>JAGFNQ010003577.1:0-57906 GCA_024364735.1 Boesenbergia rotunda
GTCAGTCTTGTAAGGCGATGACCTCTGCCCTCAGACGTTGAGGGAGGCTTCGTCGGAGGTCAGCTGGGTGTGCCGGAGTCGGGCCTACAAGTCCTCCACTTGCCGCTCGGCTCGCAGTCGGGCCTTGGAGTGTGCCAGTATAGTCATAGACATGCTGTAGCACGAGCCCCAGAGTTGCAAAACATAAAAACGCATCGTTAGTATTAAGCTAAGGAAAGCCTAAAGGAAAAGAACTGAAATATACTTAATTGACATACCTGAGTGGCCTCTGACATGAATGTGTTGGCCCGGACGCTCGGGCCTCGGTAGTTGCACTCCCGGAGGCCCTGAAGAAAATGATCAGAGAGGGGCCTGTGCAGATGAATTTCTTGACTCCGCCTGGTAGCCATGCCACTCGGCACCTCCAAGCTCATCTTGGGGTCGGCGTGCGAGGGCAATAGGAGGTGCATGGGGGGTGGGGGGGGGGGTGGGGGGGGGATGACCAAGCTAATCCCCCGAATGAGGAGAGCCCGAGTCCCCCCGGGGCGTCCGGGTCGAAGATGGTTGGGGCACAGAAGGCTCGACCGCCGACTTCTTCTTCTTCTTTTGTTTCTTCTAAGGCCGGCTGGTAGAGGCTCCAGCGGGGTCGGTGGTCGATGGCCCAGGGGTCGACTTTTGCCCCCGTCGACGCTTAATAGTTAGGGGTTGGTCGTCCACATCCTCGGGCTCTTGGTCGGCAGCCGGCTCTGCGGCGAGAACAGGGGAAGGCAATCGTTGTTCAGGAGCCGGTGGAGTAGTCTCTCGCAGAGCTAGCTGCTCAGCCGCCCGAGCCTCCAACTCGGCGTCATCCAATCCAAAGCCCTCTTCCAAGGCCGCAGCCTGCATCATGTTAGCTGCAAAAAGAATGAATGTTTAGTTAGCCATTAACATGCGAAGGAAGAAATAGGAAGCTTACCGAGTGAACTGGGTTGGTGGAATGGTACTGGGTCAAGCCTGAACACGTAGAGGATGTCCTCGCTCAGCAGATGAACGTCGTGGAAATGTCGACCCCCGATTTTGGACAGGGCCGACTGGTAGGTGGAAAGGGTTCGGTAATTTTTTAGTATAGGGGGAGGGGAAGGAAAATCGGAGATCCAAACAGTCAGCCAGCTCGGGGTCGGGGTGGTGTTAACGTAAAAGAAGTGTTCCTTCCAACCCTTATTCGAGGTTGGAAGCTTTGCTAGGAAAGATGTTTTGGCTCGGGCTTGGAAAAATAAATCGCCCGGCTCCTATTTTTTGAGGTAAAAGAAGTAGTATAAGATGTCAGGTTGAAGAGGAATTTTATAGAGGGAGAAGATAATGACCAACCCATAGGTTAGTCGGATGGCGTTCGGGACTAACTGGGATAAGGGGATATGAAAGAAATGACAAATGGAGGAGATGAAGGGGTGGATCGGGAAACACAGCCCGACCTGCAGATGGTCTCGGGAGATAGTTATGTAACTAAGGGGGGACGTCTCGGGTCGGTCAATCGGGTCGGGTAGGCGAAGATGGTAATCTAAAGAAATTTGGTAGTCGGCTCGGATTTGGTCGAGGTCATGGTGGTCAAGCTTGGACACCATGGTAGAATACCAAGGGTCCGAGTGAGAAGAAGTGGAAGCCATAAAAAGAGGGCAAGGAAGAAGACTAACCGAGTGAGAAAAGAGCTTGCCGCAGAAGATGACTGGAGAATGAGCGCTGCTGGAAGTCGCCGGAACCCTACCGGAGCGAGCATCGGCAGCAGTTCGACGTCAAAGGTAAAATGTGATGGTAAAGGGGCGAGGGGTAAAGGCCTATTTATAGGGCCGAGCAAGCAGCGTTGACCATCCGATGGCGAGCCGGACAAAAGGCGGGAATGGATCGTGATCGTCTGATCAAACCCAGGGTAACTCTCGAGGCGACGCGGCACACGTGCACCCCAATAATTCGCCAAGTCAGGCGGCCGACACTTCGTTACTCGGGGAATCAATGGCCAGCGGACACGTGGCCCTGGCAGTTAAGGCGGTAATTAATGAAAAGGATACGAATCGACTCAGCCGGGGTCAGGGATGAGACAGAAAAGACATTTGAGATGATGTTTACTCGCCAGTCGGACAACTGGCTCGGGCCTGACTACAGAGATCGGCAGTAAGAGCAGACCACTCGGGTGCGCTAAGCTTGCTTAGAAACAACAGTCCAGTCAGTCAGACTCGACGCTTTCTTCGACTAGACTCAAAAGAGATGCTTATGATCCCGGCCTAGCTCACGTGTAGCTCGGCTGGCCAGCCTGGCGCCACGTCAGGATTTGGCCGAGACCGAGGTCCCCGGAGTCTCGGTGAACCGAATGGATAGTGTGAGCAGTCAGGCCAATATAGCTCAGCCTGGCCCGGCCTACTCAAGGATATTGAGAGGCCAACCCTCACCCGGGTACACACGGCGTTAATGAAGGCCCAATTGGCGAGCCGAGGAATGCCCAAAATCAGGAGTCCCCGAGCCGGGGAATTCCCGAACCCCTAACTGCCCGACCTTGGGCTAGGTCGGGCGGGTCGATTCCGAGCGCCCCTGACTCGGTCCTAATGGCGGTAGGGTCGGAGTCCACTCGGCGTCGTCGATCAGCACTCCCATGCGAAAATTATCGCAACCTCCTGGAACACCTACCTTCTGACACAACATTAACAGGGACACTATCAATAAATTTTCAATTTCAAAATAAACTAAGTTACGCAGCGGAATAAAACACGAACACAAGAGAATAAATGCTAACACGGTTTGTTTTTACTTGATTTAGAGCTGTGGTAGCTCTTACTCCAAGGCTCACGGTCCTTGACTATTTACTTTGAGCAATCACTATCAATCTGACAATATAATACAAGAATGCAGAGTTAAGTACAAGAATAACAAGAATATCAATAACTTTAATAGAATGAAGAAGAGAGCGTTGTTGTCGGAGTAGCGTTTCAGCGTCGTTGAGTTGTTTCTGGCGCAATACATAAGAGCAAGAATTATAGAATGATTGATGTCCAAAGTGCTTGTGGAAGAACCCTTATATAGGGACACTCGGGCGCTCGTATAGCCATCATGGGCAGCTATGTTGTTGTGATCGGACCGCTGTGTGATTCGTGCTCGGTCTAAGCATTATTTGCACTGGGGTCCTAACTGCTCACGGGCGCCTGTGTTGCTAATGTGGAACTTCCACTTAGCGTGCACTAGCTCAGCTAAGCCCTGACTGAGTCGAAGCCTCTCGAGCACACGAGTCCCTCTCGGGCACCTGACAACCATTCAGGCGCCGGAGTACCAGCAGTCTGTCCTTTTACTTAGCTATAACATAGGATTAATATAACACAAGTAAAATAAATATACATGTATTTGACAGTCTGTGTTGTCCGATCCTGACTTTTAGGTAGGGATGGCAATTTCACCCGAATCCGATGGAGAATCCGACATCCGACCCGAATGGAGGAGGATATGGAGGGACTACCAATACCCGATATCCGACCCGAATACCCGATTAAATAAAAAATACATATATACATTAAAGATTTTTTCCCCAAAACCTACTAATAATTTGTATTAATGTTAGAAATAGATTATATATATGCTTAATCTATTTTTAAAATTATAGATATATATTTTTTAACTTTAATGTTAATTATAATGTACTTTTGTTCAATGATATAGTTGGATAGAAAGAAAAAAAATTATTAGTATACAAGATATTCGATCCTTTAATGGGTATGGGTATACCCGATGGATATCCGATACCCGATGGGTATGGGTACGGAGGATATAGAATCCGACCCGAACCCGACCCATTGCCATCCCTACTTTTAGGTTTCAATTGAAATCCTAGGTCGGATCTGTTGATGCAGTCTGACCCTGATTGTTGTTTTGGTGTTGACATCAATTTTAGTTTAGGTTGATGATTATGATTATGGTTAAGTCCTGATCGGGGATTAGGCATGTTATGGAAAATCCTAGCTTGGAGGGCTAGGTGTTGGAAAATCCTAACCTGGAGGGTTATGTGCGGAAAATCCTAGCTTGGAGGGCTAGGTGTGGAAAAGTCCTAATTCGGAAGGGTTGGGTGAAAAGTCCTAGCTTGGAGGGCTAGGTGAAAAGTCCTAACTTGGAGGGTTAGGTGAAAAGTCCTAACTTGGAGGGTTAGGTGAAAAATCCTGGCTTGGAGGGTCAGGTCCTAGCTTGGAGGGCTAGGTTGGATGAAACCCTAGCTTGGAGGGCTAGGTTGGAGCTCCTGGATCAGTCTGGTCACCGATCAGGGAGTTGGCACGGTGCTCCTTCGTGGATCGGTCTGGTGATCGATCCAGCGATGACTGATCGGTCTGGTGACCGATCAGGGAGTATGCGTTTCACCCACTGCTTAGCTCCTGATCGGTCTGGTGACCGATCAGGGAGCACACAGTGAGGTTGAGTTCCCCTGCTGATCTGCTCCTGATCGGTCTGGTGACCGATCTGGATCACTGTGCAGATCGTTCTGAAGAACGATCAAGCGTCGCGAGTTCCTCACTATGATCGATCAGGACGGAGCCTGATCGGTCTGGTCATGACCTGATCGGTCTGGTGACCGATCAGGAGGATCCCTGATCGGTCCGGTGACCGATCAGGAGGGTTGGACTGCGAAGCTCAGAAATCGCCCGGCAAAGGGGTGGATCGGTCTAGTGATCGATCCACGACCTGGGATCGGTCTGGTGATCGGTCTAGGAGAGTCCCAGAGAAATCGCGATTTCTGATTGAGCGTTGGGGACCGATCAGGATGGAGCCTGATCGATCTGAACCCAGCCTGATCGGTCTGGTGACCGATCAGGAGGCCCTCTGATCGGTCCGGTGACCGATCACTTTAATTCAAATTGCACTGTCAGATGCTCTGATCGCGTCTGACCGTATCCGATTCTCTGCATTTGATCCCTGGTACTTGATTTACTGAGTGATATGCTGTGCTAATGCTCTGATTAAGCTGCAGGTGACAGGGAAGGATTCAAACACTCAAGGAGAGTCAATGGAGGCCTTTCCTTGGAGCAGGTTTGTCCGTTTCCATCTCAGGTTGCAACGGCTGGAGCTGCAGACTGGAGCTGCTGACTGGAGCTTGGCTGAGGGAAGCTCAGGGAGTCCAGGGAGAGCTCAGCGGTAGCTGGCGTTGGCAGGTAAGCAACTGGAGGCTGCAGTGAGATGGTGTCACCTGTGCTCAGTGGAGAAACAAAAGGGCGTAGAGGAGAAGAGCAGAGTAGAGTTCGTGGAAACAACTTCTGGCTTGAGTTCTTGCTCCACGATTGTGTTCTCCACACTTTGCTTGTGCGTTCTGAATTTCCATCATCTTGAGCAAGCAACTGCAATCTGTGAAGCAATCATCCCTTGCTTAAGCACTTGGAGGAAGGAACAAGAGGCTTTGAGTTCGACAGCGAGAAGACACGAAGAAAGGGGTTCTTGCATGAGATCGTCGCTGGGTGGAGCTCGGAAGAAGCTTGCTGTGTTCTTGTCTGTGCTAAGTGCTAAGTAAGATCTTTCTTGTGTTTCATTGTGCTTAAAACTATATCTTTGATTGAAACGCTGTAGAGAGGTTACTCCACCGAGAAGGAGGTTGCTTTCTATCCGGATCTTCCGGGGCTTGATCTGCCGACGATCAAGGGATCGCCCACCTTAAGGGCACGCCAAGGAGTAGGGGCAAGTTATCCCCGAACCTTGTAAATCCTCTTGTTAACGTTCTTGTGTTTGCTCATAGTTTAGGGTTTAGTTTTCTGCATATTCTGTTTTTACTACTTTCGCTGTGCTACTAAAAGTTTGAGTGCAGAAATTTGATAAAGCTTAAAGTCCAACAAGTGTTTGGCTATATTCACCCCCCTCTCTAGTCATCCGAGTTCCAACAGGATTGACGCCTACTATTCCCTCTTTCGAGGAACGCATCCTCTCCTATTTCATTCAGGAGAAGTTACCTGTCGCCAACCGGACATTCCGGTTGGACTTTTTCTCGGCCTTCGACGACTTCGAAACGCATGATGTCCATACCTCGACACATCTCGACTCGTGTCTATTGTCCTCGCTAGGCTAAGCCTTCTGCACAGTCCTCGATCAGGATTTCGGTGCCTAACCTTCGGCTAGGTCTTCGTGCCTAGTCTTCCGAACTAAGTCTTCGTGCCCAACTCTCGGTCAGGTCTTCGTTGTCCAGCCCTCGGCCAGAACTTAGTGCCCAATCCTACAGATCAGGACTTAGTGCTTAAGTAAATTAGGGTTTTCCTGCACATTTAAGATAATATGTTAGATCACAAATAATATTAAACTTTGAACTTTTTGTCAATATCAAAATAATGTTCGATAAAGTGCTTCTGGCACCAACACGAAGAACTTGTGTTGCAGCTAGTTGCAATAGATTTCCTTGCGAGAAACTTTTTGGAATCGCCTACGACTATGGATGATGCTTCAAAGGTCTGTGTGCATATGTAACTCGAGATCTATTTTTAGTTTTTCTGTTTGCAGGGCTTTGTTGTATGTTCGTCGTCATGTCTAAGTGCTTACTTAGACAGCACGATGTAGTTTAGAACCTTTACCTGCAATTCACTCCTTGCATCTTTCAAAACTCCTTGGAACAAAATGACTTAGTCATGCCCTTACTTTGCTTTGCTGTAATAGGTTTGAGGCTTTAATGATGTTGATCAAACAAAACTTGAAGTATTTATTGATGTATTCTTGTTAGAAGAAGAAAAATGTTCATGAATAATCATGAAATGAGATCTGTTATTTTAGCTACTTTAAATCATCAAATCACTTCCTTAGAATCGATTGACAGGGTACTGAGACAAGTGAATCACCTTCTGCCGAGGTTATGAATCTCAGGAACAAGATAAACAAGGCAAACAATGCACAAAAGCAATCCAACAAGACAGACAATGCACCAAATCTTAACACACACCAATGAAGGGGATCGAGTATTAGCACTCCAGACAGCTAATGAATGCATGACTTTGGTTGTCTACTTCCAAATATTCCTGAACGCCGGCCAAAAGGTTGCTCCCCTGTAGAACAGCACAATAAAGCAGAGGGCAGGGAAGACGGTGAGCTCCAGTATGAGCGGAATCAGGTCGTCGGACTCCGTCCTCTGCCCGCCGTAGATCTGCAGGAAGATGTTGCAGGTGAAGGAGACGAGCAGCGCCAAGAGCGCCATGGCGAAGGACAAGCAAGCCAAGAAGTACTTGGTCGGAATGGCCCGCCGGAACTGCTGCTCCTTGTAGGGCGAGATGATGAGGGAGAGGAAGAGGACCAGAGAGGTGGCGGCGCAGGAGAGGCCGATGACGTAGGCGTGGGAGAAGATCTTGAAGGACAGCCTGTCCATGTACACCGGGTTCCCTGTCTTCTCGTCCTTCTCGCCGGGGATCGAGAAGCTCGACGCGAAGACCACCGCGGCCACCAACCCCGCGCAGGTCTTCCCCATCTCCATCAGCTGGTTCTTGCAGCTCTTGACCATCGCCTTGTGGTTCTCACTGAACACCTCTTCCGCCGTCATCCTCCTCTCCTCGTTCCGACTGTACAACAGCTCCTTGGGCACCATCGCTTTCACCTTCTACTCAAAATTTGGTGAGAAAACTTCACTTTCTCAAGATTGATTTAATAGCTATTGAAGGACGATTAGCATAAAAAAACTTCTCTGTTTGTTTACCTCAAAAAAAAGGAGCTCGTCTTGCAACTGCACGACGTCTTCTGTATCGGGAGGAATCCTCTCCGAAGCAAAATGCAGGATGGTCCTCCTCGACTTGGCCGTGTGCGAGATCAGCCAGGAGGGAAGGAAAGGATTGGGGCCCGCCGTCTTCTGGCGGATGATCTCCACTATCTCCCGGTTGCCGCTCTCGATTGCTGCCTGGAGGACGTTCCGGCCGCGGCTGTCCAGGTACGTCGCCGACTCCGGGCACACCTGCAGGATCCTTCCCACGAACTCGTGAAGGCCCATCTCCGCCCCTATGATCAGCGGCGGCTCCGAAAAGTTCCGCTCCGAAGACATCTCGCTCTCGAGTAGCCCCTTGACCGCCGGCGCCTCGCGGCCGCGTGTGGCGTCGTCGAGGCGGAGGAACTTGTCGACGAACGCGAACAGGAGTTTGCGCTGCTGGAACTCTGCCTCTTTCTTCCGGTCCGCAATGCCACGACGGGCATGCCCCTTGGAGCAGAAATCGAAGTATCCGGGGGCCTTCGCTAGGCAGTCAACGAGTTCCATGGTATCTATGTGAGCTTCTTTCAGCTCGTTCAGTTTTTTAATCCTGGGTGAAACTGCAAAATTTTCTTTCATTAAATTTACATTCCCCACCCCGATATATCTCATTTTTCAAAATGCTTTATGAACTTTTAAAATCGTCAAATTCTCTATAATTCTTTTTTCAAATTAACCGCAAATTAGTAAAAGTCTAGTTGGAAAAAAAAAAGGAGATTTATTTTAAATTTTTACTAAATTAATCTAATATTATTGTAATAATTTTAATCAAAATTAGGTCTGTTGTTAATTAAAACTGTTTTAATATTGATTAAAGTTGCTACGAATTTGGTTTAAACTGTAGTGTCTATTAAAACTGTCTGAATGTTAATTAAAACTGCTTGAATATTGGGATAGTTTTAGACAGTATTGGATTTAGGGCTTTAACAAATTAAATTCCAAAGAAAAATTAGACTAAATTAGAAAATGTCAATGAACACACCTCGCCATAGAAGTTTGAAAAGCAATATGTGAATTGGTCTTACAATATAAAATAACCTGGAAATCCATCTCCCTGCAAGCATCCATATTATCCACGACAATATATGAGTTAAGGCAATCAAAATTCATAATTAAAACATCTAAGAAACATTTTGTTTACAATATACAATTTAACTTACCAAACCTGATTTGCTAGCCGATTGATCATTTCACTTGACTTGCCCATCTAGGCTAACTTGCTTAAACATATATACTTAGTGTATAAACTACTTGGCCATTTTATTGACCGATCTCAATCAATCAACATCGACTAATTTTGTGGATCTAGTCCCTGCACTAGATAGGCCAATGTTTGCCCTTATGGATTGACATAGTTGATATCTATATAGATATTTGCTCAACTTTCAACGAGTGTAAAATGTCTCGTTCGGTGTCTAGTGCAAACATACCTTCCGTGATTTGTTGGTGCACGAAATACCATTCAATCGAACCTATGTTTTGATATTGACGGATGGTTAAAAGTTAAGTCTGTTTGAGCTTTGATGTGCTGATCAAGTTTGCATCAAAGTCCTAGTTGAGGTAAGTAAGGAAATCTTGATCGAAAGGGCTAAGTAGGAAGTCTTGGCAAATCAAGGACATCAGTCATGAAACCCTAGGGGTAGAGGACACCAGACAAGGAGTCTGGACGGGTCAAGGAGCGGAGGTCTAACTGAAAATCCCCAGGGTCAAGATTAAGCTGAGCACAAGTCTAAACAGGTCGGGTGGACTCAGGTTTGACACTAGGGTAACTCTCCCGAGCGGATTTGTGAGAGCGTTCTCTCAAAAGGAGAGCAACAAGGGTTGGTCAACCTAAAGTTTTACGAGATCTAAAAGACCGGACATCTAGAAAGTTGTCGATCATATTAATATTACTCATTTGTGCTAACACTATCATGCAGGAAGCTAAAATTGTGAATTGGACGGAATTAGTGACTCTAGGCGCCTAAAGACGATTTAGGCAACCGGAGGTGGAGTCACCCCAACTATATCTGAGCGCCCTATTAGCACAAAATCGAGCCCTGCATCCAGATGAGTAGGTCACCGTGATTAGGCGGTGCACGTTTGCTTCTAGGCACCCGAGAGGGATCCAAGTGCCCGAAAAGGGATAAACTCAATGTGGAAAAGGTTGGATATAACTTGGTCCAGTTATCACCACATTACCAAGTCAAGCGCCCGGAAGGGATTCAGGCGTCCGGAGATGGCTAAGTCATCGATGGAGTCGGATCGGATAACCCTTGCTGGAGGGGCCCGGATGTGATCCAGCGATCGGAATACTCTACAAAAGAAGACTCGACCAACAGCTTTAGCATATCTCTACAACATCATTCCAAGAGCTATTCTGTGCCTCTCTGGCTATGAAACACTGTTACGCTCAAGCTCCAATGATGCAACAATGCCACGCGTCGTTACGAGCTCAAACAAGTCTAGCATTTGGTAACGCGTAGTTAGTTGCTTTTATTTTTATTGTCATTTCATTTTGTACGATTTTATTCTAAGGCTAGTAAAATTGTTACCAAACCCTATCTTTGTAAAAGAAAGGATCCTCCTTCTCTTTCGAGAAGAAAGTTAATAGTGATTGTCCATAGGAAGTGGTTAAAGTCACTACTAGCTTTGGAGTAGTAGCCACGAGGATGCGAATCAAGTAAAACCAATATGTCTCTTTTCTATTCTGTTTTTAATCATCCGCTGCATGACTTTGTTTTTTGAATAAATTCTGAATGCATACGAAGTGTGCTATTCACCTCGTCTAGCGCTTTCTCAATCCAACAATTAGTGTCAGAGTGGGATGCTCAAAATTGGTGCAACCACCAATCGAGCTTGTTTATTTTCTTTGCTCATTTTCAAGTTTTCATTCTTAGTCAAAATTGGTGCAAACACCTCTCCTAACAAATTTTTTAGTTTTCCGTAATTGCTCGAAATTGGTGCAACACCACTCGAGCAACATTTCCCCTTCGAGTACTTTATTCTTCCCGCACTACTAAATCCAAGACTGAGTCTTGAAGTTTTTTTGTCGTTGTGTGCTAGCATTTGATTTTAAATGGCACACCAAGATGGCTATTAGACAGCTCATCCCTCGCTATTCATTGGAGATGACTTCGATTACTGAAAGAGTCGCATGGAATTCCACATAAAAACTTAGGTGTACATGTGGATCTCAATCCATACCGGGTTCACCTTACCTAACAAACCAAACAAAAGTCCATTGTGCTATGATCATTGCAATCCCATATTTACAAAGAAAGTAGAAGTCGATACCAAATCCACTCAGGCACTCCAATGTGGCTTGACCAAGGAGAAGCTCAATCAGGTTGGCCCCTTTATCAGGGTGCAAGATCCATGGAACAAGTTAATTAAACTCCATGAAGGGACTTCTAACACCAAGGTAATGTTGAGGCAATTTATGGTCCGGAGTGACCATATGTTTTGATGTTTGGGCAAAGAGTTTGAGTTAGGTTTTCCCTTGTGTTCTAATATGTGTATATGAGTGTGCAGGATGTACAGGTTACACACATTGACTTGGCTGGACGGCTTCTATACAGTGAAGGGTGGCATGGAGACAAGCTGGAGGCTTGTGTGCACCCGAGGGACCTTGGTATAGCAGGGATGATGAGCCGAGGGGCACGAACTTCGAGGCGTATGTGAAGGATGTTATGGAGACAAGATGGAGGCTTGTGTGCATCCGAGGGATGAGGGCCGAAGACGAAGAGGGCGCGAAGGCAATAGTCAAGGCTACTGGTGAAAAGTCAGCTGAGTCAAGGGACAAGAGCCGAGGGAGGAGGACTCCAAGGGCAAGCCGGGAAGTGGACTTCAAAGGGCACACGTGAAGGGTGGCATGGAGGCAAGTCGAGGACTTGCGTGTGCATCTGAGGGAAGATAGCCGGTGGAAGAGGACTTCAAGGGGCAAGCCAAGGGAGTGTACCTGAAGGTACGCATAGAGAAGGGTCTTCGGAGTGAGTAGGAGTGTGTTTGTAAGCTGGGCAGTCGACTGCCAGCGAACACAGAAACTCACAGAAGGTTTTTGACCCTGGACCAGTCGACCGCCCTGGGAGCAGTCGACTGGTCAGTAGCCAGAATTCGAACGTTGGGCTGTCAACGGTCAAATCTAAGTGGGGGCAGTCGACTGTCCTGGGAGCAGTCGACTGCTAGCGTGAGTTACATCCCTGAGTTCTATTTAAGAGGACTTGGTTTGGGCTGGGAGCTCTTGACGAAATGAGCTTGGTTAGAGCTCATTAGTAGTCTAAGTGCTCAGATTGTGTACTCAAGGTTGTGGTGAGGTTTCTCCATCCACAAGGAGCTACGCGAGCTAGCCGGAGGGCATCCAGGGAGTGATCCGCCGAAGGATCAAGGAGATCATCCACATCACGGACTGTCGTGGAGTAGGAGTCTTCATTTCCGAACCACGTAAATAGGTATTGTTAGCATTATTTAGTTGTTAGTCTTGTTTTATTGTATTTTCGCTTGCGCACTAACAACGTAGGTAGAAAAATAACCAAGAAATTGCTATTCACCCCCTCTAGCATACGACAACGATCTAACAAGTGGTATCAGAGCTTGGACCTCTCTTGTTGGACTAACTGCCAAGGGAGCAAAGAAAGCTAGAGGAAAATGATGGAAGATAAGCTAGCAGATGACATCTACACTCCACCCCCCTACGACCATGAAAATTTCGGATATTGGAAGACTAGGATAGAAACATGGTTCGGAATGAAGTGGGACCTTAGAATTGCACTTGAAGAGTCATTTGAGATTCCAAAGGATAAGCACGAGAAGAAGCTTAGACCATGATATTGGAATCAAGTACAACAAAATCAATTAAAGGCAAATGAAAAGGTAATTGCAATTTTACTTAGTATTTTGCTTAACAATGTAATTAGTGGTGTAGGAAAATATCAAAATACACATGAGCTATGGAACAAGGTGGTAGCATTTCATGATAGCTCTACACTAGCTCAAATAATAGAAGAACCCACAGAAGTGAGCTCAATGGCCCAAGAAGACCAAGAAGAAAAGGAGTTGTCAACCTCATCAATTGAAGTGACCCAATTAAATGAACAATCATCAACTTCCTCAAGAGAAGAAGAGAAAGTATCAATCTCAAGAATTGAGGAAGAGGAGAGACCCTCATCCATGCAAGAACAAGAAGAAGCTCCAACCTCCACCAAAGCAAAGAAAAATGACCACATCATATGCTTTGGATGCAATGAAAAGGGACACTACAAGGATAAGTGTCCAAATGGTAAGAAAAAGGAGGTAAATCTTACACTCATTTTAATTCCGTTTAAATCTAACATGAGTTGTAGGAATGGAGAAGCCCAAGAGAAGAAAAAGAAAATTAGATGCTTTACATGTGGAGAGCTAGGGCATTATCACACTAAATGTCCTAGAAAAGGAGAGCTAAAGAAAATGAAGAAATTGAGAAGATGGGAGAAGGAGGAAAGAAAGAAAAGAAGCTCACATCAAAGGGGAACTACAAGGGTAAGGGAGGTAATTCCTAACTTTAAATTAAAATGCAATTCAAATTTAAGTTCCTCCATGCATGCTAGAATTAATGAAAAATGCTTGATTGTGCATAGCCATAGTTTTAAATATCATGATAGGTATAGAGATAACAAGATAGATTAAAACCCCAAGAGAACCATGCATCATGATAAATCCAAGACAATTAGACCTAAGGATCAAGACATAAATCCCAAGAAGGGGAGACATATGCCTAGGAAAATGGGTAGGTCTAAGAATGTCCAAGGTGGACATGTGGATTCTAGGTTTAGAAACCTAGAAAGGGAAAATCAAGCTTTAAGGGAAAAGCTTGATAGGTTAGAGAAAATCCTAGAGAGATTCACGGTTGGATCTAAGGGTTTGGATATGGTGTTGGGTGGTCTAAACCGTACCAATGATAGATCGGGATTGGGATACCGGTCTAAGGTCTCCCATGCCAATGGAAAGAAATATGCTAGGGTAGCATATGATTATGGCAAGAAGGGGGAGTCCAAAAATGGCAAGGGAATGCCATTTAAAGGGAAGAAAAAGGTCTTAACTAAGGACAAGGGGTCCAAGGTTAAGAGGGTTGAGTTTGTAGGCCAAGAGTCACCGGGGGAACACCGGTGTGGTCTAGTGTTTGTTGAGTCACCTAGGGAGGTGGCTAAGGTTAAGAGCTCAAGGGGAAGCTCTAGGAGCCTTTGAGATATGTGGTGAATAGATCTTGGGAGGGGTTCTCCTAAAGGTCTAGATGGACCATGGAGTATGCCAAAAGAATTGGAGACGGACTTGAGTCTCAATTCTTAGGTTTTGGCACATGGATTATGTGATTTCATGCATGGAAATATGACATTGGGGTCATATAGCATGAAGGTTGGTTTTTGATGTATAAATGTCATGTAAATCAATGCTAGGGATGCATTGTGGGCTGGCATGGGCAGAGACATCAAGGGGAAACCAAAACTAGGACTTTTGGTCAAGGTTTGAGTGAACCTTTTTGCTAGTTTTGGATTTTGTGTCAAACTTGGGAATGATGATAGATATATGTTTGGGTGTATTTTTCCCAAGTAGGTATGGGTACCACAAACTTCTCCACAAAATTTGAAAATTTTTGGAGATTTATGGAATTTCTGACGCATTTCTGAATTTAGCCAAAAAAGCTGAAATTCTGATTTTCAGAGTATCAGTCGACTCCCTGGGGGGCAGTCGACTGGTCAGGGCTGGATTGGGTATCTAGCAGCTGATTGGTATCCAAATGATGTAAAACAAATGTATGGGGGACTAGTACACATTGTTTATGATCATTAGGGATTAAAAGAACCAATGATTGGGATATTGTTGGAGTCCTTTTGATGTTAGGCAAATGGGGAGAAGTGTTGGGTTTAATTTGGGAAACCAAACACACCTTTGATGGAAACCCTAGGTTTAGGGGGGAGCTGAGATTAAGGGGGAGCATGGTTACTCCATTCTTGACGTAAGGGGAACCTTGGAGAGGTTCTTAAAAAGCCTTTGTAAGTCCAATGTAGGGGGAGCTTTGGAGAAGCTTTAGAAAGTCCGTTTTGGTGAAACAACCTAACTTGGGGAAGTTAGGTGTGGGGGATGCCTTGGGATAGGATCCATGTTTGCATTGTATATGCATTGGCGGTGTAAGTCCAAGATGGAGTCTTGGCAACGTAAGTCCAAATGATTGTTTTAGCATTGTTATTGCTATTTATTACTATTTATTTTCCCTAACTTAAACGTATTGCCAAACATCAAAAAGGGGGAGATTGTTGAGACAATCTATGGTCCGGAGTGACCATGTGTTTTGATGTTTGGGCAAAGGGTTTAAGTTAGGTTTTCCTTTGTGTTCTAATATGTGTATGTGAGTGTGCAGGATGTACATGTTACATATATTGACTTGGCTGGACGGCTTCTGTACAGTGAAGGGTGGCATGGAGACAAACTGGAGACTTGTGTGCACCCGAGGGACCTTGGTATAGCAGGGATGATGAGTTGAGGGGCGTGGACTTCGAGGCGTTCGTGAAGGATGGCATGGAGACAAGATGGAGGCTTGTGTGCATCCGAGGGACGAGGGCTGAAGACGAAGAGGGCGCGAAGGCAATAGTTAAGGCTACTGGTGAAGAGTCAGCTGAGTCAAGGGACAAGAGTCGAGGGAGGAGGACTCCAAGGGCAAGCCGGGAAGTGAACTTCAAAGGGCACACGTGAAGGGTGGCATGGAGGCAAGTCGAGGACTTGCGTGCGCATCCGAGGGACGATAGCCGGTGGAAGAGGACTTCAAGGGGCAAGCCAAGGGAGTGTACCTGAAGGCACGCATGGAGAAGGGTCTTCGGAGTGAGTAGGAGTGTGTTTGTAAGCTGGGCAGTCGACTGGTGTTATAATAGTCGACTACCAGCGAACACAGAAACTCACAGAAGGTTTCTGACCCTGGACCAGTCGACCGCCCTGGGAGCAGTCGACTGGTCAGTAGCCAGAATTCGAATGTTGGGCTGTTAACGGTCGAATCTGAGTGGGGGCAGTCGATTGCCCTGGGAGCAGTCGACTGCCAGCGTGAGTTACAGCCCTGAGTTCTATTTAAGAGAACTTGGTTTGGGCTGGGAGCTCTTGATGAAATGAGCTTGGTTAGAGCTCATTAGTAGTCTAAGTGCTCAGATTGTGTACTCATGGTTGTGGCAAGGTTTCTCCACCCACAAGGAGCTACGCGAGCTAGCCGGAGGGCATCCGGGGAGTGATCCGCCGAAGGATCAAGGGATCGTCTACCTCACGGACTATCGTGGAGTTGGAGTCTTCATCTCCGAACCACATAAATAGGTATTGTTAGCATTGTTTAGTTGTTAGTCTTGTTTTATTGTATTTCCGCTTGCGCACTAACAACGTAGGTAGAAGAGAAAATCAAGAAATTGCTATTCACCCCCCTCTAGCATACGGCAACGATCTAACAGGTAAGCAAAAGAGATTTACTTTTGAATAATTTGTTGGTGCCGGAGCA
This sequence comes from Boesenbergia rotunda, assembly GCA_024364735.1. NCBI lineage: Eukaryota > Viridiplantae > Streptophyta > Magnoliopsida > Zingiberales > Zingiberaceae > Boesenbergia > Boesenbergia rotunda. The sequence continues at coordinate 16,164 of JAGFNQ010003577.1, forward strand.
CCAGATCAAACATAGTTTTGATAATGACAAAGGGTGCAAAGTTAAGATTGTATTGTTATCTAATGAATTTGCTAAGTGTGTAGGAAAGTCCTAGTTTACCTAGGCACGAAGTCTCGACCTGCAGGGTTGAGCACGAAGTCCTGATCGAGAACTGGGCACGAAGTCCTAGTCAAGGGATGGGCACCGAAGACCTGGTTCAAGGAATTGGGTACAAAGTCCTGGTTGAGGACTGGGCACGAAGACCTGATCAGGAAGATTGGGCAGAAGACTTAGCCAAGTGAGGACTACGGACAGAAGTAGAGACAAGTCGAGGTACGAATGTCTCGAGATCCGGGTCTTTCGGAGGCCGATCAAAAGTCCAACCGGAGGTGCCGGTTGGCAAAAGGTAACTTCTCCAAAGTAAAGTAGGTGAGGACGCGTTCTCCGAAAGAGGGAATAATAGGCGTCGGTTCAACCTAGGATTTCATTTGAAATCCAAAGTCAGAACCAGACAACTCAAGCTGTCAATCATTCATGCATTTAACATATATTATTGTACTTTTGGACTAACCTTGATTGCAAACTAAGGAGACCAGCTGGCTGCGATCAGGGGCGCCTAAGAGGACTCAAGCGCCCGTGAGCCAGGCGCCTGAGAGGTCTCAGGCGCCTGGCTTCAGGCACCTGAGAGAACTCAGGCGCCCGAGAGGCCTTTTCTCAGTGTTGGCGAAGCTGAGTTGGCGGTTGCTAGTTGGACACGCCACATCATCTCCCAGGCACCCGAGAAGGGATAGAGTTTGGCCGAGTCAGTGGATAACGACGCGGCTGAACCATCGACGTGGAGGGCACCCCTATAGCCTCTCGGGCGCCCGAGTACCAATATAAAAGGGGGTTCACCCCGTGCTTCCAAACATCAATTTAAACACTCAAATACATTGCGATAAAGCTTCCATGCTCAAGTTCTCTGTGCCAAAAAAGTTCGAAATCAATGACATGCTACCTCTACAACGAAAAAATCTTCTCTTCCTTTAAGTGTCGTTGGTAAAAAATTTCCATTTCATTTCTGTACTTAACTGTTCATATTTGTAATTCATTTTACAGATTATAGTATTGCCCAACGAAAATGGTCAAGGACCGTGAGCCTTGGAGTAGGAGTCGTCATACTCTTCGAACCAAGTAAAAAACAAAGTGTTAGCCTTGTTTTTGACTTGCCACTTTTCGTATTTCTGCTACGTCGAATCTGATTTACATATGAAAATACGTAATTGATATTCACCCCCTTCTATCGATCACAACGATCCCATATAATTTATACAACTAACCATGCCGGATATGATGATTAATCATATCCTAACCTAGAGTCCAAGAATGAGTTCGTAAAATCAATCTAGTTAAACAAGTTGAAATGAAAAAGGATTGAGTCCCTCAAGATCGTGTACATGTTTTAGATAGAAATTATCTAAGCCATGATCAAGGCGGGCGCCAATCGTAAAAGCATCTTCATTATTAGATAAATTGATTGCTTGTTTATTTCTTTGATGCATGCTTAGTTTTTATTCTTGTTTAACTTAGAATGGCTAGATAAGGAGACAGGCTTGCATAAGACTTCCCACATAGTACCAGGGTGGGCGAGATGATAATACATTAGGGAAGTTTAGTCTAGGTAGTCAGGTAGGATAAGACGTATCCTACTTAGTCTGCTTAGCTAAGTGGAACTAATCGAAGCTACCTCACCACATCCTAAACTATTTAGACCAGAGTTTCTCAATTTATTAGCTAAGTGTTCAATTTCATGAATCAACTTTGTCTTAGAAAGTGATCATTGCTCCGATATTCAAGAAGACATCTATATCTCGACATGGCCTAGAAACAGAAACCTGAAATGTGCACTTAGTTGGCCAACCATTAAACTTGAATCTAACATATGATCAAACAATCTTTAGAACTCAAACTAAAATTAATCAAGATAAAATTAACAACCATTTCACAAACTCTATAAGGTTTCCTAATTGAAAATCTAAGTCCCTACGGGATTGACTGATGGTTAGTGTGTGAGTATTGCCACTAAGAGGTCTAAGCGTTAAAACATAGCAAAACCAGTGTATCTGCCCTCCCCACGCACTAGCCACAACATCCGGGCTAGTAGTCCCTGTGATTTACCTCCTTTGTGTTGGCCATGAGATAGGTTGGCGGGGGCGCTGGGTCAAGCGAATCACCTTTTGCCACCTAATTGAAAATCTAAGGCATTGCCACCATGTGGTCTAGAGTCAAATCCTAGCGAAGTCAGGTGCTTGCCCTCTCTTATGTGTTAGTTACTGTCCGAGCTAGTAGCCCCCGTGATTTACTTCCTCCTTGTTGGCCCTGGGATAGGTTGGCGGTGGCACTGGGGCGAGCGAATCACTTTTTGCCAAAATCTAAAAATGGATAACATGGATCTTGGATTTAATATGAAATTAATTTGAATTAATTTAAACTAATTAAATTAATTTAACTTATATAAAAATGAATTAATTTGACCTAAATATATCTTAATCTAATATATCTAATTAATATCATCTAATTTAATTATCTAATCTAACTTAATTAACCTCATCTAACTATATTAATCTAATTTAACTTAATTAATCAAATTAATTTAATTAACAATTTAATTTAACAAAATCTAATTAAAACTTAATTAATCCAAAATTAGTTCATCTAATTAAATCCGAATTAAATTACTCAAACTATGTGATTTCAATTAATCGGAAATTAATACAAAATCTATTTAAACTCAATTCAAACTTTATAATCAATCTCAATTCAAAATTAAATCTAAAACTCTTAATTAACTTAAACTTATTAAACTAACCTAAAACTTAACTTAATAAACCCTAAGACTCCATTGAATAAAACGTTAAAACCTAATTCATAAAAAAAAATATAAGTAAACTAAATTAAACATAATAAATAAACTTAAACTTAATTTGTCTAAATTTAAAATAATTAATTATCCAAAAATTAATTATCACAAAACCGAATTTAATTAATTCAATCAATCTAATTTAATTTAACCTAATTTGTTTAAACTTACTAATTATAATGTAATAATTAAATTTAACTAAATGAATTCATTAAATAAATTAAACTTAACTTAGGCTAAAAAATTTAATCTGAATTTAATTAATCTAAAATTAACTGATTTTAACTTAATTAATTTAAAACTCAATTAATCCGAAGTTAATTGATTTAATTAATCTACTTATTTCTAATCTTAAATTAATTTAGAATTTTAAAACCAGAAATGAATTTAATTTAACTTAAAATCTTTAATCCAAAACTTAATTCATAATTAAGCTTAAACAAAACTTAATTAACTAAACCAAGGTTTCATTAATTTAACCTTAACTAAATAATGTTAAATTAATCCAAATTAACATTAAATCTTAACTTAAATTTTAAATCAATTTAAAAGTAGTGCTAAATCTAACCGATGGATTAAGCTAATAAATCTAATAATTGAACCTAAACTTAAAATTAAAATTAAACACTTAACTTAAGTTTAAAAGTAAACTTAACCTATCTCTTTGCATAAAATTTGAAAACTCTCTCTTTACTAAAATTTTTTCTTAAACTTTCTCATTTTTTTAAATATCTTTCTCTTTACTATTTTTTAAAAAACTTTCTCTTTATTTTTCTTATAATCTTTTTGAAAATTCTCCTTTAAACAAAGATTTCTTATAAATATTTACCAATACTTTTTACTCAAAGTTTTTTTCTTAATTTATTTATTTTGATCAATTTCTCTTACTTAATGTTTTCTTAAAAGAATTTCTATTTATTTAAAAGTTTTTCTTAAAAATATTTTGGCAAAATTCCTCTTTACTTGTAATGTTTTTCTTAATTGGTCTGTTCGAAATCCAGCCATTGGCTGGGCACCATTCGACTGGTTCTGGTGGCAGTCGACTGGTATCGGGGCTGAGCTATTTTGTTAGCAACTCTCTCCTCTATTTAAAGGGGAGGTTGAGATTTGAGAATGGTTAGCTGTTTTGTGTGTAAAACCTTCTTGCTCAAGTGCTCAAGCTTTCAAGCCTACTCTATTCCTCAAACCCTAATTCCTATCTTGTAAAGGGAAGAGAGACTTTGTAAGAGGTTGTACTCCACTGAGAAGGAGTGAGCTCTAGACGGAGATTGTCGGTGTAACACCCCACTAAAATTTCCTTCAATATTATCCCTAATATTGAGTATAATTGCATGAATAATAGCCATATTGAGTATGATTCATGAATGATAGTTAGAGTTGTGGGAATTTTAGTGTAAGTGTTAATGGACCTTATATGTGCTCTAAATGGTGGAAATTCCTAATGGGTCTTAAATAGCACTTCGTTAGTTATCCTAATGGGCCCCATGAGGATAAAAGAAATAACACATCATGTAATGGGCCTTACTTTAGATGGGCTTGCAAAAGAATAAAAAAAAATGAAATGAGGTAGGTGCTGAGGATCTAACCTTGGACCTTAGAGATGTTGTAAGCCTTAAGAATGTATATGTAACCAATTCACATAGCAAGGGAGTGCTATTAGGAGGATAGAGGAAATTGTAGATAGGTATAAGGGAGATGAAGAGTCACCATGAAAGATGAAGAGTCACCATGGAAGGTAAAGGGGTCACCATGGAAGGTGAAGAGACATATCTCTTCATTTACTATAAGAAGATGAGGTAAAATGCCACAAGGCATCTCCTCATTCTCCTCATTGCTGAAACCCCAAGGCCCTCTCTCCATCAAAAAAAAATTCTCTCCAAGAAGATCTAGTGAAGGCTTTGTGTTTGTGAAGCAAAGGAAGAGCCAATGAGCAAGAAGTTCTTTCTTTCTCCTTCTAGGTGATATATATTGTTTGGGAATCTTTAGCACAAGGGTAAGACTCCCCTCACCTGCAACATAATAGCTTATATATGTTTTTGTTCATGTTCTTGTATGTTCTTGCGATGTGTTGCTAAAATCGTGAAGTTTTTCCCTATGAGCAAATTTCGGCCAAGCATGGGTTTAGGGTCTAGGTTTGTGTTTGATTCTATCTAATGACTCCAATGTTTTCTTGATGTTAACTTATGAGTTATGATGAAAAAAAGATGGAGAAAAAGACCCTTAAAAGTTTCGGCCAAGGCTCCCATGAAGTTATAGACCTTTTGGCCATAAGAAGATGTTTGGGTTCTTTTTGACTAGCTAATGGTTTTAATTCCTTGTTAATGTTTTGTTGAGTGTTTTATATATATTTATGCCATGTTTTCTCCTCTGTACATGTTCGGCCAATACCCTAAATGAGGGCTAAAAAAATAAGTTAAAGATGCCATGTTACTTGCTAATACTTCCTAGTGTTAGAATATGTATTATATGCACGTTGTATGAATCAATTGCTCTAGTTTTTTTGTCATTTTCATGTTGATATGAACCTTAGAAGTTTCTGATCAGTACCTTAAATTGGGTTTTTGGATGGGTTAAGGTCACTACCTCACTTGATGATGTCTCTTTGTAATAGGATATTCAATGTATACATGTTGTATGAGTTGTGTTATGTTGTGTTATGTTTTTATGCCATGATAACTCTATCTAAATGTTTTGATCAGTAGAGTATATGATGAATTATGGATGAATTAAAGGTATCCATGTTTCATTATGCCATGATAGATGAAAAGAAAAAAAAAGAGTTAAAGATGTCATGTTACTTGCTAATACTTCCTAGTGTTAGAATATATATTATATGCATGTTGTATGAATCAATTGTTCTTATTTTTTTTTTGACATTTTCATGTTGATATGAACCTTAGAAGTTTATGATCAGTACCTTAAATTGGGTTTTGGGATGGGTTAAGGTCACTACCTCACTTGATGATGTCTCTTTGTAATAGGATATTCAATGTATGCATGTTGTATGAGTTGTGTGATGTTGTGTTGTGTTTTTATGCCATGATAACCCTATCTAAATGTTTTGACCAGTAGAGTATATGATGAATTATGGTTGAATTAAAGGTATCCATGTTTCATTATGCCATGATAGATGAAAAGAAAAAAAAGAGTTAAAGATGTCATGTTACTTGCTAATACTTCCTAGTGTTAGAATATATATTATATGCATGTTGTATGAATCAATTGTTCTTATTTTTTTTTTTATCATTTTCATGTTAATATGAACCTTAGAAGTTTATGATCAGTACCTTAAATTGGGTTTTTGGATGGGTTAAGGTCACTACCTCACTTGATGATGTCTCTTTGTAATAGGATATTCAATGTATGCATATTGTATGAGTTGTGTGATGTTGTGTTGTGTTTTTATGCCATGATAACCCTATCTAAATGTTTTGACCAGTAAAGTATATGTTGAATTATGGTTAAATTAAAGGTATCCATGTTTCATTATGCCATGATAGATGGAAAAAAAAATGGAACAAGTTCCCTAGGTGTATTATCCTTAGTTTTAACTGAACATTATGTGTTTTATGAATCATGAATGATAAGTTGGCATGTTATGAATTTTCTTACCATGAAATTATGTTTTCTCCATGCCATGTTCATGCTTGAAAGTTATGATGATATTTATGTTTTGAATGTATGCCCATGACATGTATGACATTATGAATAAAAGAATGTCTAAAGAGCAATTTCTAAGAAAAGAAAAGAAATAGCGAACGCTATGCTAAAGAGCAATTGCTAAGGAAAGAAAAGGAATCATGTATGTTATTTTACTTTATGTATTGGCTTGTACCGGATCTTGAAAAAGATCCCAGGGATGGGCTCCTAAGCAAGGCCTCGGTTCTGGACTACCGTAGCTGTCCCTAGGCTAGAGGTTGCCTAGCTAGTACCCTAGTAGGTCGGGATTAGCTACCTCGCACTCTACAAAGGGATGTGCGCAAATGATGAATGGGTACAAGCCAGTGATCCCAATGATGATGATATGTTAATGTTCAAGTATTTTATTATATATATTTTTCAAAGAGCATCATTAATATTTATGCACATGTTTATGTTTAATGATATTGCATATGCTATGCTTAATGTTTATGCACATGTTTATGTTTAATGATATTGCATATGCTATGTCTAAGGTTTATGCACATGATTATGTTTTAAAGATTATGCGAATATTAGGTGTTTTAAGTACTTACTCATGTCATATGTCCTTAATAACAACACACATATTCATGTTTTAAGTGTTTATGCTTATGCGCTTTAGATACTTTAAGTATTTATTCATGTTATATGTTTATGTCAAATGATGTAGATTTCTACTTATATGTGATGTACGGATTTTGTGAGTAAGCAAGGAGCTTACTAAGCATTTTATGCTTATAGTCTACCTTCTTATGTTACAGATCAAACTAAAGGTTTCTAAAGAAGGGGAAGCAGCAGGAGGGCATGTGTGTGTGTGGCAGTGACTTGGCAGAACGATCCTACTGTTGTCTTTACTCTTACTTATGGACTTATTTCTCATGGACTTAATGTTGCTACTTATAAACTGCATGTGTTAGTTCTTATGTTTACGCTTACTACTTGTTGGAGTTGAAGTTCTTTATGATATACATGCTTAATGTAGAACTATATACTCTCTTGTTAAATATGTTATGCTATGATTCACATGCTTAAAGTAGTTTAGTTAGAAAGAAATTTATCCAATTGCATATGTTCATGATTTAGTATTATTTCCGCTGCTATATTTACGCTTCATATGCAATGATGTACGAAAGAAAAAAAAAAAGTAACGCGTCGCTCACAAAAGGGGCGGGCGTTACAGCTTGGTATCAGAACCGTTTGTCATCTCACTACACACACATCAAACCTTCTTCCTACAGCTTCCAAGTAAGTACCTCTATGCATACCTTACTTTCTTTTATGATTCTAGAATATGCAAGTATGAATGATATCTTATGATATAGAGTAATTTTTAGAATATGTAAATATGAATGATACTTTACCTTATTTTATGATATCGAATACTTTAGAGTTGATATGTGGGTAGGAATACAATAACTTATATTAGCCTTACTTGTCTTTTATGAGGAAAAGCATGGCTAGAAGATAGAGTAACATGGGTAATTGGTAAAGTCACTTCAGAGGTCCGTATAGATAGTAAGTATAATGATAGTAAAATGTTTAAACAGCAGAGCAAGAAGACTACATAAATTTAAAGTGTAAGAACATCTAGAAAGAGATATTAGTAGAATGAAAATATTTTTTTAGTACATGATATACATAAGTGATAGATAATAGGAGAAAATGACAGTGTTGGAAGATTAGCATTAGAATTAAGAATAGAAATAATATTATTATAATGAGTATAAACCTATAAACGTTTAATCCATAATCGCATACTTTTCTTTCTTACTTTTATCTGTTTTTGTAGGTAAATTATTCAACTTACTAACTGAAATATCAATATAGTTCTTATATCTAAACTATCTTAACTTGTTATATATGTCACTGTTATTTTCCTGTTTTTACATCTACCAAAACTACACTATTGTTAATATCTTAATACACCTTTTACTATTCCTTCATACAAATTTTACTACATATTATCATCTTTAATATTGTCCATCATATCCTCTCTCGTAATTAGTATTTATTACTCTCACTATTATTGCGTATAAGCATTATAAATATAAATAAATACAATTCGACAAAAAAAAATAAAGAAAGTCTTATAAAGAACAAAATAATGAAGAAATATTAAAAAGAGAATATATAGATTAGTAGCTAAGGTAGTTCAAGAGTAGCAGAGTAAGTCCATTTATAACTAGAAGATAATAGAATAATGTGTAGTATGTGTTATAAGAAATAAGAGAAGAGCACTAGAATAAAGATAGATCTTGTTTGAGAAAGATAAGTATAAAGTTGTATGATTTATGAAGCAGAGAATTGTCAAGAAGACTGGAAAGTTGGAGAAGCAAGATAAGAGATGACATGATATAAATAGAAATAGAAAAGTTTGAGTTGTAGTTGAATGTGCTAAGGAGTGATTATGAGTTAAAAAGAGAGTTGAACAGAAGAATTGTATATGCTATGATAGAATGTTTTTGAAGTAATGTAGTGTGTATTGTGAAACAGTTAAATTGTGATGCAAGAATAGGCTAGAAAAAAAAATTAAGAGTAGAGAAGAGACAGAAGTTGTAACCAGTAGTTAATTTAGTTTTGGTTCAATTAATTTAAATTGGACTCAAGTTTAGTTTAATGAGATTAGGTTGGTCCAATCGGTTTTGGTTCAAACCATTAGTTGGTTTAACCAAACCAGTTTGATCAAATAATCCGAACTAAACTAACTTATTTGATCACTATGTTGAACCCTAACTTAAATAGGCTTAAGTGAAGCAACAACAGTAAGACATACAAATCGATCAGACCAGTAACATAATTAATTATAACTACTAAAGTAAAGGAAACTGATTTTTGTGTGCTTCTTTCTGTGCATATATTTGTGAATTGAAAAAAAAGAAACTAGTTTTGTTACTGGTTTTTGTCAGTGTTGTACTGACTATGTCGTTTTTCAATTCCAGATGTCGCATGAGATCTGCACCACGAATCGTTGCTATGAGCGATGTCCTGAGCTAATGGAGCAGATAGAAGAAGTTGACTATAGTCCGATTCTTGGAATCCAAGGCAATATAGGAAAATTGGATCGACTATTTTGGAAACTCGAGCAGGAAGAGTTTCCAATCTTGGATGGCTGTAGAATTGGAGCACTGGTTCGTTCATTGCCAAAGCGTGCGAGAGAAGTTGCACACCAGATATGGGGGCATCATGAATGTCGTATCTCATATGCTGAGTTATGTAGGTAGCTACTTCGCCATGAGTTTCCAGAGGATCTAGGAGATTCTGAGGAGGACCTCGAACAAGATCCCGAAATGTTCGAGGAAGATCCCGAAATGATCGAGGAAGATCCCGAAATGTTCGAGGAAGATCCTGAAATGTTCGAGGAAGATCCAGAAATGTTTGAGGAAGGTCTTGAAATGCCTGAGGAAAATCCTGAAATAGTTGAGGAAGATCCTGATGTTGTAATGATAGAAGAAGATCCTGAAATATTTGAGGAAGACTCGATAGAATCTGTAGAAGATCCCGAGACTGGCCGATTAGAGATGAACAAGAGAGTGATAGCCACTGGCATAATATTTTTTATTATGGGAATGATGTCAACTTATCTAGGTCATTAAATTCTGTTGTTTGTTGTACGAACTTATTAAGCCTATTAAATAAAGTTGTGTAATGTGTTAACTGACTTGACAAATGATTAGTTCGTTTAATGGGATGTATATAATATAATTTATCAATGTTAATTAGACTTGATTTCGTAAACCAAGTCTAACATAGAGTATAAGATATGTGTTGATAGAGAGTGATGAGAGAAATTATAATGAAGAAGAGATGTGAATTATGAGAATCAATTAATATGTGAAAGCTTAATTTTAAGTTCGAGGACGAGATGAGACGCAAGTACCCAGAATTATTCTAAGTTTGAGGACTAACTTTCACGAGGTATGGAGGATTATAACACCCCACTAAAATTCCCTTCAATATTATCCCTAATATTGAGTATCATTGCATGAATAATAGCCATATTGAGTATGATTCATGAATGATAGTTAGAGTTGTGGGAATTTTAGTGTAAGTGTTAATGGGCCTTATATGGGCTCTAAATGGTGGAAATTCCTAATGGGTCTTAAATAGCACTTTGTTAGTTATCCTAATGGGCCCCATGAGGATAAAAGAAATAACACATCATGTAATGGGCCTTACTTTAGATGGGCTTGCAAAAGAATAAAAAAAAATGAAATGAGGTAGGTGCTGAGGATCTAACCTTGGACCTTAGAGATGTTGTAAGCCTTAAGAATGTATATGTAACCAATTCACCTAGCAAGGGAGTGCTATTAGAAGGATAGAGGAAATTGTAGATAGGTGTAAGGGAGATGAAGAGTCACCATGAAAGATGAAGAGTCACCATGGAAGGTAAAGGGGTCACCATGGAAGGTGAAGAGGCATACCTCTTCATTTACTATAAGAAGATGAGGTAAAATGCCACAAGGCATCTCCTCATTCTCCTCATTGCCGAAACACCAAGGCCCTCTCTCCATCAAAAAAAAATTCTCTCCAAGAAGATCTAGTGAAGGCTTTGTGTTTGTGAAGCAAAGGAAGAGCCAAGGAGCAAGAAGTTCTTTCTTTCTCCTTCTAGGTGATATATATTGTTTGGGAGTCTTTAGCACAAGGGTAAGACTCCCCTCACCTGCAACATAATAGCTTATATATGTTTTTGTTCATGTTCTTGTATGTTCTTGCGATGTGTTGCTAAAATCGTGAAGTTTTTCCCTATGAGCAAATTTCGGCCAAGCATTGGTTTAGGGCCTAGGTTTGTGTTTGATTCTATCTAATGACTCCAATGTTTTCTTGATGTTAAGTTATGAGTTATGATGAAGAAAAAGATGGAGCAAAAGACCCTTAAAAGTTTCGGCCAAGGCTCCCATGAAGTCATAGACCTTTTGACCATAAGAAGATGTTTGAGTTCTTTTTAACTACCTAATGGTTTTAATTCCTTGTTAAGGTTTTGTTGGGTGTTTTATATATATTTATGCCATGTTTTCTCCTCTGTACATGTTCGGCCAATACCCTAAATGAGGGCTAAAAAAATAAGTTAAAGATGCCATGTTACTTGCTAATACTTCCTAGTGTTAGAATATGTATTATATGCATGCTGTATGAATCAATTGCTCTTATTTTTTTGTCATTTTCATGTTGATATGAACCTTAGAAGTTTCTGATCAGTACCTTAAATTGGGTTTTTGGATGGGTTAAGGTCACTACCTCACTTGATGATGTCTCTTTGTAATAGGATATTCAATGTATACAAGTTGTATGAGTTGTGTGATGTTGTGTTGTATTTTTATGCCATGATAACCCTATCTAAATGTTTTGACCAGTAGAGTATATGATGAATTATGGTTGAATTAAAGGTATCCATGTTTCATTATGTCATGATAGATGAAAAGAAAAAAAGAGAGTTAAAGATGTCATGTTACTTGCTAATACTTCCTAGTGTTAGAATATATATTATATGCATGTTGTATGAATCAATTGTTCTTATTTTCTTTTGTCATTTTCATGTTGATATGAACCTTAGAAGTTTATGATCAGTACCTTAAATTGGGTTTTTGGATGGGTTAAGGTCACAACCTCACTTGATGATGTCTCTTTGTAATAGAATATTCAATGTATGCATGTTGTATGAGTTGTGTGATGTTGTGTTGTATTTTTATGCCATGATAACTCTATCTAAATGTTTTGACCAGTAGAGTATATGATGAATTATGGTTGAATTAAAGGTATCCATGTTTCATTATTCCATGATAGATGAAAAGAAAAAAAAGAGTTAAAGATGTTATGTTACTTGCTAATACTTCCTAGTGTTAGAATATATATTATATGCATGTTGTATGAATCAATTGTTCTTGTTTTTTTTGTCATTTTCATGTTGATATGAACCTTAGAAGTTTATGATCAGTACCTTAAATTGGGTTTTTGGATGGGTTAAGGTCACTACCTCACTTGATGATATCTCTTTGTAATAGGATATTCAATGTATGCATGTTGTATGAGTTGTGTGATGTTGTGTTGTATTTTTATGCCATGATAACCCTATCTAAATGTTTTGACCAGTAGAGTATATGTTGAATTATGGTTGAATTAAAGGTATCCATATTTCATTAGGCCATGATAGATGAAAAAAAATAGAACAAGTTCCGTAGGTGTATTATCCTTCGTTTTAACTGAACATTATGTGTTTTATGAATCATGAATGATAAGTTGGCATGTTATGAATTTTCTTACCATGAAATTATGTTTTCTCCATGCCATGTTCATGCTTGAAAGTTATAATGATATTTATGCTTTGAATGTATGCCCATGACATGTATGATATTATGAATAAAAGAATGTCTAAAGAGCAATTTCTAAGAAAAGAAAAGAAATGACGAACGTTATGCTAAAGAGCAATTGCTAAGGAAAGAAAAGGAATCATGTATGCTATTTTACTTTATGTATTGGCTTGTACCGGATCTTGAAAAAGGTCCAAGGGATGGGCTCCTAAGCAATGCCCCGGTTCTGGACTACCGTAGCTGTCCCTAGGCTAGAGGTTGCCTAGTACCCTAGTAGGTCGGGATTAGCTACCTCGCACTCTACGAAGGGATGCACGCAAACGATGAATGGGTACAAGCCAGGGATCCCAATGATGATGATGTGTTAATGTTCAAGTATTATATTATATATATTTTTCAAAGAACGTCCTTAATGTTTATGCACATGTTTATGTTTAATGATATTGCATATGCTATGAATGTTTATGCACATATTTATGTTTAATGATATTGCATATGCTATGTCTAAGGTTTATGCACATGATTATGTTTTAAAGATTATGCGAATATTAGGTGTTTTAAGTACTTACTCATGTCATATGTCCTTAATAACAACACACATATTCATGTTTTAAGTGTTTATGCTTATGCGCTTTAGATACTTTAAGTATTTATTCATGTTATATGTTTATGTCAAATGATGTAGATTTTTACTTATATGTGATGTACGGATTTTGTGAGTAAGCAAGGAGCTTACTAAGCATTTTATGCTTATAGTCTACCTTCTTATGTTACAGATCAAACTAAAGGTTTCTAAAAAAGGGGAAGCAGCAGGATTGGGGCATGTGTGTGTGTGGCAGTGACTTGGCAGAACGATCCTACTGTTGTCTTTACTCTTACTTATGGACTTATTTCTCATGGACTTAATGTTGCTACTTATAAACTGCATGTGTTAGTTCTTATGTTTACGCTTACTACTTGTTGGAGTTGAAGTTCTTTATGATATACATGCTTAATGTAGAACTATATACTCTCTTGTTAAATATGCTATGCTATGATTCACATGCTTAAAGTAGTTTAGTTAGAAAGAAATTTATCCAATTGCATATGTTCATGATTTAGTATTATTTCCGCTGCTATATTTACGCTTCATATGCAATGATGTACGAAAGAAAAAAAAAAGTAACGCGTCGCTCACGAAAGGGGCGGGTGTTACAGTCGGGGACTAATCCACCGAAGGGTTAAGGGGTCGTCCATCTCAAGGACACGCCATGAAGTAGAAGCAAGCAATCTCCGAACCATGTAAGAGGTTAAGTGTTAGCATTTTTTCTAATTGTAGTTTGCATTTCTGCTTGCGCACTAATCTTGTAGGAAGAAACCAACGAATCGAACGAGAAGCTATTCACCCCTTCTAGCCGTGCCATTGGTCCCAACAAGTGGTATCAGAGCGAGGTCACCTTCAATGGACTAACCGTCTAAAGAGCAAATTCATCAAAATAGTCGACTCGCACATCCAACCATCCAAATTTGAAGGAGAATTTTCTTGGTGGAAGAAGAGGATGGAGGTATTCTTCGATACCGATTTCGATATAATGTTAATTATGGAAAACGATTTTGAGATGCCTAGGGATCAAAAGAATAAGTCACTCGAAAAAATAAGGTGCAAGAAGCAAAAGGATGATCATCTAGCAAATTCAAAAGCCTTGCATCATCTTCTATGTGTGCTCCCCCAACAAGAGATAACAAGAATTGGAAGCTACACACGTGCCAAGGATTTGTGGGATAAGCTAATAGAGCTTCATGAAGGTACATCAGAAGCAAAATTGGTAAAGAGAGGCATTCTCCAATCTCAACTCAACAACATCAAGCTTGACAAAGGAGAAAAGGTATCTAGCCTACATTCTAGAATTGAGAAAATGGTAGAGCGCGCAGTATGCTGACGGAAGAAATCTCCACAGGATGCTGCGTGGTCGGACCATCGGGTACCGATATCATCAGTGGTGAAGTCGCCACGTGTCTCCATCCTACGATTTACCCTCGTTGACCGGTGGAGACTCTCGTTGAAGGCTGTGGGGCAGGGCCGGTCAGCCAAGTGGATTAGTCGGGCGCAAGCCTGGATACCCCTTGTAAATAAAAAAATAGAATTAGGAAAATTTTAAATGGACTAACAAGTGTAGGTGAGCAAATCTCCAATCGAGACATCTTGATGAAAGCCATCAATGTCTTCCAAAGAATCACAAATTGGAGCTCAATAGTGGACTCATACTACATATCCAAGGATCTAGATAAAAGCTCCCTAGACGAATGCTTCTCAACCATGGAGCACCATGAGACTCGAATTGGAGGATTGAATGTAGAAGCACACCAACCAAGAGGAATAGCCCTTGTGGCAAATAAGGGAAAGGGCAAAAAGAAGAAGGTCTCATCATCCGACTCAGAAGAATCAAGTGCATCCATGGATAGTGATGAGGAGACTTATATGGTAAGAAAATTAAGAAAAGCTTTTAAATATTTTTCAACTAACAAATCTCATGGTTGGAAAAGCTCAAGAAGCAAGAGTAGACAAAGAAAAATTATATGTTACAATTGTCAAGGAGAAGGACATATGAGGATTGAATGTCCTCTTTTAAAAAAAAAGAAAGGGGATAAGAAAGAAGAAATGAAGAAAGCAAAAGAAAAAGGGAAGAATGCCCAAAATATAAAGGCTATATGGGATGAGTCGTCATCATCGGAAGAAGAAGAACACCATGTGTCCCATTTTGCCTTAATGGGAATTGAAGATATTGCCTCTACATCATCCAAAGTCGAAGAAGAAAAGAGCTCAAGTGAAGATGAAGGGAGCTCAAGTGAAGGGGGAGGTCAAACTTCGGATTCGGACGTCTCGGTAAGTGAGGTATATAATCCACCTACTACTACTTTAGTTAAAATCATTTCTAGCACTAATAACAATTTATTTAAAGCTAGGAAGAAAATTAAATGCTTAAAAAATGAGATTTGCATATTTAATGAAAAACTAGAATCCATGACACTTAGGGATATCATGCATGCTTCCTCTTCTTCTAATTTAAATGATTCATGTTTAGAAGAGAAAAATAGGGAATTAACGGAAAAGGTGGATAATCTTACTAAAGCCCTTAAAAATTTTAAAATTGGCTCTAACACCCTAGACATGATCATTAGGAGTCAAAGAGCAAGTTTCAAGAAAACGGGTTTAGGATATAAGGATTCTAGTAATGACAATCAAAAACTAAGATCCTAGATAGAAAATAGATCCCCAAGGAATATTTGGTTAACCCAATTAGCAAGAATCTCTATAGGGTGTCAAAGTCAATCCACAAGGGTTAAAGGATTTAGGGTTAGTTAACCATGGACACTAAAATTTAAATTTTTGAAAAATGGTTGACTTGAGACCCTAAGGGGAGCACTTAGCCTAAATACATTCATGATCAAATGAACTAAGTAGAGATTACCTTTATTATATATCATAATGACTTGATTTATGATTTTACTTATGCATATGAAATGTTAGGATGATACTCATAATTCACATGTGCTTATGACATTTTGATGGTTATGAAATATATCATTTTAGCAATAATAGACCAACTATGAAGAAAGTAAATATTTAATTAATGGGCATCTTACCTATAGATCATAGTTGGACATTTTAAATGTTTTGAAAGCAATTCTATGTTTTATTTGTTGGTGCATTGATTTGAAAAATATATGGTTTCAAAACTAGGGCTTAAGTTTGATACAAAATAAAAGGTTTTTCAAGTTTTTAAGTTTTGGTCAAAATTCAAAAATATTTTGATTTTTCATGAAAATATATTTTTTCCTGTTAGAGGATATCAAAAGAAATGTATTTGCAAAATTTCATGATTTTTCGAAGCTTTTAGAAATTTTGATGTATTTCTGAATTTCAGCTCAAAATGTTGAAATTTGGAATAGATTAGTGCCAGTCGACTGGTGCAGAGGACCAGTCGACTGGAAAGTCTATGGGAGTATTTTTCGAAGAGGTCAGTCGACTGATATCTTGTAACGACCCGACCCATTTGGCGGTCTCGACCGTCGACCGTGCCGTTACCAATACTAGGTCTTCCCACTCCTGGGCGTGGATTTTTTGCCTTCCCAGGATTCGAACTCTAGACCCAGGCTTAAATCTAGTTCTTTATGAATCCTGAATACCAATTCTAGTCGAGGACATCTGGGAGGAAGTCCTGGAAGTCAAGAGCATCAGACATGAGAGGATCAGAGATTTAGCAGAAAGTTCTTAGAGTCAAGATCAAGCTGAGCAAAAGTCCAAAGAGGTCGGGTGGACCAATGTTTCTTAGAGTCCAGCTGTTTGATACCAAGTAAACTCTCCCTTGCAGAGTTGTGAGAACACACTTTCGAAAAGAGAGCAGTAGGTGTCGGTTCAACATAATGTTTCAGGCGAGACCTGAAGTTGAGACCGAACAGTTGGAAAGCTATCGATCATAATAATATTACTTGTTTGTGCTAACACTGTCATGTAGGAAGTTAAAATTGTGAATGGGGCAAAATCAGTGACTTAAGGTGCCAAAGAGGATCCTACCAATCAGACCAGGTGCCCTAAGTGGATTTGGGTGCCCTATAGGTTGAAACAGAGCCCCGTGTTCAAATGAGGTGACACACCATGATTGGGCGGTACACATCAACTTTCAGGCACCCGGGAGGGATCCAAGCGCCTAAAAAAAACAATAAACTCGATGCGAAAAAGGTCGGATACTGCTTCATCCAGTTATCACCCCGTCAGCAAGTTAGGCGCTCGGAGATGGCTAAGTCATCGATGGAGTTGGATTGGATAGCCCTTGCTGGAGGTGCTTGAATATGGTTCAAGCGCCCAAAGTACTCTATAAAGGAAGTCTCAAGCAACAGCTTCAGCAGATCTCTACGACATGATTCCAAGAGCTATTATCTGTGTCTCTAACTTTGAAACACTACTATACTCAAGCTCCAATGATGCAACAACATCGTGATCTCAAACTAATCTAGCATTTGGTAACGCATAGTTAGTTCTGTTTATTTCTATTGTCATGCTTTTTGTACGTTTTTATTCTAAAAGTCGGTAATATTGTTACCGAACCCTATCTTTGTAAAAGAGATGAGTCTCCCTCTCTTTCAAGAAGAAGGTTGATAGTGATTGCCCATCGGAAGCAATCAAATTGACTGCGGGTCTTAGAGTAGTTGTCATGAGGTTACGAACCAAGTGAAACTAACGTGTCTTTTTTCTATTCTATTTTTAATTTTCCATTGCACGATTTTGTTTTTCAAACGAATTTCGAACACATACGAAGTACGTTATTCACCTCTCCTCTAGTGCTTTCTTGATCCAACATGATTTACCTACTTGCATCTTGTTATAGGGCCGGCGATATTGGATCGTTTAAGATGTGTCATATCATCTTTTAATTTGCTCCAGTAGATAGGCCTATGCTTATCCCTATTAATCCCTCTCTCAGCTACCCTATCCTAAAATTTCTTTAAATTTAACTCGATCAATCAGTCAAGTTATTGTGCACAACTTGTTTTATCTGCGCTCTACTGTATATAGAAGGAAATTCAGAGTGAAATGCCTCGTTACCTCTTTCTTCATCTTCCTTTTTCTCTATTTCTTGTGAATTTTCACCTGGAAAGTCTTGATCCTACTCGCATATAATTTTCATGGGCAAACAGCATTATTACATGAAAATAATTTATCGATAATTTTCTTTTTCTTTTCCCTCAAATTAAAAAAAAAATAGCTAGATTAAAATTCTTACCTCGATATCTCTTATGCCTTGTTTGCGAGTCCACTTGGAAGGCTCCTTGGACAGGGGAATCCCTGGCATTAAAATTTTTGGAAAGTGACGTCATCATTTTTTTTTTCCTATTTCTAAAGTTTATAATCATTTGTGTTGACTATCACATATATTGTTTATATAAAAATTATTTATCAGTCGACTAGAATCACATATAAACGTAGTTTAGGCATCGAATATGCCAGACGAGATCCTGTCCCAGAAGATCCCTGTTCCGTCAGTCCCACACTCATCCACGACGGTCAGCGAGTCGTCTGATCGTCGATCGGGGATCATCGATGATTTTTGATAATCGTCTCGAATCAAATGATATCCTGAAAGAACGGTGAACCGGTTGAAATCGTCGCAATTTCAATCTCGCCGAATTCGATGGTGAATCCGACAAGATCGCAATTGCAGTGATCTCGACGGGTTCACCGTGAACCCCAGGATATAGTTTTGTTCGGGCTGGCAGCCGGAGGCAGCTGGTGATATTCGATCGACGATCGGACGACTCACCGGTCGTCACCAGCGAGTGAGACAGGCGGGACATAGGACAAAGTGGGACAAAGAATCTGTTCTCCGAATATGCTAAATGGTATTTTGGAAAATAAAAGAAGTGAGTAGGTTACAGTAGTAGAGGAAGTTTTCGAGTGATCCGAGAGCCAACTGGCTGCGGAATGCCTCCGGAATGGTGGCCAGAAGTTGCAATGGAGTCAGCGCTGCGTTATTCCGGAACATTGCTAACTGCGGCCACTGCATCGCAATCCTCAACGCCAGCCCTGCAGAATTTAAAACGATCGATCGATACGTGCATCAGTTTAAAAAAAAAAAATCAAAATTAATTAAATCGGTGCTCGTGTACGTACTCGGCGCATGGCCCATGATGGCGCAGTGGAGGACGCTGTTTCCATCGTCCGTCCGGTCCCCCGACGAGCTTTTCGCCTTCACCGCCAGAAGCCGAAACACCTTCTCCTGCCCGTAGAACGCCGCCTTGTGCAGCGGTGTCTCCCCCTTGTTGTTTCGTTTCTGCGCCAGTTGGGGGAACTTGGTCAGCAATGCCTTCGCCACCTAATTAAAACAATGCATGCGAATATATATATAACAATTGATCAGGACACGTACTATGACTGGCCTGTTGAAGAATTGATCGATGAGATGGTTTACCTTCCCGTTGCCGGCGGCGGCGGCCACATGCAGCGCCGTGTCGCCGTTGTAGTTCTGAGCCGCGAGATCGTAGTCGGGCAGCTGGCCGATGAGTTTAAGAGCGATCTGGGTTTTCTGGGACGAGATGACGACGCTGAGCAGGGGGTCGTCCATGAGGTTGATCCGCGAGCAAGGGTTCGCGGCCAGCTTCTCGAGCTCACCTCTGTCCTCGTCGCGGATCAGCTTGTTGACCTGCCAGTGGTGCATCTGATCAAACTCGCGCGGCGGCGGAAACTCCTCCAGATCGTCGTCGTCGCTGCTCTCTATGGCCGCGAAGCTCGGGCCCATTTGAACAGGAGGTGGCACGCCCATGAAAGGAGGTGGGGACATGAAAGGTGGTGGCCCCATTTGAACAGGTGCCATTGGAGGTGTCATTGGATGGAAATCTCCGGCTACGGCCATCGACGACGACTCCATCTCCGTGGGAAGGGGTTGTGGGCCCGGGTACTGATGCATGAAATCGCCCTGTTGTTGCTGGGCGGGATGCATCGGAGGGAAAATCTCCGGCGATGGCCTTAGACGACGACTACTCGAGGAGCGTACGATGGATGGGGATAATGCAGCCATATATATATATATATCGGCGGACGGATCGGTTTACTAAATTCAGCTTTGCTTGTGGTCGGCGGACAGTATCGGCGCACGATGACTAGATCTAATTGTTAAATGGGTGGGTCGGATATAACCCATTAAAAATTCATACCAAACTTGATTTGTAGGTCAACCCGCTAGGGCCACACACAATCCCGGATCACAAGTTATCCTGGCATGACTCACGTGACTTAGTTCTTTATTTTTATTTATTTTTATTTTATTTTAAAAATTAAGCTTTCATGCCTAAACCCAAGCGATCACGGATCAACCAAACCCAAACTAAGCCCATCCTCACCCGACAGTAACTTAAATCCATCCATTTAGATCCGGGATCTTGGTTCAGTGTAGATGCAATATAATATAATTAACAAAAAATACAAAATTTTATAATGCATCATAAAATAATTACTTTATAATTATTTTATTCACATCTTCAGGAGAGTTCATCTACAGTGCAGTTTATACTAAAAATGAATAATTATATTGAGTGGTTGGGATCACTTGGATTTACGATAGATCATGAGTTAAGTATTGACTTAATTCAAATAGTTTGCCCAATAATTATTCATAGTTAGTGAAGAACTATCAGATTAACCAACCTAAATTCACAATTCTTGAATTGATCAACATGCTTAAGATAGTTGAGACATCGGTTAAGAAAGAACCGAAAGCTATGATGTTGTTTGATTCCTCAAAGAAATGTTCTAAAAAGAAGTAAAAAAACTCAAAATAAAGGAAAGAAAAATGCTAAGAAAGAAGGGCCAACATTGAAGGGTTCATATCACCATTGTGACAAATCGGGATATTAGAGGAGAAATTGTAAAATTTATCTTGAGTCTCTAAAAAAAGAAGGCGGCATCCGATATCCCATCTACTTTAGGTATCTTCGTTATTGAACATCATAATATTTCCTCAAATACTTAGATATTAGATACATGATATGCCTCATATATATATATAATGACATAAAGGTGCTAAGGAACAGTAGAAAATTGACAAGAGAGATTCAAATTTGTGAGTTAGCAATGGAACAACGGCAATTTATCAAAAGGCGCACCCAAAAATGGGTATTTACCAAAAGACGTCCCATGGTTTCATTTTCACCAAAGGGCGCACTAATTTTAGTGAACTTCCTCTTATACCCCTCCTGCTATACACTGCCTTTCTCTTTCTCTCTCAATAACAAATTCTGAGACGCCAGCACGTGATGTTTCATACTTTTATTTTAAAATAATATATTTGGAATCGGTGATAAGTACCATTTTTGTGATTATTTTAGATGTTAAAATCCATGTTTGACCCATGTTTTTATTGTTTAATTCTGATTTTACCCTAGGTTTTGGAACTTTATCTTATTTTGGACTTAATTGCAAAATTACATTAAAATGGATTAATTGGCCACTAAATTTTGGATCTATTTTTGTAGGCACCAAAGGTTCAAGGACTTAGGGCATATTGGGTCAAACTTGAGTCGGAAGTGACCCGGATCCGATTATCAAGCCTACGATTAATCCGGGCCGTCCGATTCGAGAGCGGCTAGATCTGAGCCATCCGGGACGATCTGAAGCAATCCGAGCTAGGATTAGGGTTGATTAAGCTCTATGATCAAGATCTGAAGGTTTCATCCCAATCAGAGCTAAATCAACCGTTGGATCAAGCTTGGAGGGCTCTAGAGCGTCCATTCACAGATTGAGTTGATCTGGACCATCCGTTGCATATCTGGAGGATCCGAGCTACCACAAGGCAGATCCTGACCCCAGATCAACATCCTCAAAGTTTGGGTCAGATCAGATGAAGATCAACCGTTGGATTTCTCAAATTAATCACAACCGTCCATTGATAGCTATTTAATCAGATTTTCCCAGCAGCTTCTCCTCGTCGCGTCTCCGCCGCTACAGTAGCCTTCACCGTTTCTTCTTCGTTTTCCAGTCGATTTTCTCCATTTCCGGGGCGCGACCCCTCGATTCTTCATCAAGATCATCTTCTGGAGCTTTGGAGGTCAGTTTGATTGGAGAATTAAGCTCGAATTCGCGCCGGACAGAGTTATTTGAGGGTTTCGGTGGCTCTGTGGTCCGAACACTGAGATCTTCGCCACAGTCCATTTCCGACGATCTGAGGCACTTGTAGGGGTTCTCAAGTGACCTCAGGTTGTTCCCAAATCACCATCGCAGCTCCACAAACGAAGATCGAAGCGTTTGGATTGGAAATTCCCAGCTTGCGCAGTTTGAGCAGAGTTCACTAATCCAATCTGATTTCCACTGATTTGCTGTGCCTAGGGGTTCGAAGCCAGCTCTTGCTTGACGACCAAGAAGAATTTGAGCTTAGGGAGAGTTGAGGAGTAGTTTAATTGGTTTAAATTCATGTTTCGTAGCTGTAGTTTCATTTCTGCAATGTCTCGTTACTGAATTTTCTGTTTCATTAGCTGTAATTTCGGTTCTTGGTTGTTTTGCTTAAGTTAGGTTTATTTTCTGCAAGTATAACAATTAGGAAACTTGTTTAGTGGACCATTGCTTTTAATTCTAGTTTAATTCATGCTTAGTTGTAGCGTATCAGTTTTGTATCCCTGATTTTCAGCTGCGTATCAAGCTATTTCTGTATTTTCCTTGTAGTTTCTGATACAATTTGTTAAGTTCTGCATTCGAGCTAGGTAGATGTTGGTTTAGTTAGCATAGAACTTAGCATTAGTTGCTTGCAATTTAGTTTCATGTTTTTAGCTCAGCTTGTGCCGTATCAAATTCCAGTTCATTGTCCCTGTTTTCGTTTCATGTTTCTGCTCATTTTTTGTTTCTGAACTCTGTAATCATTTCTGAATTCACTGATTTTGTATCAAGTGAATTCAGAAACTGTCATCTCCATTCGCAATGAATTTGTTTCAGTTTTAAGCAGTTCATTCCTGCACATGCCGCACATTCTGAATAACTTCGATTGCTGCAATTCAGTTTCAACTTATGCCATTCAGAATTAACTCCTGCAATTCTGAGTTATTTCAGCAAAATTAGTCATCAGTCTCTGAAGTTTATATCAAGAGAACTTGGAATCTTCTCAACCTTTCTGAACATGAAGTTTTTGCAATTAAACTCAGCTAACGAACTGACATAAGAAATCAATTGATTTCTGAACTTTCTGATTTCATCACTACTGAATTCATGTCTTAGTTTTGATGTCCTTCATTGACTTGTGCTTAGCACTTTTCGAATGGGTTGTCTTCCAAGTTGTATCAACCAAATTCAATTCTGAAATGTCAAGTCACAGTTCTGCATTTGGCAGCAGCTCTTGGAACATGAACACCTCCTTGAATATCAAGTTGCTTCATCCTTTTCACTATGTTTCAAGTGAAATCCTAGCATTAGTTTGAGCCAAGTTGAATGTAAATTTTAATGTGTATTTGAGCTTGAAATCAGCTTCCTGCGTAGTCAGCTCAGTTTTAAATTGGAATCTCACAATTTCAGCAAGTTAAGCTTGAAATTTCTGCACTTGGGTCAAGGGAAATCTTGGCACGGTTTCGTATCAATTTGGTTTTGGATTGTTCGCATTTGGTTTGTCACAAGTTTGAATTTGTCGCTTCATTGCTTAGCATTTGTGTTACACATGAAATTAGAATCGTTTTCTAGAAATTTGGTAAGTATCTTTAGTTGATTAAGTGGTCTAGTGGCTGAGTAATCACTTGCCATCAATTGTTTAATTCTTTGTTTGGTTGACTTCCATTTTCATTGAGTTTTCCTTTCAGACTGAAACAGAACCCAAAAATCTTTATTTGAAACCCGAAATTCACAAACGACACCTAAATACAAGCGCGAATCAAACAACTTCAATTAGCCCCGAGAAAAATACGACCTGTGGCCCCTTTACTACGCTTTTCTATTTTGATTGCAAAAAGGGTTTCCAGCTTTCATTTCATTTTATTCATATTTAAATTTGATGAGCCCATACATTTCGTGACAAAGTAACATAGTATATTTTGGGCTCGTCAAATTTTTGGCGCCGTTGCCGGGGAAGCAACTAGTTGATTTGTTTGACTTTTGCTTGTATGTTTCTTTAGACATATCATTGGGTTCTATTTTATTTTGCTTTATTCTTTTGTATACGGGTACTGCCATTTTTC
Source organism: Boesenbergia rotunda (assembly GCA_024364735.1). Lineage (NCBI taxonomy): Eukaryota > Viridiplantae > Streptophyta > Magnoliopsida > Zingiberales > Zingiberaceae > Boesenbergia > Boesenbergia rotunda. Next base: position 40,710 of record JAGFNQ010003577.1, read on the forward strand.
TTGTTTGTTTTGTGACAGGGGTGCAGGTTCAAAATGTTTTCATCCACTTATCAGCAGCCGTGTACACACTTTCAGCAGACCCAGCAAGAATTCCAACAGCCCTATTCTAATTTCCAGCAACCAAATCAGTTTTTGCAGCCACCACAACAATTTCAACCGGATTTTCAGCCAATTCAACCAATTTTCCAGAATTTTCAGAATGGGCAGCCCCAATTTCAAAATTTTCAGCCCCACTGTCAGCAATTTCAGCCTAACTTTCAGCCACTTTATCAACAAGATCAGTCACAATTTCAACAATATCAGCAAGGGCAACCTTTCCAAAATTTTCAGCCATGGCAACAAGAATTTCAGCCCACTCAACTTCAGTGTTCACCACCACAATATCAACCTCAGATCCAAGAATTCCAGGGCTACAATTTTCAGCAATTTCCACCAAGTGGTGAACCAACTTTTCAGCAGTTTAATCAGTCTGTTCAACCATTTGATCAACCCCCACAGTCTCAATTTCTACAAATGTGTCAACAAGAGCTTCAAAACATCGAAAGGCAAATGAAACAAGTGGCTAATGATTTGAATCAGATAAAAGCCCAAAGAGCAGAACAATTAGCTTCTCAAGCTATTTTTAATTCTGAGAGCCCCGGAGTTGGTTTTGTATCAGTTCAAGGTGACCCTAGTGCATGGCAAAGTCCTTCTTCAATTAATCCTGCAAATTTAGTAGAAGAAGAAGAAGAAGAATACATTAAAATCTGGGCACCTACAGCATGCATCCCTCCGGAGACTCCTATTCAAAATCCAATTCCAAATTTTTCAGCTCCAGAAGAAGAAGTTGAAGCTCCACAGGACCATTCTAGACTTTTATTTTCTAATGATAGTATTATTGATGGTCCTAATTTTTCTGACACTGTTGTTGGAGATATTACAGGAGAAGCATGCAGAGGAGATGATTCCATAGGTGTAGGGGATTGCACTAAGCCCCAGGGACCACCACTAGATTTAGAGAATGAACCAGAAAGTGTAGGGACTTGCTTGGTGGAAGCAAGCACCCAAGGATCACCAGTTGATTGTCCACCAGCGCCTGAGGCTGAAGAGGAGCTTGAACTTGACCAGGAGGAGACCACAGATACACCTTCAGGTATTATCCAGCACACTCAGGTAAGTATTTCTCCTCTTTCTTCAGAAAAATGCAGTGAGGTACCTAGGGATGACGTTATTGATTCTGATGTATTTATTGATATACCTTGTGTAGAGAGTTTTTGTGAAAATCCAATAGAGGTACCAAACATTGATTTTATTGATCGTACTGCATTACTCGATACATCTCTTGCTATGGATAGTGAAATAATTTTAGAGGCACCCATAATTGATGTAGTTTTTTATGATGAATCACTTAATACATCTTTTGTGGATATGGATAGTGAAAATTTTTTAGAAGTGCCTGAAATTGATGTTATTTATTTTGATGAATCTCTTGTTATGTCTTATGCTGAAAATGAATGTGAAAGACTTTTGGAGATACCTGATATTGATTTGATTGGCTGTGACACATTACTTGATATACCCTTGATTGAAAATAATTGTGAAATTTCTATTGATGAGCCAGAAATTGATGTCTTTATTTGTGATGAGTATATGGATGCAAATTTGGTAGGAAATAATTTTGAAAATTTCATTGAGGCACCACAACTTGATTTAATTGGACATGATGCAGATTTGGATTTATTTCATGCAGAAACTGAACTTATATCATTTCTTTCTGACCCTGAACACTTGAGAGAGGTATTACATTGTTTTGCAGGGTCTAGAAGACTTCAGGAGTGGGTACTCCAACTGAACAGACTTCAGCCTCCTGGAAGGACTTCTGAAGGGCATCAAGAAGGAGGAGATGATCTGACTTTAATTAAAAGCACTCCACCCCTTGAATGGCTCTTGAACCTGAATCGCCTTAGGCCACCTGAACAAAATATTGTGAAATTCAAGTGTGGGGGAGTCCAAAGTCTCCCAGCCACCCATTTTCCTCCACTACCCAGATGGAGGCTACTGCTTGATAGGCTCCGTCCACCAGAATAAAGGGGAGTTTGATTCTTTTTGTATTTTCTTTTATCGCATTTTTCACTTTTATGTTTTCTAGAGTAAATTGAATAAATAGACATTGTAAATGCCATGTCTTTTCTTTTAGCACTTATTCTTGCATGAGTAGAAATAAAAGTATCCCTCTAGGTTATCTCCATAGCATTTTAGAGTCTTTTGAAAATAAATTAAATTTGGTTGTTAAGACTTAAGGTTTGAGCTAATGGATGAAATCTTGGATGCTTGAGTACTACTTTGCTTTAGATGCTTGATTGAGGAGTTGAGATGAATCATTTTTACCTAGTGAGGTTTAGCCTTATATTTGAGACACATACATGTTATTGTACTCTAGAACTTGCTTCGGTTCTTTCAAAATCATATTTCAATGATTGGATCACATCTATAGAGGCTAATCCATTTGTTTCCCTTTTCCACATCAATTTTTAGCAATAATCATGTTTATTCTCTTTTTTCTTTGCTTATCTCCTACACTTACCCATTTTTTTTCATTGGACTTATTGTTTGGAATGTTTCTTGATGTTATTTTGCCCGAGACGGACAAAGATTCAAGTGTGGGGGAGTGACTAGCTTTTTGGAAAGATTTGGTATCAAAGAGGCACTTCAATTCGAAAAAAAAAAAATGCATGTGCCAAGTGAGTGATGTTTGGTGCCAAAAATGAGCAAGAGAGGTGGGAGCCATTGGAGACTTAGATTCTTTACGACATTTTGAAGATCAAAGTGGCATGCAATGAAAAGAAAAGAAAAAAATCTGCAATGCAAGAAAAAGAAAAGAGAATGAAGCAAAGTTCTTGCCAAAATAAAGTTAACTTGAGTTGTTTAACAGGTTTCGGAATTGGTTTGAATCAAAAACTGAAAAGTTGGAAGTTTGGAAAGCCAAGATCAGTAACATTTTGTAGAGACTGAACTGAGCTGGAATTAATCTGCTCCAATGCAGAAATCAGTGCCTAAAGCAGTGAGGAAAAGAGTTGGTGCCAAAGCAAGAAAATTTTTTTCTTTGAAGCATGATTTGATCAGAAGTACTCACAATTGCAGCTGTATTCTGTTCATAAAACTCAGAACCATATGCCAGAAGCTCAATCTCAGCTGTACAAAATCGGAATGTCTGAATAAGGGCTGAACAAAAGTTTAAAAACAAAGAAAAAAATCAGTGAGGCAGTTTGTGCAGAAATTGAGTTAACTGTTGGTTGAATTTGATTTTTTCCAAGGCTGTGAATCACGAAATGAAGTGGATGAATGTATAATAGATTGAAGCACATCACAGCCTATCAGAACAAGAAAGGTGGATGCTAGGAATTCTGATCAGCACTCAGAAAAAGAAAAGAAAGGGGCTGAAATTCGATTTGGAATTCAGCCATTTCCAAGTGGATAATTCAAATTCTCCACTACACTATGTGATGCTAGCTGATGCTAATTGTTTGAGAAATCAAAGAATGGCAAGGAATCTGCCGTGGAGCTACAAGAAAAGAAAGAAAAAAAAAAGAAGAAAAAAAACAGCTTGAGAAAAGAAAAGAAAAAAAGAGAGAAACAAAGTGGACCTTTGAAACTTTGGCACCATGAAATCAAGTGAAGTTTCTCACATCCAAATCAAATTCTTTGCTCCATTACATTCTAAATCCACTAGAGAGAAAGAAAAAGAAAAAGATTTGATGAAAGAAGAAGAGAAAAGAGCAAATGGCACACAAAAGGAAAACTTGGCACATTGAAACCAAGGAAGGGATTTTCATCCAAATCAAAGGAATTTATTCAAGTTTCACTCCACCATACTTTTGATATCATTAGAGGACTGTCAAGAGGGGCAAAGCACATTGGAAACATTTTTGAGCAACTAAGTCTCCCACTCCATCAAATTTTTCCATTTTCTTGACTTTTATTCCATTTATTGCCATTTTCCATGTTTTCATTTGTTTTTATAGTTGTTGATCCTATTCATGATTAATGGTGGAGATTAGATAATAAGCAAGCTTATGATAGTGCAAGAAGCATGTGTGTTTGAGTGAGCTCCACTTCCATCACCAACTTAGAACTTAAGAGAGAGCCACCAAAACTTCCCTTGAAAGGCTAGTGATTTAAATTCATCTCAATGACTCATGATAGATGAAAAGGCTAAGTTGTTGATTTAAGGACAAGACACTACTCCATAGAGCTTAGATTTATGAGAATTGACAACCTTAGGTAATTTCTTTTCATTTGCTTCTAATTATGTTTTAGAAAACCTAAGGGATATATTTTTAGTTGTTTCGCGAGACGCTCAAGGTTAAGTGTGGGGGAGTTGATAAGTACCATTTTTGTGATTATTTTAGATGTTAAAATCCATGTTTGACCCATGTTTTTATTGTTTAATTCTGATTTTACCCTAGGTTTTGGAACTTTATCTTATTTTGGACTTAATTGCAAAATTACATTAAAATGGATTAATTGGCCACTAAATTTTGGATCTATTTTTGTAGGCACCAAAGGTTCAAGGACTTAGGGCATATTGGGTCAAACTTGAGTCGGAAGTGACCCGGATCCGATTATCAAGCCTACGATTAATCCGGGCCGTTCGATTCGAGAGCGGCTAGATCTGAGCCATCCGGGACGATCTGAAGCAATCCGAGCTAGAATTAGGGTTGATTAAGCTCTATGATCAAGATCTGAAGGTTTCATCCCAATCAGAGCTAAATCAACCGTTGGATCAAGCTTGGAGGGCTCTAGAGCGTCCATTCACAGATTGAGTTGATCTGGACCATCCGTTGCATATCTGGAGGATCCGAGCTACCACAAGGCAGATCCTGACCCCAGATCAACATCCTCAAAGTTTGGGTCAGATCAGATGAAGATCAACCGTTGGATTTCTCAAATTAATCACAACCGTCCATTGATAGCTATTTAATCAGATTTTCCCAGCAGCTTCTCCTCGTCGCGTCTCCGCCGCTACAGTAGCCTTCACCGTTTCTTCTTCGTTTTCCAGTCGATTTTCTCCATTTCCGGGGCGCGACCCCTCGATTCTTCATCAAGATCATCTTCTGGAGCTTTGGAGGTCAGTTTGATTGGAGAATTAAGCTCGAATTCGCGCCGGACAGAGTTATTTGAGGGTTTCGGTGGCTCTGTGGTCCGAACACTGAGATCTTCGCCACAGTCCATTTCCGACGATCTGAGGCACTTGTAGGGGTTCTCAAGTGACCTCAGGTTGTTCCCAAATCACCATCGCAGCTCCACAAACGAAGATCGAAGCGTTTGGATTGGAAATTCCCAGCTTGCGCAGTTTGAGCAGAGTTCACTAATCCAATCTGATTTCCACTGATTTGCTGTGCCTAGGGGTTCGAAGCCAGCTCTTGCTTGACGACCAAGAAGAATTTGAGCTTAGGGAGAGTTGAGGAGTAGTTTAATTGGTTTAAATTCATGTTTCGTAGCTGTAGTTTCATTTCTGCAATGTCTCGTTACTGAATTTTCTGTTTCATTAGCTGTAATTTCGGTTCTTGGTTGTTTTGCTTAAGTTAGGTTTATTTTCTGCAAGTATAACAGTTAGGAAACTTGTTTAGTGGACCATTGCTTTTAATTCTAGTTTAATTCATGCTTAGTTGTAGCGTATCAGTTTTGTATCCCTGATTTTCAGCTGCGTATCAAGCTATTTCTGTATTTTCCTTGTAGTTTCTGATACAATTTGTTAAGTTCTGCATTCGAGCTAGGTAGATGTTGGTTTAGTTAGCATAGAACTTAGCATTAGTTGCTTGCAATTTAGTTTCATGTTTTTAGCTCAGCTTGTGCCGTATCAAATTCCAGTTCATTGTCCCTGTTTTCGTTTCATGTTTCTGCTCATTTTTTGTTTCTGAACTCTGTAATCATTTCTGAATTCACTGATTTTGTATCAAGTGAATTCAGAAACTGTCATCTCCATTCGCAATGAATTTGTTTCAGTTTTAAGCAGTTCATTCCTGCACATGCCGCACATTCTGAATAACTTCGATTGCTGCAATTCAGTTTCAACTTATGCCATTCAGAATTAACTCCTGCAATTCTGAGTTATTTCAGCAAAATTAGTCATCAGTCTCTGAAGTTTATATCAAGAGAACTTGGAATCTTCTCAACCTTTCTGAACATGAAGTTTTTGCAATTAAACTCAGCTAACGAACTGACATAAGAAATCAATTGATTTCTGAACTTTCTGATTTCATCACTACTGAATTCATGTCTTAGTTTTGATGTCCTTCATTGACTTGTGCTTAGCACTTTTCGAATGGGTTGTCTTCCAAGTTGTATCAACCAAATTCAATTCTGAAATGTCAAGTCACAGTTCTGCATTTGGCAGCAGCTCTTGGAACATGAACACCTCCTTGAATATCAAGTTGCTTCATCCTTTTCACTATGTTTCAAGTGAAATCCTAGCATTAGTTTGAGCCAAGTTGAATGTAAATTTTAATGTGTATTTGAGCTTGAAATCAGCTTCCTGCGTAGTCAGCTCAGTTTTAAATTGGAATCTCACAATTTCAGCAAGTTAAGCTTGAAATTTCTGCACTTGGGTCAAGGGAAATCTTGGCACGGTTTCGTATCAATTTGGTTTTGGATTGTTCGCATTTGGTTTGTCACAAGTTTGAATTTGTCGCTTCATTGCTTAGCATTTGTGTTACACATGAAATTAGAATCGTTTTCTAGAAATTTGGTAAGTATCTTTAGTTGATTAAGTGGTCTAGTGGCTGAGTAATCACTTGCCATCAATTGTTTAATTCTTTGTTTGGTTGACTTCCATTTTCATTGAGTTTTCCTTTCAGACTGAAACAGAACCCAAAAATCTTTATTTGAAACCCGAAATTCACAAACGACACCTAAATACAAGCGCGAATCAAACAACTTCAATTAGCCCCGAGAAAAATACGACCTGTGACCCCTTTACTACGCTTTTCTATTTTGATTGCAAAAAGGGTTTCCAGCTTTCATTTCATTTTATTCATATTTAAATTTGATGAGCCCATACATTTCGTGACAAAGTAACATAGTATATTTTGGGCTCGTCAATCGGCGCTAAAAAAACATATAAATAAATAATTTTTATCCTAATGTGCACGCATGCAAATAGAAATTCCTAATGTAAGGTCTACAGTAATTAAAAAAAAACGTAAGGTCTATAGTAATTAAATCATCTAACTTATTTAAAAATTAAATAAATAATTTTTATAATTAATTAAATGAAATTAATATATTAAATAATATTTAATAAATTCATTAATGTAAAAAAAAATTGAAAAAAAATTGAAAAAAAAAGAAAAGAAAGAGCGTGGGCCTGAAATGTTGATTTCAGGCCCACGCTAGGCCTGAAATCAACATATTTCAGGCCCACACTGGGCCTGAAATAAATTATTTCAGGCCCACGCTGGACCTGAAATAAAAATATTTCAGGCCCAGCGTGGGTCTGAAATTTTTTATTTCAGGCCCACGTTGGGCCTGAAATCTTATGATTCAGGCCCGACGTGGACTCAATTTTTTTTTATTTTAAAAATATAATAATATATACAAAAACGTATCAAAACACTTAATTTCAGATTCAAACACAGGGCCTGAAGTCATTCCAAGAGGGTTTGAAGTCAAATAACTTCAGATCCTATAAATAATTAATTTAATAAATAATAATTAAATATAAAAAAATATTGTTAAAATTAAAAAATTTTCAGTGCCCTGGGGCCTGAAGTCATCAAACTTCAGGCCCTCCATCATTGATATAAAAAAAAAATTTATAAAAATGTTTAATATATAATTACATATTATATAGGAGTAGTTTAGGTATATCAGTGAGTTTAGGTGCCGAAACATCTAATAGGAGTGGTCTAGGAGATGAGATTTTGGGTGCCGAAACATCTAATCTTGTTGTATCACCAATGCTATAGGAGTGGTTTAGGTATATCAGTGAGTTTTGAGCAAAACTCACTGATGGACCTACCATATTAGGAATTCTGAAAACCCTATATCAGTAGACAGGGTTGAGATAGGAGATGAGATTTTGGGTGCCGAAACCTCTAATCTTGCTGTATCACCAATGCTATAGGAGTGGTTTAGGTATATCAGTGAGTTTTGAGCAAAACTCACTGATGGACCTACCATATTTGGAATTCTGAAAACTCTATATCATTAGACAGGGTTGAGCTAGGAGATGAAATTTTGGGTGCCCAAACCTCTAATCTTGATGTATCACCAATGCTATAGGAGTGGTTTAGGTATATCAGTGAGTTTTGAGCAAAACTCACTGATGGACCTACCATATTTGGAATTCTGAAAACTCTATATTAGTAGACAAGGTTGAGCTAGGAGATGAGATTTTGGGTGCCGAAACCTCTAATCTTGCTGTTTCACCAATGCTATAGGAGTGATTTAGGTATATCAGTGAGTTTTGAGCAAAACTCACTGATGGACCTACCATATTTGGAATTCTGAAAACTCTATATCAGTAGACAGGGTTGAGCTAGGAGATGAGATTTTGGGTGCCCAAACCTCTAATCTTGCTGTATCACCAAAGCTATAGGAGTGGTTTAAGTATATCAGTGAGTTTTGAGCAAAACTCACTGATGGACCTACCATATTTGAAATTCTGAAAACTCTATATCAGTAGACAGGGTTGAGTTAGGAGATGAGATTTTGGGTGCTGAAACCTCTAATCTTGCTGTATCACTAATGCTATAGGAGTGGTTTAGGTATATCAGTGAGTTTTGAGCAAAACTCACTGATAGACCTACCATTTTTGGAATTCTGAAAACTCTATATCAGTAGACAGGGTTGAGCTAGGAGATGAGATTTTGGGTGCCGAAACCTCTAATCTTGCTGTATCACCAAAGCTATAGGAGTGGTTTAAGTATATCAGTGAGTTTTGAGCAAAACTCACTGATGGACCTACCATATTTGGAATTCTGAAAACTCTATATCAGTAGACAGGGTTGAGTTAGGAGATGAGATTTTGGGTGCCGAAACCTCTAATCTTGTTGTATCACCAATGCTATAGGAGTGGTTTAGGTATATCAGTGAGTTTTGAGCAAAACTCACTGATAGACCTACCATATTTGGAATCCTGAAAACTCTATATCATTGGTGATACAACAAGATTAGATGTTTCGGCACCCAAAATCTCATCTCCTAGACCACTCCTATTAGATGTTTCGGCACATAAACTCACTGATATACCTAAACTACTCCTATATAATATGTAATTATATATTAAACATTTTTATAAAATAATTTTTTATATCAATGATGGAGGGCCTAAAGTCTGATGACTTCAGGCCCTCCTTGGGCCTGAAGTCGGATGACTTCAGGCCCCAGGGCACTGAAATTTTTTTAATTTTAACAATATTTTTTTATATTTAATTGTTATTTATTAAATTAATTATTTATAGGATCTGAAGTTATTTGACTTCAGACCCTCTTGGGATGACTTCAGGCCCTGTATTTGAATCTGAAATTAAGTGTTTTGATATGTTTTTGTATATATTATTATATTTTTAAAATAGAAAAAAAATTGAGTCCACGTCGGGCCTGAATCATAAGATTTCAGGCCCAACGTGGGCCTGAAATAAAAAATTTCAGGCCCACGCTGGGCCTGAAATATTTTTATTTCAGGTCCAGCGTGGGCCTGAAATAATTTATTTCAGGCCCAGCGTGGGCCTGAAATCAACATTTCAGGCCCACGCTCTTTCTTTTTTTTCAATTTTTTTTTCAATTTTTTTTTACATTAATGAATTTATTAAATATTATTTAAATATTAATTTCATTTAATTAATTATAAAAATTATTTATTTAATTTTTAAATAAGTTAGATGAATTAATTACTATAGACCTTACGTTTTTTTTAATTACTGTAGACCTTACATTAGGAATTTCTATTTGCATGCGTGCACATTAGGATAAAAATTATTTATTTATATGTTTTTTTTAGCGCCGATTCCAAATATATTATTTTAAAATAAAAGTATGAAATATCACGTGCTGGCGTCTCAGAATTTGTTATTGAGAGAGAAAGAGAAAGACAGTGTATAGCAGGAGGGGTATAAGAGGAAGTTCACTAAAATTAGTGCGCCCTTTGGTGAAAATGAAACCATGGGACGCCTTTTGGTAAATACCTATTTTTGGGTGCGCCTTTTGGTAAATTGCCGATGGAACAAAGATTGCAGCTATAATCATTAGAACTTATTTGTTGAAACTTCGTAGTGAACTAGTATTGGAATTGAATAATTATAATTATGTTCCATCATTGATAAAGAATATTATTTTTATTTCAGAAAAAGCTTCCATTTGAATTTTAATAATAATTATTGTTATATAACTTTGAAAGGTTTTCTTTATAGAAGTGGAATATTATACAATGGTATCTATGCATTAGAAACATCCAATGATGCATTTAATATCGAATCGAGTAATAAACACACTCGAATTGATGATAAGTTAACCTCCTATACGTGACATTGTCGCTTTGACCATATAAGTAAGAAATACATGTCCAAATTACACAAGTGTGAAATTCTATAATCATTTGAATTTAATTTATTTAATACATGTGCTTCATGCTTAAAAGGTAGGATGACTAAGTTACATTTTAAGGGAAAAAGTGAATGAGAGAATGATATACTAGCCTTCATACATTCCAATGTATGTGGACCTATGTCTACTCATGCACAAGGAGGTTATAGCTACATCATTGCCTTTATTGATGATCATTCACGTTTGGGTATGTGCATATATTAAGATATAAGTTTAAATTCTTTGAAATGTTCAAATAATTCAAACATGAAGTAGAGAAACTTAGAAAAAGTATTAAAATACTTTGATCAAATCAAGATGGCGAATACTTAAGCAAAGTGTTTCTGGATTATCTTAGGGACAATGGTATATTTTTTCAATAGACACCGCCTTACATGCTATAACACAATAGTGTGTCAGAAAAGCGAAACCGAACCTTGTTGGACATGGTTAGGTCAACAATGAATCATGTAAGTCTTCCCAAATCCTTTTGAGGTTATGCACTCGAGATGGTTGTTTACTTGCAAAATAAAGTGCCAAAAAAAGACAGTTTTTATTACTCCATATGAGATATGGACTAGTAAGAAACCTTATCTGTCTTATTTGAAGACATGGGGTTATTGTGCATATGTGAAGATTATTGTATCAAATAAGCTAGATGTTAATTCTGATAAGACTGTATTTATTGGTTACCCTAAGAAAACAAGAAGTTACCAATTCTATCCTTCATTAGAACAAAAGGTGTTTATTTCAATGCATATTGTATTTCTAGAGAAAGAATTTCTCTTGCAGGAAAATAGTGGAAGTGAAGTTGAATTTGGAGTATTTCAAGAAACTCTAATACACACTGAAGAGATATCTAATAAAGAACCACAGTCGATTACTCATCAAGATGAGTTAACGGCTGAATCTATTATCCCGAGGGCACACTTGTGTGAGCAAAATCTGGAGAGGAACTGCCCTACTCAAGAGTCTTGTTAGGTTAATGACTGAGCGATGGGAAAAGGCTGTGCAGGACTGGTATACGAACTCTCAAACCTCGAACCTAGAATACCTTGACCTTGCTTCAACCACTAAGGTCTCAACAAACCAATTAGAAAACAACTTCGTCGTTGTCTACGACAAAATTAACCTTTCCTCAAGAGGCCACCTTAAAAAATTATACCACCTCTTCGTAGATCTAGTATGACACATCTAATTCTCGAAAAATATGGATTTTTCATAAATGAATTGAAAAGTGTGTTATTCATTCAACATAAGGAGCCTACTAGTTATGAAAAAAATTCTGAATAGTTCAGAAAGGAAATGGAATCCATGTATGAAAATCAAGTTTGAAATTTGGTAGAGCCACCTAAAGATATAATATCTATTCGGTGCAAGTGGGGTTTCAAGAAGAAAACTGACATGGATGGTAATTTGATTACCTATAAAGTAAGATTAGTGGTGACAGGCTATCGTCAAAAACTTGCTATTGACTATGACGAAAGCTTCTCACCAATAGCAATCCTTAAATTCATTCGGATACTCTTGGCTATAGTAGCTCATCATGATTATGAGATAAGACAAATAAATGTAAAAATAGCTTTCCTAAACGAAAATCTATTCGAGGATGTGTACATGATACAATCTATAGGTTTCATATCAGTTGATAAAACCCAAGCAAGCAAGTTTTAATGGTCCATTTATGGATTGAAGCAAGCATCCAAGAGTAGGAATATTCATTTTGATGAGGTAATCAAAAAGTTTAATTTCTCACAAAATCATGATAAACCCTGCATGTACTTGAAAGTTAGTGAGAGTTCGATCATGTTCCTAATGTTATATGTTGATAGTTGTAGCTCACTTGGTACCAGGATTCAGAAACTTTAGTACTTAGCCTGGAGGTCTAGAGTTCGAATCCTGGGGAAGGCAAAAACCCACTGCCAGGGGTGGGAAGACCGTAGGGTCGCCAGCCTAGAGGGTTGCCTGCGGGGACCATAAAGGTGGGGTCGTTACATAAAAAAACCTATATAATAAACTAATGGCCTTTTTGCAATTTACCCCTCCTTATTTCGAATTTCCCACATAAGCCCTCACGAATTTTAGGTATTTAACATTCTCCCCTACTGACAAAAATTTGGCCCCCAAATTTCGTTTCACATGTGCTAGGTACGGTTAAACAGTACAAAATACTGAACGAATCACTCACACGTACCTCAATCAAACAAGTGAGGGTAGCACGCTCGGATAATGTCCTCGAGCTCCCAGGTCGTCTCGGCATCTGAATGGTGTTGTCATCCGACTTTTACCAGTCGGATTGCCTTATTTCACGACCGACGCTCTCGGAAATGCAAACTTCATATAGAAACCTCCTCATAAGTAGTGTCAGACCAGAGCGAAACAGACCCCTCGGATAATATGTGTGTAGAATCTGACACATGACCTCTCAACCTGGAAAATGCAACACGTCATGAACGCCGGTCAAAGACGGTGGAAGTGTTAGGTGATAAGCTACAGCTCCAATCCTTTCCAGAATCTGGAACGGACCAATATACCGTGGAGCTAGCTCACCTCTGAGACTAACACGTTTCACCCCTTTCGTGGGTGAAACTCGAAGGAAAAACACGATCACCAGCAGCAAACTCTATGGGTCTGCGCCTCCGGTCAACATAGCTTTTCTGGCGATCCCGCGATGCTAATAATCTTCGTCTGACAGTCCATATTAACTCTGCCTCGTGCTGAACTCTCTGGGGTCCCAGCAGCTGAGTCTCACCGACCTCATCCCAGAGGGTGGGTGTCCTGCACGCCCTACCATACAACGCCTCAAACGGTACCATCTGTATCGCCGAATGGAAGTCATTGTTGTAGGCGAACTCCACCCAAATGCAAATGGTTCTCCCAACTGCCCCCAAAGTCCATCACACACGAGCGCAGTAAGTCATCTAGAACCTAAACGGTACGCTTGGACTGCCATCTGTCAACAGACGAACAACTAAACCGAATCGCAGCTATGCACTTGTAGCTCGTAGGAGACTCCTACCAGATTCCAGAGTAATCCCTAAAATCTAGTAATCTTCCTATCGTGTATCTCTACTAAGTGATCCATCGAATCCATCCTACGGATCGAAGGAAAGTGAATAGATTTGGTTAATCGTTCAATGATCACCCAAATCGACTCGTGTTGCCTCCATAAACCAATGTACTAGGCTTTCTCTCGTAGGGAATTCTTTAAGAGTAAGACCGCTAGTCTCTGACGCTCCCTGTGGGTTATGAGCCCACCGCGCTACCACTGCGTCAATCGACCTATCAATAATCTGGATACGAAGTTTCTCAATGTCCTTTTTCCATATCGTTCCGCCAACAGGAACATTTCGAATCCCTGTACACTCGGGTACATTCTGAGGATATTGTAAAACTAGGTCAATGCACCACCAAAGTAAATTCTCCGGGACAAGAGGTGATCTCAATCTTGAACCACCTATTACGGAATAAACTATTCCGTATACACCACGAGGACCCCTACGTCCAATGCCCTAAGGTCACTCTGCCTCGAACACACCGAGGGTAATAATCTCTAACCGGAGCACTCCTAATCAGATCGACAAAAGTGTCTAATCATCCAAAAGTAACAACACGTGCTCATATACCCAGTTAAGAATACATCCGGATGTTGTCTACAAATAGTAACGGCTCATCCCAACATCCTAAGGGCACCAGACTCAAACAATCCACGTGGTGGCCACATCATCGGTATGCCCGTACAACATACCAAGGCATAACTGATCGAGGGATCATCATCTAACCATCAGCTACAACCGAACAACTAATCAACATCACCCATATCAAGGGTGCTCAACCCTAGGATCACTTGTGCCACATCTACTGACATACCCGATATCTCACCACTCCATTCGTGATGTCTTTCTCAAATCCATCCACCAACAGGAACACCCCTAGTCTCTATACCTACGGGTATCACCTGCAAAATACACCAACCGAAAATGGTGAGCCTCACTTGCCTCTTTTAAGACGATCCAAGAAGCTCCTCCAAAAACATGTCAGAAAATTTTCTAACCATAGAAAACGCTAGAACACTCCTTCGGACATGCGTCCGAAAATTCTCGGACTACGAGAACATCCCAGAGCCAAGGGCTACCATTGTCCTTAGTACGGCCCAGTGACAATAGAATGCCTAATGTTCACATGCTAGAACCTCTGGGCCCGAGACGAGAAGGTAACTGGAATCTCATCGTCTCTGGCACCAATAAGTCACCACATGGACTGGTTTGGGGGTCAGATCATAACCACCCTTACTTGACAACCAACGGTCTACCCCTCGAACACCGTCCTCGATAACCTCTACCGATCACGGTCGAATCTCTTAGGTGTTACACAGCTAACACCAAATTCACCGCAACATATCCGTTCCTAATTCTCGATGTATCATCAAAAATATTTAACACGTACAACCTGTCTATGAGTCATGATACCTCATAGGCTAGAACAGCGTCCGATCAGTCGACTAACCGTCATCTCGTAACCCCATATACTCCAACTCCGCTCCAAAAGGCGATAGAGACACACAATCTCTGAGGAGTATCTCAAAGTAATCGAAAAGTAATTATTGGTTTCCTGAGTACCGTCCTTAGTGTCTTCACATAAAGGTAACTCAGTCTAGTATGTGATTTGCATCGCTGCACAAACTAGAAGTCCAAAGGTACATTCTTGGTTATCCAAACCAAGTACGAGCAATAATCCCGTAAGTGTCAAGCAACTAGCTCTACACTCCTCCGGATCGGTACAAGTCACATTTGACTGTACTATTTAGGTTATCTAACCAAGTATAATGAATTCGAGGTCAAAAGTCCCACAGAACAGGATATATCTATCCTCTATCCACTGAAATGATAAACAGTGAATATCATCTCTACTGCATCTAGCAGGTCATGCCCTCCAAACATGCCATCTAGGATATCTGTACGGAAATAAATAACCCTAACCGCCCAAAGCTCCATGAGCTAAAGTGGATTGATCCTATGTCGGTCGAGCCAATTACGATACGCAAGCTCCAATAGGTTGTCGTCCGATGTAACCCTAGCTTCCCAACTCATCAGTCAGTACCATTGAAGAATCAATATTCTCCACTATACAATCGAATTCACAACGTGTCATTCGCTTATCTTCTTAGTCAACCTTGACCATCATGGTGATTTGGAAAAGCTTGACTAGGTGTCAATCGAGCTACCTCCAAGTCAATGGATACCCACCCTAATAGTATGGGAATTGATATCCAATCCCTCTCGGGAAATATCCGTCCAACCTATCCAAGGTAGAGTATACAAAAGTATAAGCGATACTCAAGAGATATATATCTACTATGATATACACCAAAATATCACAAAGATATATATCTATGAAAGTCATAGTCATATTCCATCTATATCAATCTTTTACTATCAGTTATAGTATATAGCTAGTACTACACTTCCTGCATCAATGCAGGTTATGTACTCACTCATACCCTCTAGGTCACCTAAGTCAACACGAGCGAACTAGAAGTCTAAAACTCCCCGATATAGGAGAAATCATCACGGTATCGATATGCAGTCTCAATGTCTCACACAGTCAATAACAACTGATACTAGTATACAACTGGTATGGGACAGGAATTCTATAACTTGAATTCCTTAACCTCCGATAGGTTATTGACAGGTTCGACCCTCGTCTTCTGACCATATATCGGTGCTACTCGAGAAGCAACATTCTCTGCATCCTAGACGAGTCGGCAACATGTCAACCAGTCACCTATAATCGACTCCCAACATGGTCGCAAATAAAACGGATCGACTACATGTCTTCCAGCCAAAATATAACTACAAGTACCTACCGGCCAAATATATAAGGTGATATACAATCCCATCAAAATACAGAAATATCTAACCCTACACTAGATAGTAGATATAAAAGAGGTAAATGAAACATGTCATATACCTCGTGTCGTCTCGAGGAGGAGTCCCGTCGAGAAAACGACTCTGACATAAAATCCGGAAAACACCCACAAGATCACAAGGTATCTCGCAACCTGGGCTCTGATACCAAATAAATTGTCACGCCCCGAGGAGCTGCCCGCTCGATACCGACCGGACTGCCACTCCCTCGACTGACGGACAATTCGGAAACCAAGCATCTACGACCACCTCAGACGACTGTACCACAACCTATAGGGCTGGAACAACCGTCTAAAGTACATAGAAACGAAATGACGATAAAAACTGCATACCGGTACGACTTACGACAAACGCAAAGCACAAGGCCTCCATGGCTCACAAAAGTACAACTATACCGCCGTATAAAAGGGCACGACCAAACACGAATACAGCAGCGGAAAAGTAAAGTAAAAGAAGCAGAAAACGGGTACCAACATGTACCACCAACAAAGTAAAAGAAACATCCCAGAATCATCTCGAAGAAAATACGCGAACTGGGACAGGCTGCCGGGCACTCCAGACAATCATCCTGAAATAAAAACAGAGAGCTAACGGGGTGAGTCACAGTACTCAACGGATATCTCATCAGATATACAAGATAGTCTAAGCTAGCAATAGTGTAACATGCTATCGAAATAAACACAGGTACGGGCAGTGGTAAGTACAAC
>JAGFNQ010003577.1:58906-336868 GCA_024364735.1 Boesenbergia rotunda
CTTTCGTGGGTGAAATTCTAAGGAAAACCTGATTACCCGCGGCCACCCTATGGGTCTGCGCCTCCCGTCAGCATAGCTTCCCTAGCGATCCTGCACTGCTACTAATCTCCGTTTGACAGTCCGTACTAACTCTGCCTCGTGCTGAACTCTCTGGGGTCCTAGTAGCTGAGTATCACCGACCTCATCTCAGAGGGTGGGTGTCCTGCACCCCCTACTATACAACGCCTCAAACGGTACCCTGTATCGCCGAATGAAAGCCGTTGTTGTAGGCGAACTCCACCAAGTGCAAATGGTCCTCCCAACTACACCCAAAGTCCATCACACACGAGTGCAGCAAGTCCTCCACAGTCTGGATAGTACGCTCTGACTGTCCGTCTATCTGGGAATGACAAGCTGTGCTGAGACGGAGCTCTGTACCCATAGTCCTCTAGAACCTAAACGGTACGCTCGGACTGCCATCTGTCAACAGACGAACAACTAAACCGAATCGCAGCTATGCACTTGTAGCTCGTAGGAGACTCCTACCAGATTCCAGAGTAATCCCTAAAATCTAGTAATCTTCCTATCGTACATCTCTACTAAGTGATCCGTCGAGTTCATCCTACGGATCAAAGGAAAGTGCATAGATTTGGTTAATCATTCAATGATCACCCAAATCGACTCGTGTTGCCTCCATAAACCAACGTACTAGGCTTTCTCTCGTAGGGAAATCTTCGAGAGTAAGACCGCTAGTCTCTGATGCTCCCTGTGGTTATGAGCTCACCGCGCTACCACTGCGTCAATCGACGTATCAATAGTCTAGATACGAAGACTCTCAATGTCCTTTTCCATGTCGTTCCGCCAACAAGAACGTGTTGAATCCCTGTACACTCGGGTACATCCTGAGGATATCATAAAATCAAGGTCAATGCGCCACCGAAGTAAATCTCTGGGACCATAGGTGATCTCAAGACTGCACCACATATTACGGAATAAACTATTCCGTATACACCACGAGGACCCCTACGTCCAATGCCCTAAGGCTACTCTGCCTCGAACACACCAAGGGTAATAATCTCTAACCGAAGCACTCCTAATCTGATCGACAAAAGTGTCCAATCATCCAAAGGTAACAACACGTGCTCATATACCCAGTCAAGAATACATCCGGATGCCGTCTACGAATAGTAACGGCTCATCCCAACATCTTAAGGGCACCAGACTCAACCAATCCACGTGGTGTCCAGATCATCGGTATGCCCGTACAACATACCAAGGCATAACTGATCGAGGGATAATCATCTAACCATCAGCTACAACCGAACAACTAATCAACATCACTCATTTCAAGGGTGCTCAACCCTAGGATCACCTGTGCCACATCTATAATCTGATCGTCCAGATCCACAAGAAATTATGCAGATTGGGTTAATCGCTCATCGGCCACCCAAATCATGTCATAACGCAAACAAACCACAACTACGCCAAGATGCATCAAGTGCACCTGATAGCAGTGACCTGTGTCACTCTCTCGACGTGCCCTGATTATCGCTATATCAGGTAGCCAGGAGACAGAATAGCCTAGCACCAATGGTTGTTTAACCCAAAAACCCCCTATGCACAATGCAGGAGAAGCCAACACACCTGGGGCTATGCAGAATGAATGAACAGCCAACACACCTGGGCTATACGGAAAGCATGAATAGCCCACGCACCTGGGGCTATGCAAGATGCATGAGTAACCAACGCATCTGGGGCTATGCACGATGCACGAGTAGCCAACACACCTGGGGCTATGCGGAAACTAAGGTATGTCTGATGACCCGTTTCAACCACTCAAAAGTCAGGGGTCACCGAAGTATACCTCTTCTCTTTTGACACGGCTGATGACCCGTGTTCATCCACTAGGAAGACAAAAGTCATTCGTACACGCATAATATCAACGTGATGATATTATCTCATGCAACACTTCCTAACTAATTCTACAATCGTCAACATGATATGTAGGGGTCCAAGATTAATCACCCTTACTTGACAACCAACGGTCTACCCGTCGAAGCCCGTCCTCGATAACATCCACCGATTACGGTCGAATTTCTTAGGTGTTACGCAGCTAACACCAAATTCACCGCACCATATCCGTTCCTAATTCTCGATGTATCATCGAGAATATTTAACACGTACGACTTGTCTATGAGTCATGATACCTCATAGGCTAGAACAGCGTCAGATCAGTCGACTAACCGTCGTCTTGTAACCCGATATACTCCAACTCCGCTCCAAAAGGTGATAGAGACACAATCTCTTAGGAGTATCCCAAAGTAATCGAAAGTGATTTGCATCACTGCACAAACCAGAAGTCCAAAAATACCTTCTTGGTTATCCAAACCAAGTACGAGCAATAATTCCGTAAGTGTCAAGCAACTAGCTCTACACTCCTCCGGATCGGTACAAGTCACATTTGATTGTACTATTTAGGTTATCTAACCAAGTATAATGAATCCGAGGTCAAAAGTCCCACAGAACAGGATACATCAATCCTCTATCCACTGAAATGATAAACAGGGAATATCATCTCTGCTGCATCCAGCAGGTCATGCCTCCAACATGCCATATAGGATATCTGTACGGAAATAAATAACCCTAACCGTCCAAAGCTCCATGAGCTAAAGTGGATCGATCCTATGTCGGTCGAGCCAACTATGATACGCAAGCTCCAATAGGTTGTCGTCCGATTTAACCCTACCTTCCCAACTCATCAGTCGGTATCATTGAAGAATCAATATTCTCCACTATACAATCGAATCCACAACGTGTCATTCGATCATCTCCTTAGTCAACCTTGACCATAATGGTGATTTGGAAAAACTTGACTAGGTGTCAATCGAGCTACTTCCAAGTCAATGGATACTCACCCTAACATTATGGGAATCGATATCCAATCCCTCTCGGGAAATATCCATCCAACCTATCCAAGGTAGAGTATACAAAAGTATAAGCGATACTCAAGAAATATATATCTAGTATGATATACACCAAAACACTACAAAGGTATATATCTATGAAAGTCATACTCATATTCCAGCTATATCGATCTTTTACTATCAGTTATAGTATATAGCCAGTACTACACTTTCTGCATCAATGCAGGTCATGTACTCACTCGTACCCTCTAGGTCACCTAACTCAGCACGAGCGAACCAGAAGTCTAAAACTCCCCGATATAGGAGAAATCATCACTGTATCGATATGCAGTCTCAATGTCTCACACAGTCGGTAACAACTGATACTAGTATACAACTGGTAGGGGACAGGAATTCTATAACTTGTATTCCTTAACCTCCGATAGGTTATTGACAGGTTCGACCCTCGTCTTCCAACCATATATCGGTGCTACTCGAGAATCAACATTCTCTGCATCCTAGACGAGTCGACAACATGTCAACCAGTCACCTATAAACAACTCCCAACATGGTCGCAAATAAAACAGATCAACTACATGTCTTCCAGCCAAAATATATCTACAAGTACCTATCGGTCAAGTATATATAAACCGATATACCATCATCTCATAATAAAGAAATGTCCAACTCTACACTAGACAGTGAATACAAAAGAGGTAAATGAGTCATGACATATACCTCGTGTCGCCTGGAGATGTACCATCGCCGCCATGTCCCAATCACATCCATCGAGAAAACGACTCCAACATAAAATCCGAAAGACACCCACAAGACCACATGGTATCTCGAGAACCTGGGCTCTGATACCAAATAAATTGTTGTTGGTGAGAGCCCTAGAGCCGATCATGTAATGATTGTATGGACTAATTTGTATCATATTCCTATGTATAAATAAAGGCATGTTTTATGGTTATTATACTTACGTATATTTGTGCCAATTAGCTAAGTATAATAATGTCCTTGAGTAGAAGTTTCTTATCTATATCAATCGATTGGTTGAATCGATAGTGAGATGATATAGAGAACACTACTCTAAATAATTCCTAGTCAAGTATTAACATTCAAGGAAATTGTTAATACGTAGAGGCTAGCATGTAGGTCAACATGATGACTTGATCTCACAAGTCATAGATATAGAGATATCAAGTTGACACATGGGTATGCATTGGAGAATGTATACTGAATGACCCACCATGAGAAAGTATCATGGATCGTTATATGAGTGTCATATACTTTCTCATGTGGCTATTAGTATGACTATTAGTCCTTGGACCTGAAGTCACCATGGATTCCTACATAAGGAGTTGCGTACTTTGGCTTCGTCAAACATCACCCGTAAATGGGTGGACTATAAAGGCGATTACTGGGTATGTAACAAATTATGGAGAGGGATGTGAGTGATGTAGATGGGATCTATCCCTCCTATATGACGGGAGCGATATCGTATTCTTGATAGAGTGAGACCACAAAGTGCATGGCCATGCCCAAGTGAGTTAATATGAGATATTGAGCTCACTTGATTAGTGTGAGTCTACTTGGAGTTCAAGATATAGATTGACTCGAGGATGACACGGTCTATGCCTCAATTGAGTCAATCTAGATATCAAGGATAGAGGGACATTATCATATATTGTGAGAGTCACAATTATTAGTCACAAGGTGATGTTGGATCTCAACATTCTTGTAACTTGGGTAGCAATGATGTGTTGCTAGATACCGCTCATTGCTTATGTTTCTAAGAGGTTAGAAGCATTGCCAACGTTACAAGAACCTATAGGGTCACACGCAAAGAACAAATAGATGGAGAAAAATTGAAGTCAAGTTTGACTTGGCTAAATATGGAAAGTCCATAAAAGACAAGTTTGACTTGACCTAAATCCAAATCAAGTTTGACTTGACTTGGTTCCACTTCAAGTTAGACTTGACATGGGAGAAGAAGTGAAGTCAAGTTTGACTTGGCTAAATATGGAAAGTCCATAAAAGGCAAGTTTGACTTGACCTAAATCCAAATCAAGTTTGACTTGACTTGGTTCCACTTCAAGTTAGACTTGACATGGGAGAAGAAATGGAGTCAAGTTTGACTTGACTATTTATGGAAAGTCCATAAAAGGCAAGTTTGACTTGACCAAAACCCACCTCACCTTTGTTTGACCAAGTGATGACTTGGTTTTCCCCCCATTTGAATTTCGAATTCAAATTGAAAGGGGATATGGAAGGCCACCTAATGGAACTTAATAGCCATTATGGCCGGCCACCTAATGGCCATTAATGGCCATTAAGTGGCCGGCCACCATGTGGGAACAAAACCGATGTTTTGTTTCATTTTTGGGTGTGAGGCTTTTCTTCTTCTCTCTGGATTTTTGGTGGGAGTGCTTCTTCGACCTCTCCTCTTGGCCGAAAGCTATAGGGTGCTAGCACACCTAAGCTTTTGATCCATCTTCATTTGTTCGCGTGGATACGTATAGAGGAGTGTCTGCTTTGATACTCTAAGAGATCCGGCGGCCTTTTGGACAAGCGGGAAAGCGAAGGGCTACGCGTCAAGGGTAATGGTTCTTATCATGTAGATCTAATGTAGATTAACTCGTACTCGTAATTTATTTTTATGTTCGCACGGATCCGTGGCCGAACTTCTGGGGTTTCCGCAACGCAAAAAGCGGTTTTTGTGGCCTAGAATTTCCATCAATTGTCACGCCCCGAGGAGCCGCTCGTCTGGTATAGACCGGACTGCCGCTCCCTCGACCCGACGGACAACTCAAAACCCTAACGTCAACGACTCTCTCAGCCTGCTCGCACCTCAGCCTATAGGGCTGGAGCAAGCGTCTGAATAAAAAGAAACCGAAAACGTCGACGAAAGCTGCGTACCGGTACGACTTACGACAAACGCAAAGCACAAGGCCTCCATGGCTCACAAAAGTACAACTATACCGCCGTATAAAAGGACACGACCAAACATGAATACAGCAGTGGAAAAGTAAAGTAAAAGAAACAGAAAACGGGTACCAGCATGTACCACCAACAAAGTAAAAGAAACATCCCGGAATCATCTCAAAGAAATACGCGAACTGGGACAGGCTGCCGGGCACTCCAGACAATCATCCTGAAATAAAAACAGGGAGCTAACGGGGTGAGTCAGAGTACTCAGCGGATATCTCATCAGATATACAAGATAGTCTAGGCTAGCAATAGTGTAACATGCTATCGAAATAACACAGGTACAGATAGTGGTAAGAACAACTGAACAGGAACAGAAAATACCATACCAATGTGGCTGAGTCGCCGAAACCAGACATAAGGGTCTCCTGTATGTGCATGTCAATTAAATGCAACATCCAAGTATAACAAGTATGGCAAGTGCACAAGATGCGTATGCACATGGTACAATGACATGGTCACCTCTGTCACCGGTCAGACATCGTCACCTATGTACGGGAGGAAGCTGAGCGGAGGCCACCCTCCGGCGTAGAGCTGTGACTGCCGTCCGTACTCTGCCGTCGCTACTCCTGAGCAACCGAGTAGATCGTATACTGCCGGCGTAACACCCCTACTCCATGACCTATCCTGGCGATATCACTAATAGCCCCAGGCCAAAACCTATCCTGGTGATATCTCTATCAGCCCCAGGCCATCACCTATCCTGGCTATATCACTAATAGCCCCAGGCCAAAACCTATCCTGACGATATCTCTATCAGCCCCAGGCCATCACCTATCCTGGCTATATCACTATCAGCCCCAGGCCATCTCTGGAGGATATCTCTATCTGGGTGTTAACACCTACCCCATGTATATAATGGGGGAGAGACCTCTCTCTCTCTCAACTCCTGGTATATGGACTACTCCAGGAGGGACCTCTGCCTGCTACCACGCTCCGATTCACTAACCCATGAGTGCATGAGCGGAGCAGCACAGAGCACACTACCCATACCCCGTCAACCACTAACCCATGAGTGGTCGTATGGATAGGTCAGTATGACTGTCGACCTGACTCACCCATAAGGGGCCACTGATCGACAGTGATGCACAGTGCACGATGATGCATGACTCTGGTCAAACAGCATCCACTACCTAATCCACCTATATCAACATGATATGCAAGGAGCATAAATAATGCACTATAGCCTAGATCCTAATGGTGTAGGTATCACATGTCAGGTATATCAGAAACAGTATCAGCAAAGGTAGAGCAGATATAAAATAATACATTACCCTACCGCTAAACATAGCATATCTAGCATATCAGCTAGGACTAATCTAAAAGATAAGTCAGAGGTACCCTCCTCCAATGTAAAAGATCGTAAACGAAGAGAACCCCCGTCAGAAATAATATCCGCCGCAAATGAAGTCCAGATAGCTACGTCAACGACCTGTATCACATACACAATCTTAGCTATTTATATGAATAATAAATAGACTAGACACCCAGCTGAAAATCGGATTTAACCAACCAACCCCCTAAGTGTGGTTCATGGTAATCCCAAACACATCATTAGGCTAACCCTAAGTTCCATTAGAATTAACCCTAGTTAAGAACTAATCTCACTTAATCCTAATTTTAGATCTCAATTCTTTTCCCAAGCTAGCTCACGGCAATGATCAGAAATCCACCCATACACTCCTAAAACTCACAGTGGAACATAATCAATGAAATCCTAGCAATTCTCCCGTGATCCATCAAAACATGCAAGAACACACAACACAAAATTTACCCCAAGATCAACTCACCTGCTCAACCACAACTCCAACCAAAGCTTCATTCACAGAAAAACTCAGCCACCTAAACAGAACAACCAACACATGGCAAGGAAATCAATCAAAATACTGGAAGCAACTAAAATCCCTAGGATCATGATCACAAACAGAACAAGAACACAATCATACAATTAACCCACGCACCACATCATTCCAAGAACAGAGACCTAAAACTCAACCTAAATTACTCACGAAACCAATTCAAATCGACAATTCATCCAACACAAAAATCAGAGTACAACTTACCTTAAATCGAAAACCCAATCCAGCGAACAGATCAGGATCGCCAAGACGAAGACGGATTCCTGAGAAGTCGACGGTATCGTGCCCTAGATCCAAGATCAAACTTAGACCCCAAAGCGTCGCGCGATCTACCGAAAGAATCAAAAATAGGACTCAGATTCGTAGCTAGAGTTAAGATCATGGATCTGACCTTCCTGGAACTCCGGCGATGGCGTGATCAACGCAAAGGTTTCCCCCGATGAAGCTCCCAGCCCCAAAAGCGAGGGCGACGAGGCTCCGCGGAGAGGAAGAAAGAGAAGATCGCGGCTTCTCCGGTGGCTCCGGTCACACCAGCTGAGGTGGGGATCGCCTCCTTCGTCGGAGCACAGAAACGGAGAAGAAAAAGTAGGGACGAGGTGGCCTCGGGCTCGCGATGAGAGGTGAGGAGAAACAGATCGAGAGAGAGTGGAAGGAGAAGTACCGGCGAGGCGATTTGCTGCTAGGGCTCGCACAGAGAGAAAGGGTCGGCTCGGTTTTGGCTTGGGCTGCAGCAATATGGGTTTAGATTTTTATTAGTGGGTGGCTTTTTACAAAAAAGCCCTAAATTTTCCCAGAATTTCAAACCCCACCCTTAGGGTAAGGGTTTTATCATTTAAGCCCTCCAAGTTCCTATATTTTAACAACTTGGCTTCTCCAGATTCCCTCTACCTCTCTATTGTACCTTTTTTATCTAGCCTTCTCTCTCTCTTCTCCTCACCATTATCTTTTGATTTGCTCATTTTCAACACTCTACATCCATGACTAGTCTAGACAATTAAATTTGGATTGTATTAGTACATGATCACCAACCCTTATGGGTTCGATATCTTTTTATTACTTGACAACAACACTTCATGCACTTGTAGAAATATCACATCACTGATCCTCCATTATCACTTTTCTAGATTGAGTCATAGTAGCATTTTGTAGGAATTTCTCATAGACGGTGTCAATTATGATGGTTTTTTTTCTGCTCGCTCAAGCACCTCTTTTCTAAGAAGCTCGATCCACTTCTCAACTCGCGAGACTCATCGACTTGAGATGTCAACACCAGTTAATGCTTGGACCAGCTTGCCGGCACAATCCATCCCACAATTAAGTCAGTCACTAGCGATAAAAGATCAAGAGAAGAACGATATATTTGAGGTGGAGAAGAGCCACCTTTGCTTGCAAGAAGAAGAGAACCAACGCACCTCGAAGCTATCGCCAAAGATGCTTATATACCATGTTAGAAGGGATTTCCACGTCATAGACCCTCGTGTGCTTTCTAACTGGTTCCCGCCTAAATGAGTGAAGGTGATTGATTTGTTATCCTTCCTCCACTTGCAGATTGTCACGTTAGATGAGAGGGGAAACAGGGGAATTGCTTTTGATATCCACGCTGTGATAACCATTCGCAGATTGCCACGTTGTAGGAATGAAAGACTCGAAGGAATTACCTCTGACATCCCATTCGTGTTCCCCACTCAATGACTGCTACGTATCAATAGCCAGAAGTTACAATCCTCCGTCACACTACGCGAGAAACTCTTCTGGCGTGGGACGTCCATTTCATATAGCTTGGAGGAGACTAGTTATATCACTCGGATTGCTCAGGGAAATCTCATATACTACCCGGACGACCATTGCTCGGAAGATCGTATTTATATTAATCGGCATATCACATTCTCATTGCTCGAAAGATCATATTCATATTATCCAGAAAGTCATATGCATTTCGCACAGAAGATGATGCACACATTTCTCGGTGGATCATACTCTTATTGCTCGAGAGAACCCTACTACTCCATCATATTACCAGAGATAAATCCGACTACCTTCAGAATCATTTGTTGTTTTGAAGAAAAAGGAGAGTGTCGATATCTTCTATTCAAATTGAATAATCAATTACGCTTATTAACTAGTGGTCAGTAAATCAACAAAACTCTATTTGAGATCATAAATCATGGAAGCTGTTTTTTTAAAGTGAACCAATATAGTCATACACCGAACCAATATCCTAACTCCGTCTATGCACATAAGTAAAAAAAAAAAAGATTAATCGTTACATTTATAAAATAGAGAAGATGCATCAAGAAAATCCTTACCATATAACCATTGAGATATTTGATGAAAATATACTCGAAGTGTTTGCTAAAGATGATATATGAATTTTTAGATTTGACAAATATAAATTGAAAATTATGGATAACTGAACCCTTCCTTCAGATAATCATGAAGAAAAATATTTAGACATCTCGCTGTTGTTGTACATGCAGGCCAAATAAATTAACACATTATTTTTAATGACTGAGCTAAGATTAATATAATTGACTAAATAATTCTCGATCAATTGACAATATGGAAAGATTTATTCTGATAATGACTGTTTTCTTTACGGTCGAAACGGTCATTCCAAATTTCCAATTTAGACAAGAAGCATCTGAAGGGAGTTGAGGAAGTCAGTTCCTTGTAACTTCCTGCGACGCCATTGAAAACAATTTACTCAAGATGATCATCATGAAATGCATTTTAAAAAAAAATAGTTATTGTACATGCACTTTAAAAAATAATTTGACAAACCTAATATTGATGACTAAATTAAAAATATGGTTGAAGTCAATACTCAAGCGCGGAGGCTATGTTTATTCCTATCTGGGCTATATCCCGGGCCCCAACGCCACTGAGTAAGAAACAAACACCGGCGTTGAACGAGAGACAAACTGAAATTCGTAGTGGAAGAAAAAAAATTATGACGACGACGGGATTAGCCCAGATAGATCACTGATTCCGAAATCGGTTCCACCGGCGGCTTTAAATATTCCATCTCCTTCAACTTTTCGTCGCTCATCAGCCATCAGCAATGGCGCCAATGCCAATGGCTTCTTCATGTTCCAGTGCAACTTCATTGTTGCACTTCTCCATTTCCCTTTCCCTCTCACTTCTCTTCTTCTCCGCAACGTCAACTGACACAATCTACGCAGAAAGATCTCTGTCCGGAAACCAGACCATTACCTCCGGAGGCGGCAGGTTCGTGCTTGGCTTTTTCACTCCACCAGGCAGCGCCGGCACGACCTCCTTCAACTACTACATCGGCATCTGGTACGATAAGATCTCCGTGTTCACCCCAGTGTGGGTGGCCAACAGAGCCACTCCAGTCACCGACCCAACCGCGTCGGAGCTTAAGATCTCTGACGATGGCAACCTCATCATCCTCAACCAGTTCAAATCCATCATATGGTCGACCAACGTCACCACCATCTCATCCTCCATTTCCACAATCGTCGCGGTCATCCTTGACACGGGTAATCTCCAGCTCAGGGATGAATCCAACTCCTCCCTCGTCTTCTGGCAGAGCTTCGATCAACCCACCGACACTTGGCTTCCTGGCGCCAAGATCGGGTTCAACAAACTCACCAGCAGGCCCCAACGCCTCACTTCCTGGAAGAACAAAGTCGACCCTTCTCCTGGACTCTTCACTCTCCAGAGCGATCCAACTGGTGCAACCTCTCAGTATTTGCTTTTCTGGAATTTATCGAAGGAATATTGGACCACCGGAATCTGGGACGGAGACGTCTTCACTTCTATCCCGGAGATGAGCAGGCGAGGCTTCGTCAACTTCGCTTTCATCAACAACACTGAGGAGACCTATTTCATCTACACTCCCAATGATCCCAACCTCAAGATTAGATTTGCCTTCGATTATGAGTCCAGCCAGATGCTCTTTTTGACGTGGATGGAGAATACACAATCATGGATGCTCTGCTGGGCTATGCCCAAGTTCAGCTGCTCGGTGTATGCCAGCTGCGGACCTTTCGGTAGCTGCAGTGATATCAGCAGGCCTTCTTGTAGTTGTGCCAGGGGTTACAGAGTGATGTCCCAGAATGACTGGGATTTGGGTGACAGAAGCGCAGGCTGCCAGAGGATCACTCCTTTGCAATGCGAACAAAACACCAACAATACTGAGAAAGATGGATTCTTTGAGATGCCAAACGTTAAGCTACCTGATAACCCCAACACTTTGGCCACCTCTGGAAGCAGGGAAGGCTGCGAGTTGGCTTGCTTGAGCAATTGCTCCTGCAACGCTTATTCTTACAACGGCAGTGGCTGTTTTGTTTGGCATGGAGGGTTGCTGAATCTGCAAGAACAATATAATCAATCTGATGCTGGCATTCTTTACCTGCGCTTGGCTGCCTCGGAGTTGCAATCTTCTGAAAGAGACAAGAAGAGAGTGGCAAGTTGGGTCATCATCGGTGCCATTGTCCTGGCCATCTTGTTTTCTAGTGTTCTTGCCATTTTGATTGTGATAAGGAAGCGAAAAAGTGGGCGGTTGATTGAGAAAGCAAAGGCTATGCAGAGTCGTCTCGTCTCGTTCACATACAGCGAGCTGCAACAAGCCACACGGAAGTTCTCAACGAAGCTCGGGGGAGGAGGCTTTGGATCAGTGTTCAAAGGGACATTGCCGGGGTCTAATGATATCGCTGTGAAGAAGCTTGAGGGCCTTCACCAAGGTGAGAAGCAGTTCCGAACGGAGGTGAGCACACTTGGAGCCATTCAACATGTAAACCTCATTAGGCTAATAGGCTTTTGCTCTCAAGGGACCAAGAAGTTGTTGGTCTACGAGTTCATGCCAAGCGGTTCGTTAGCTGATCAGCTTTTTCATAGCAACTCGAATGTATTGGACTGGAAAACAAGATATCAAATTGCTATCGGAACTGCAAGAGGATTAGCCTATCTCCATGAGCAATGCAGAGACAACATTATACATTGTGACATTAAGCCAGAGAACATATTGTTGGACGATGCATTTGTGCCAAAAATAGCTGATTTTGGTCTAGCAAAGCTTGTTGGAAGGAACTTTAGCAAAGTTCTCACAACCATTCGAGGAAGTAAAGGGTACATGGCGCCTGAATGGATTTGGGGTATGCCCATCACTACAAAAGTAGATGTTTACAGCTACGGAATGATGTTGTTCGAGATCATATCAGGAAAAAGAAACCAAATGTACACGGGAGAAAGTAGTTTTGAGTTCTTCCCCTTAGTCGCGACAAATAAACTCGTAATAGGAGATGTCAAAAGCTTGCTAGATCAAAGGTTAGAGGGTAAAGTCAACTCAGAAGAGTTTGAAATAGCTTGTAAACTTGCTTGCTGGTGCATTCAAGATGACGAGAGTTCGAGGCCAACCATGAGTCAAATTGTTCAAGCTCTGGAGGGCAATCTAGATGTTGGCATTCCTCCTGTTCCAAGGTCTCTCCAAGTCCTAAACAAGTCATGAAGCAAGAGCATCAATTCCTCTAGTTCACATCAGAACTAAGGGTTACTGTACCACTACAACTAGTCCTCAGATAACAAGTTCTGCAACTTAATCCTGTTTAAGTTCCAATAAATGCATGAGAAAGAGTTGTAGTGAGTAGTGACTAAAAGAGAATAATTATTTTTAAAAAATTTTAATTAAGTCAAATCAAATTTATGTTATTAGGTTAGACTTTTTCTTTATTAATATGTTAATTGATAGTTTCTTTATGAATCTGTTAATTAACAGTTTCTTTATTAATTTTTCATTTGACTAAACATCCTAAGGCCTTTATAAATTATATTTCTCATGGACAAGTTATTCAATCAAGAAAGTTACGTTGTTACATCTTCTCTTCTCTCTACTTCTCTTACTTTATTATGGTATCAGAGTCATAGCATCTTTTACCTTACGTGCCGCTTTTTTTATGCAACGTTTTTCTTCTTCTTCATGTGACGCTTGCTATCACCGTTTTTTTTATTTTTCGAAAAAAAGGCTAGCAATTTTTAAAGTGTCTTGTCTCTTCCTCCTGTATTTTTTGCTCGTCATCCTCCTTCCTCGTTTTTATCACCCGCCAACTCATGATAGAAAAGTAAGGGAAAAGAGAAACATCCTCCGTGCCTTTTGGCCGAAGCTACAACAACTTTTGGTTCTTTATTATTTTTATTTTGATGTCGAATGTTCGAAAATGTCAAATTTGTCTCCAATTTAGACATACTACTATTCAATGTTGTAAAAGACTCGAGAGGACCTTCATCAGTCCTTCAGCTTTAAGAAGTTGTCAAATTTTTCTCCAAATTAGACATACTGGTATTCAATGTCCTAAAAAACTCGACAGAACCATCATTGGTAGTCCTTCAGCTTTAAGAAGATCTTTAAGACACCCAACTACTTCACAAGTCTATCCGAAAGTTCTCTCGTATGTGTCTACTCATGGCAAACCTTCAAAATTTTTATTTACTGAATGGTATATTGGCACTGGAGGAACACATCATGTCACATCAGACTACAATATCTTTACAGAAGTACTACTATACATTGGTTCGGATACGGTATAAGTAGGTGATGGCTCAGGTTTGCAAATTACTAATTTTGGAAACACATACATTCATTTGTCTAATCGTACTTTTCACATGCACAACATCTTCATGTTCCATCTATTAATAAAAATTTACTCTATGTATGTCAGTTTTACTTTGATAACAATGTCTTTTTCGAATTTCATTATAATCATTATCTTATAAAAGATAGAGAAACAAATACTACTATATTTCTTGGGGGAATAAAAAATGACCTCTACTATTTTCAAAATTCTTCAATCAAAGCTTTTATTGGTGAATGCACAAATAAACCAGCCTGACATGCTCGACTAGGTCATCCTTCCCTTCATATTATTCAATCGTTCATAAATAACTATGATTCATCTACTTTCTTTACTTCATCTCCATCTCATTCATGTCAGGCATGCATGGAATCTAAAAGTCATAAATTTTCTTTTTCTTCATCTAAACGTGTTTCTAATTTTCTACTTGAAATAATTTATTCTAATATTTAGGGTTTTGCACCTATCTTGTTTAGCCAAGGTTTCCTATATTATGTTACTTTCATTGATCATTTTAGTAAATATACTTGGTTTTATCCTATGAAAAGAAAATCTGATTTATTTGACATATTCTGTCATTTTCAAAAACAAGTTGAATGATATTTTAATCGTAAAATACTCTCTCTTCATTCTGATTGGGGAGGGGAATATCAAACTCTTCATCGTCATCTTGTCTCTTATGGGATTGTTTATCGAGTCTCTTGCCCTCACACTCGAGAACAAAATGGCTCTGCTGAGAGACAACTTAGACATATAGTTGAAATTGTCTTAGCTCTTCTTCATCATGCATCAGTTCCATGTAAATTTTGGGATGAAGTTGTTTGTACTGTTGTTGAAAACTGAAATTTTAAAGGGGTTAATTGTAATTTCTGAAACTTGGAGGGCCTTTTTGTAAAAAGGCCAAAAACTAATATAAAAACCCCTCCCCCTGTGGCAGTTCCTCTTTCTCCCGACGCTGCCCCTTTCCTTCGGTTTTCGCTCGACGCCATGCCCTAGCCGAAACCGCTCGACGCCGCCGCCGTTCCCAAGCAAGCGACGCCGTTGTCCGGTTCCTCTCCACGCAACGCCCACGAGCAGGCCGACACCAACATCTCTTCTCTGCGGAGTCTTCCATCTCTGCGCCGACTTCTTCCCCCTCGCTGCGATTCCTGCTCCTCGCCGCAGGCAAGTCGACGACCAACTATTCTCGTTTTTCTTCGTCTGGGGGAGCCGAGCGTCTGGTCATCCCAGACGGTGCCGGCAGTCGCCTTCCATCGCGTGGAAACCCTAGCCGACGCCGTTGTTTTTTCCGGCGAACCAGCCGTGCCGACCATCATTAAGGTAAGGATTTTTATTGGCTACTGATTTAATTCTGATTGAGATCGTGAGATGGTTGATTGTTGATTAGTTAAATTCATGAGTTAGTTTGTTTATCCATGATTTGGATTTGATAATCGAAGCATGTACATAGGTTAATTGAGTTAGATTAAGTAATAAGGGACTAAGGGATTAAGTAATGAAAGGAGTGTTGAATGGTTTAGATGAAGTCTTAATATTCTGTTTAATACATTCGGCAGCTTATTGTTCAGCAACTTATCAGCATCTACAACTTCAACATTTAGATTATGGATGTACAATTTGTTTGAGTTCTTGATTTGCCGGATTATTAAAATGCATAGTTGATTAGATATCGATTAGGAGTTAATCAAATTGGGTTAATTAAGTTAATAATCGGGATAAGAAATCAATTGGGATTCTTTAAGGTTAAATATGTGTTGTTGATTTGCTAGGATTACATGATGGGTTAAATCGGGGACTAATCGATGTATAATAATTAAGACTTGTCCTAATTATATCTGGTATGTGTGGGGTAGTTTAATCAATTTTAAAAGATAGATACATTTTGTTTATATATAGTTTAACTAATTTATTTAATTTTTATAATTAGTTAAACTTTTATATTTACCCAGGACCTTGGTTCAGAGTCATACGATTGGTCACGAGGAAGGTTCTCGTTTACGGACTTCAAAAATTAAAGGCGGGTACTTCTCCTTTGTACTCGAGTAGTTCTTTTACCTTAAAGCATGGCTAGTTATGTCTTATAGGTTGCTTGACCTTGTTCTTTGTCGTTATTTATAAATCGCCGTTGAGACTTATTCTTCGTTGATCTTTGAGTATTCCTAAATTCGTATCTGTACAGTCCTCGATTGGTTTTCTGTTCTGTGAAGTACCGCTTGTACGCGAGTACTTAGAAGTCCATTAAACACAGATAGGTTTATTTGGCATTAGAAATACCCTACCTAGTAGTGTAGGTGCATAATCGTTGGATTTCGGTTTCGGGTTGGTTGTATCGATGCATGTTTTACTTGTGGGATTTTTATTGCATCGTTGATTCTCCGGTTATTCGTGCATCGTATATCATGCACCATACTTGCACGTTGCATACTAACGACTGTTGGCTTACATTTGGTTAAGTCGTCGTTAGTCATATTGTTGCTCGAGTCGCCCAACCACATGATGTCATGGTAGTGGTTAGGGTGCGAGTGTTTGTCCTGTCATGCCAGACAGTGACACCCTCACAGTTGTTTTTAGAGGGATGAGTTGTTGGTGGCTCACCCTCACCGTTGTTTATTTTTGAGGGATATTGTGTGATAGCTCCCCCCCGATGTACCGTGGGTTCGGAGTGTTGATTTTCCAGCATCCTGTCCACTCAACCACGCCTTATGTGGTATTATTATTGATGTTAGTTAATGATGTTGTTGATGGAGTGGTACAGTTGTCACAGCCCTACCCACTCGGTCACACAGATGGGATGTGTTGACGGCTTGACTGGCGTCAGGGGTGACACATGTCATTGCATCATGTGCATACGTACTTCTTTTATGCATTTGTTTGTGTATGATGCACTTATATGAGCTATGATTGTTGCATATGTATGACATGCATGTCTATCTTGATATTATTATTGTTGAGTTGTTCCATACCTGCTTAGTCGTTATTCGGATTTTATACCATGTCGTATTATATTGATTATGCATGATTAGGTAAATCTGATATTTCTTATGGACTGTACCTTTTGATTCTCTACTCTGTTATCCTTATTTTGCCATGCTTATTTGTCTACTCATATACCCGCAGAGTCCGCCCGGACTCACCACCCCTGCTTCCCTTTTTTGTTGTTTCAGTAGCAGGTAGTGGTATTGCTTGGAGCCCGGAGATGATCCAGTTGTCAGTCCCTCAGTCCCAGTGTTGAGTTGAGTTATTTTGGTATTGGTTTAGTTATTTGTTTTCAGTACTTGGAGTCGTATTTTATTCGTTATTGGGTTTATTGTTATAGAGACTTCTATGTTTCTTTGGATTGTAGTTCATTTCAGTTTAAGGTGGCTGAGCCACCCATTATCTTATATGTTGATATAAAACTGCGTGGTTGTGATTTCTATATATATTATTGTGATGCCAGCCGCTTGTGGCTGAGCTATGGTGGTGAGATTTGATGTATAAATTGTCCCATATTGTCCGCCGTACAGGGGAGATGCTGCCCGATTTTCGAGGAAGCATGTGCCTCTGGGGGCGTGACAATTTTTGGTATCAGAGCCAAGTTTGCGATTTCCTTTGGGATCTGTGGATTTTTATGATGTTGTTTTTGGTGCGTAAGTTCGTCCAAGTTTTGCGAGTTCCTTTGGGATCTGTGGATTTTTACGACGTTTTTGGTGCGTCAGTTTGTCGAGGTTTTGCAATGTCTATATGTTTTTGTATTTTGGATTTTTCGAAGTTCTAACTGTAACACATTATTAGTGCAAACTTAGTATTTTTCGGATGTGGTAGAGTGATGGGCCCATAACCCATAGGTCACAAGTTTTGCGAGGTTTTGGTGTCTGGGGATTTACGGAGTTGTTTTACGAGGTCTATCGGTATCTTATGGATTTGGTTCTATTTTTGCGGAGTCATTTTCTTGACTTGGTTTGGTCTGGTTGTGTTGGGACTTGGCGGCAACGAATCTTCTCCAGGCTACAAGAGGTAATGTCTTTAGTGATCATACTATCTTTAGTATTCATTAGCTAATTTGGGGTTGACTGATATTTTCCAAATTAGTTGGATCGTGTATCCTTAACCACAAGCCGGAATTCACTTTCCTTCAAATTTTAGTTCTTACCAAGGGAATTCTTTAAACCATTTCTATGGAGCTCACCTTTAATGCTTTTGGGTTTTTGAACATGAAGTTAAAAAAATTTCTCTGATCAGATTCTGCATACTGCTAGGCAGATTTAGCAGATATATTGGTTATTTTATTCAAAAGATGACTAAAGGAAATTTAACCTTCTCTTTCTATTGTTTGGGATTTGCCATAAAACCACAGTGAACTTGTGAGCGTTTCCAGTCATCTTGTTGGATACCTATTTTTGGTGCCTGTCTATTTGATACCTATTGTCTTTGTTTTAGCGATACATTATCTGTAGTTGTAACGCAAGGGAATTGAACATACCCTTAATATCTGCCTCCTCATAAACAAAGTTTATTTGCATAAGTATTGCTCACATCAATTGTGACAAGCACATGAGTCATACCTGCGATCACTAGCGTGCTACTAGACCTTTGTCAATGTGTGAGCATGATGACAGAACTTCTTGTTGATATAAATATATAAACTCATCTGTTTTGGTCACATGCTCAAGCCTGAAATGCTTCTAGCCTCATCTCCTTAGATTCAACCATCAACAACATCAGCAATGCTTGTGCCGCTACAAGCTTGGTTGAAGTTGTTGCTGCCTTCCCTGCAGGGCCATTTCACTAGCAATCTCCAAGTTTAACTTGATAATAAGATCATCTTTGCTGCTTTCTTTGTCTTGCATGAAACTCCTTCGACAAGCACGATTGGCACTGACAACTTCTGTAGGCCAACCTTCCATGTTTTATAGCCCTTATATGGTTTCTTTTGTTGACCATTGGGTATGAGTTGATCTGGATTTATCTCTTAGTTTCCAAGATATCCCTAGAGTTTTAGTATCTTGAATAGTTATGCCTATGTGCTTACGGAAATAAGCAATATTCTAAGATGAATATTTTACGGTACCATTTTAAAACCAGCAACCTGATCTAGTTCTACTGCATCTTGGAATTTCTTAAATGATTTGCATATTTGTAAGAAGATTCACTTTAACACACACATGTTTTGCTAATTTGGTTGTTTGATTAAAATCTAATAATCTTTAGGAGACTAATCAGGAACTCAATGCTAAAACTTCCTTGTCTGCTTGTGTTTAGAATTGTCTTTTGATTTTATTTCAGTTCTACTACAGAATTGTCAAGAACTATATGCAATTGAAAAGTTTATACCCTTGGTTGGTACTTATCCACCCAAGTCTAGGAGTTTCAACTGTTCAGGTCATTCATAGGCTAGGAATCTAAGAACCAGTGGTGATATATTCTACATTTAGAACAACCATGAAAGTTTTTGACAGACCTTGCAATTGCATAACTTTTATAAAGTTTTTAGCACTCAATAGACTTTAGGATATGTATTTTATGTGAATCATGATATCCACAAATTCTGAAAGGAGAGATAAGGCTAAAAAAAAAAAAAAAAAAAAAACTATACGTGATTCATGTTGCTTAACATCAGAGTTCAACTTTGATACTTGAGCTCTTCATTTACCCCATCCGTAATGTTGGATGCCAACACACAGATATGGCGCAAATATATAGGAAGATTGCTGGTCTCTGAGGATATATAGGAAGATTGCTTCCAGTTTCAAATCTAGGGTGTTTGGTCAAAGAATTTGAAGAAAATAAAGCCTCAGTTTCCCCAAAACTGTTATGACTTCCAAGAAGTGTCTAATGGTAGAAAGCTATATATACATATTATACTTCATTAAATTATGCTTATATCTCCCATTACATCTAACTAAATAATAAATGAAATGAAATTTTCAAAGAAACTTTTAGAAAGGTCAAAGTACTGATAGAAAAACATAGGATAACCTATGTCAGAATTTCACTTATCTAATTGCATTATGTACATAGCATAATAATCTGACTTAAATCAGAAATAGTAATCAAATATTTATGGGAGTAGATAATTAGCAATTAAGAGAACACAGTGGCAAGTAGGGATCAAATAAACATAGTCTATACACGAATAAGATACATTCAAGTTTAATATAAAAACATACTGGATAAGGAACAGTTCTATAGCGAGCTTCAGCAATTAAATGTATTTTATCTAGGCAACTAGAAGAACAATTAGTAAATGGTACAGCATAGATTTAGATACCAATCAAGGCCACCGATACTTGCCGCACAAGAAGATACTAATACTAGCAAATTAAGATCCAAAAAGGTCTTTTCTTCTTTAGCAACACATTTTGGACCATGGTATTGCTTTCACCATCCCAGTAAATATCCGTCCAATCGATTATGGTATAAACTAATTCAAACCCATGATTCCAAGAGCCTTTTGTATTTACAGAATCAATTACCTTTGATATGCACAGTTTATATGTGCTGAAATGATATGGAACTACTGTTGAGGGAATATGATGAAAAAGTCAGTTAGTGCAATAGTAAGAGTAATTGTGTTTCCTTTCCTATCCTATTTAGCAGTATGCTAATTCACTAAATGTGTTCTAACAAGTTAGTAATATATGAAGATGCCTTTAGTGGTGTTTTATGTTTTACGCTACCACTCTGAGAACAGTAGTGGCCAGATACCATGGAAACGCATTTAATTTCATGCAAGCAAATTCTACCACCGGAAAGAAAAAAAAAATCTTCCTAAAAATAAATGTTATCATCGATAGATGTTTTCCATTTCTTCCAAGCTGTCATTTGTTATTTTCCCTGTAAACGAAACTCACCCATCGATCATTTTTCTCATATGATTGTGCTCCATTTATATCCCTGCTATATTGTTCAAACCTTTTCCACGGCAGTAAGTAGTTATGAATTAAATAAACCTTTTTAACATGTAATAGCAAATTCTTATCATACTATATGAGTTGGAAATGGAATTGTTTTAGATTGGTGGTTAGTCTATCCATAACCAGGGAGAAGGTGGTAGGTCAAATGCTAGTACAACAGTTTTAGATTGTTTGCTCTAATTTGAATTTTACTTGCGCATCCTGCTTTGGTATTCATCAAACAAATCTACTACAACAGTTGGTGAACTGAACGAACCTTTACGAATGAAAAATTGGCAATCTGCAGTTTTCCTTGTTGCTAATGATTACATCCAAGTATACTCCTTTCTTACACCCTATCCTTTTCATGACCTATTTTCTCCTCCAACATTTGCTTTGTGTATTCCATATCCTCTTTCTAAATGAAAATCTTCATGACAAAAGTGGTCTAAGCAGTTCATGCAGGAACATAACATGGTTGCACTATGAAGCTTCTGTTGTCTGATATTCAGTGGTATGGTGGTAATGTGTCTGAAGAGTGATGTAGTATATATAAGGTAGATTGATTTTTCTGTGATGTCAGTGATCAAATTGGTTGGGGAAGCATATATTAGGTCGCTTCTGTTGGTTAAAAAAAAATGCGGTTCATGAAAATTTCGTGTCATGTTCTTGTATCTTTATCATGATCCATCATTTATATCACTATGTATCAGCATGCTAATAGCTAATTAGGTGCATTCTTCACGAGGAAAAAAAAAACAATTTGGAATGATTTTCATGCAATGGCAAAGCCATCGCGACGTATTTTATTCCACGTGTTATCTGTAGCAATGATAATCCAGACTTATGCTTTTACTTGTGGGAGTGATTAACATCTGGATTCTGACTGTGAACTCAAATAGAATAGATTTAGTAGGTCTGATTATATGTTTCCTATAATGGACGATTAGGTATTCACTATCTTAATGTTGGTATGATGATAGGTAGACAAGTCGCTCTATTTGCAATCATGGTCGAGGTTGACCAGGGGATTTATTTATGGGTACGCTGCGAGTGCGACCTAAGAGCAGCGATTAGTTGATTCTTTAGTAGCTTCGACTGTCGAGTCAGGAAGCTAGGGGCAAACCTGTTGACAACTGATTTGACGTTGCCCTTAAATATACGACCTACGAGGAGGAACCTATGCGGATTCTGGATCGCAAGGAGCATCGGTTAAGGAATAAGACAGTTCGATTGGTTAAAGTTGGTTGGCAACACCATTCTGATGAGGAAGCTACTTGGGAGCTCGAGAATGCGATCAGAGCTCGCCATCCTCATCTATTTACTTGAGGTGTGTATGGTTGATTTCCATCCCGTGTTCATATTAATTATGGGTTGTTGATTTCTCTGGTTATTGACTAGTACATATTGTGATTACTAGCTAAATTTGGGGACCAAATTTTTATTAGTGGGGGAGAATGTTGAAAACTGAAATTTTAAAGGGGTTAATTGTAATTTCTGAAACTTGGAGGGCCTTTTTGTAAAAAGGCCAAAAACTAATATAAAAACCCCTCCCCCTGTGGCAGTTCCTCTTTCTCCCGACGCTGCCCCTTTCCTTCGGTTTTCGCTCGACGCCATGCCCTAGCCGAAACCGCTCGACGCCGCCGCCGTTCCCAAGCAAGCGACGCCGTTGTCCGGTTCCTCTCCACGCAACGCCCACGAGCAGGCCGACACCAACATCTCTTCTCTGCGGAGTCTTCCATCTCTGCGCCGACTTCTTCCCCCTCGCTGCGATTCCTGCTCCTCGCCGCAGGCAAGTCGACGACCAACTATTCTCGTTTTTCTTCGTCTGGGGGAGCCGAGCGTCTGGTCATCCCAGACGGTGCCGGCAGTCGCCTTCCATCGCGTGGAAACCCTAGCCGACGCCGTTGTTTTTTCCGGCGAACCAGCCGTGCCGACCATCATTAAGGTAAGATTTTTATTGGCTACTGATTTAATTCTGATTGAGATCGTGAGATGGTTGATTGTTGATTAGTTAAATTCATGAGTTAGTTTGTTTATCCATGATTTGGATTTGATAATCGAAGCATGTACATAGGTTAATTGAGTTAGATTAAGTAATAAGGGACTAAGGGATTAAGTAATGAAAGGAGTGTTGAATGGTTTAGATGAAGTCTTAATATTCTGTTTAATACATTCGGCAACTTATTGTTCAGCAACTTATCAGCATCTACAACTTCAACATTTAGATTATGGATGTACAATTTGTTTGAGTTCTTGATTTGCCGGATTATTAAAATGCATAGTTGATTAGATATCGATTAGGAGTTAATCAAATTGGGTTAATTAAGTTAATAATCGGGATAAGAAATCAATTGGGATTCTTTAAGGTTAAATATGTGTTGTTGATTTACTAGGATTACATGATGGGTTAAATCGGGGACTAATCGATGTATAATAATTAAGACTTGTCCTAATTATATCTGGTATGTGTGGGGTAGTTTAATCAATTTTAAAAGATAGATACATTTTGTTTATATATAGTTTAACTAATTTATTTAATTTTTATAATTAGTTAAACTTTTATATTTACCCAGGACCTTGGTTCAGAGTCATACGATTGGTCACGAGGAAGGTTCTCGTTTACGGACTTCAAAAATTAAAGGCGGGTACTTCTCCTTTGTACTCGAGTAGTTCTTTTACCTTAAAGCATGGCTAGTTATGTCTTATAGGTTGCTTGACCTTGTTCTTTGTCGTTATTTATAAATCGCCGTTGAGACTTATTCTTCGTTGATCTTTGAGTATTCCTAAATTCGTATCTGTACAGTCCTCGATTGGTTTTCTGTTCTGTGAAGTACCGCTTGTACGCGAGTACTTAGAAGTCCATTAAACACAGATAGGTTTATTTGGCATTAGAAATACCCTACCTAGTAGTGTAGGTGCATAATCGTTGGATTTCGGTTTCGGGTTGGTTGTATCGATGCATGTTTTACTTGTGGGATTTTTATTGCATCGTTGATTCTCCGGTTATTCGTGCATCGTATATCATGCACCATACTTGCACGTTGCATACTAACGACTGTTGGCTTACATTTGGTTAAGTCGTCGTTAGTCATATTGTTGCTCGAGTCGCCCAACCACATGATGTCATGGTAGTGGTTAGGGTGCGAGTGTTTGTCCTGTCATGCCAGACAGTGACACCCTCACAGTTGTTTTTAGAGGGATGAGTTGTTGGTGGCTCACCCTCACCGTTGTTTATTTTTGAGGGATATTGTGTGATAGCTCCCCCCCGATGTACCGTGGGTTCGGAGTGTTGATTTTCCAGCATCCTGTCCACTCAACCACGCCTTATGTGGTATTATTATTGATGTTAGTTAATGATGTTGTTGATGGAGTGGTACAGTTGTCACAGCCCTACCCACTCGGTCACACAGATGGGATGTGTTGACGGCTTGACTGGCGTCAGGGGTGACACATGTCATTGCATCATGTGCATACGTACTTCTTTTATGCATTTGTTTGTGTATGATGCACTTATATGAGCTATGATTGTTGCATATGTATGACATGCATGTCTATCTTGATATTATTATTGTTGAGTTGTTCCATACCTGCTTAGTCGTTATTCGGATTTTATACCATGTCGTATTATATTGATTATGCATGATTAGGTAAATCTGATATTTCTTATGGACTGTACACTTTTGATTCTCTACTCTGTTATCCTTATTTTGCCATGCTTATTTGTCTACTCATATACCCGCAGAGTCCGCCCGGACTCACCACCCCTGCTTCCCTTTTTGTTGTTTCAGATAGCAGGTAGTGGTATTGCTTGGAGCCCGGAGATGATCCAGTTGTCAGTCCCTCAGTCCCAGTGTTGAGTTGAGTTATTTTCGGTATTCGGTTTAGTTATTTGTTTTCAGTACTTGGAGTCGTATTTTATTCGTTATTGGGTTTATTGTTATAAGAGACTTCTATGTTCTCTTTGGATTGTAATTCATTTCAGTTTAAGGTGGCTGAGCCACCCATTATCTTATATGTTGATATAAAACTGCGTGGTTGTGATTTCTATATATATTATTGTGATGCCAGCCGCTTGTGGCTGAGCTATGGTGGTGAGATTTGATGTATAAATTGTCCCATATTGTCCGCCGTACAGGGGAGATGCTGCCCGATTTTCGAGGAAGCATGTGCCTCTGGGGGCGTGACAGAAAATATTAGGGATTTAGCCATTTAGGGTCACCTGTCCGACCGCAAGCGAAGCACGGGCTGGTGCGGCTGTGCCGATGCAAACGCCGATGCAGTGGAGTCACTCCGACAGTGCCGATGCAGTCTCGTCGAAGGCGCGGTTTGCCTTCGCTCTTCGCCCCTTCGCCGTCTCGTCGAAGGAGCACGCCTCACGCAGGCACGCGTGTTGGAGATGGGAGTAAATCAAAGGTTTAGGATGCCACTTATTTTTTTTTTTTTGGGTTGGTAGGGCTGGGCTATAGCCCAGTATAGCCCATAAATAGATCCGTCTCTGGATGGAGATGAAGGAGAAGGGCTGAGAAATTAGATATTTTTAGCAAAAATAAAAATGGTTTCATTTTTTTTAAGGATGAATAGTAAAAATATAAAAGGAATATTATGAGAAAAAGAACTAGAAGAGATACATAATTTAGTCAATTCGAAAATGACTATGCATTTGGGTAATATGTAAAAACTAATATATAGTTCAATAAAATGCCCCATCGAATACAAATTTAATAAAAATATATCAAAATGACAATATTTGAACAAAACTAATTTCCCATAATTTTTTTATTTCCCATTTTTTTAATAGAAGACCATATTTTCAAAGGAATTAATTTGATTATTTTGCGGTTAATGGGAGGAGTTTGTGGTGGGCCCGGCAACCCGGTTCTCCCATAGATTAACTCCCGCAGATATCCATCCCCCTTCTCCATTTCCCATATTCAAATCCCAAAAATTCTAGGGTTCTTAATCCTCCTCTTCCACCACCATTTCCACCCCTCTTCCTACCTAACCTACCCAACCAAGTTGCAATCTTTCTCATCCTGGCCGCCTATCCGATTCTTTCTCTTGGTGTCTCTCACCTTCAGATTCGATTTGGTTGCTTGTCGCGGCATCTTTGGATCTGGCTTCCGGCACGATGGTTTTCGGCTAGACCTTAGTTCGGTAAGGAGGAGTATTTTAAATTCGTATGGAGATGGAAGCCGGGACGTGTAATGGGTCTGTGAAGCTGGAAGAATCGCCTAGCGATGTGTTGATCA
This sequence comes from Boesenbergia rotunda, assembly GCA_024364735.1. Taxonomy (NCBI): domain Eukaryota; kingdom Viridiplantae; phylum Streptophyta; class Magnoliopsida; order Zingiberales; family Zingiberaceae; genus Boesenbergia; species Boesenbergia rotunda. Next base: position 85,359 of record JAGFNQ010003577.1, read on the forward strand.
CTTACAAGAGGCGGAGGCGGAGGCATGGCGGGTCCAGTGCGGATGCTTCTAAGGTGGTAACTTTGATTTTTTTTTTTTTTTTTTGCTTTTCTTGAGCTCACTGATGAAATGTTTTTTTACCTACTTGTCTCGATGACTATTAATTCCTGGAGTAGTATGGCAGCTCTAAAGACCTCTTGGGTTTCTTGGTGTCTGTGCGTCCTTTGTCTTTATCACATCGCCTTATGTATTTTTTGGTAGAATGCCGTTGTTTTTAATGTACTTTGGTATCTTCATCTGGTGTGTTAGCCTTCGTTCATAGAAAAGTATACTGGAGAGGCGGGTTTATTATTCATGAAGAGATAAACTTGTTCCGAGAAGTGGAAGATTAGTAGTTGCAGAGTCAGAGCCGCTATCATAGAAGATGATATTGTTGGATAAATTATTACTTTGAAGTTTTCCAAGGTTGACTGAATTGTTATAGTACTATCCTGTTAGAATGTTCATTTTCAATTCCACATGTGCTTGTCATTGCGATTTAGTGTTTTCATGCTCCCTCAACTTGGTGTCTGCACATGACAAAAATCATTAATGCCTGGATCTTTGAGGCCACTCCTAGCTAAAGTATTCATCTATCTTACTTAGTTGCACATGTCACATGATTGTGATTTCACTAATTAGTAAATGGATATATTAATGCAGCTAAGAATTCTCATAGTGTTTAAGGCCATAGGCAATAGGTAATTATGTGTATAGTTTATTTTTGAATGTAATTTGTGATTAAGTTATTGCAATTTGCAAGCTCTCAATGGGACAAAACTAGGGAGCAGGGTTCATAAACTAAGAATGGATTATGTGCAAACTAAAAGTAAGATTAGCATAAGTTTGAGTTTCACGTAAAACACAGAGTGCATATTGGCTATTTAATAAATGACATGTATAATGGAAATCATCAAGCAAGTGCTGAATACCCTTAGTTGAATCCTCTTCTAGGATCATAGTTGCTTGGTGTTTTGCAAAATCCTATGCCTACATGCTGCTTTATTATGCCAATTTCTTTAAGGGGCTCTCAGGTATATGTTAGGCACTCAAGTATGTTACAGTTTGTGTGCATGTAATTTGGTAACATTCTACAGTTTTGCTTTCTGAAGTTTCTGATCTAAATATCATCATTTTATGTAAACTTTAACATTTTTGGAAATTTAACTATGCTTTTAATAACTCGTATAATGATGCCTGGAAACATGTGATTATGTAAACCGTTGTAACAAAAGTGTTAAAAATCAATAGAAAATTGATAATTGCTGATCCTAGTATTATTGATTCATATATCTAGTATTGTTCTCATGCCTGTTTGACCGACAACAGATTCAGTGTTGGTATGGACTAAGGTGTTAAAACTTTGGTCTGGATTATGTTTAGATAATGTTTCTCTTCACTTTGGATACTTTCTTTACTCTAAGCTATTAGTTTCTCAGTAAACTGTTCATCTTAGTTGAGATTTCTAATTTATATTTGCCTTTTGCTTTCAGTAGAAGCATTTCATGGTATAATATGCTGTATAATGAATTTATGTATATGATAAAATAATATGTATGCTTTGATTTAATTTCTTATTTTTATACTAAAGACCAATTGATTCTGTATGTTGATATGTAGGTTTTGGAAATGCCTTCTGGTAGAACTAGGGATATTGGGTGGGACCATGGCGAGATAGTTGATGGAAATAGGTTTCACTGGATGTGCAACTGGTGTGGCTTAATCAGATATGGTGGTGGGGTATCTAGGCTTAAGAATCATCTTGCTGGTGCTTCTCACGTTAGGAAGTGCCCAAACGTTCCTGCTGACATTTCAAAATCCATAATGAATCATCTGCTTGAGAAGAGTAAACGTAGGAAGAAGAGGTCAACACCAAACTGTAGATTTGTTGGAAGCGAGCTGAGTGATTCTCGTAATGTTGATGTAGTTTGCGTGGATTCCACAAAAAGATTCATGTGCATGCAGGAGGAAAGTGTTGGTATGTTCAACAAGGAAGCAAATAATCAATGTAAAATCACTGATATTGTTACCAAAGCATCAAAGAGTGCTAATCATCATTCAGGAGCTGCTTCCCAGCTACCTGAGACTGAGATGACTAAGGTGATGCTTTCAACATGAATTTAGTATCTTTCTCTCGTTCCTCTATTCAAATTCGCTGTCTTATGCCTATTAGTTTTAAATTTCTACATCTGTTTCTTTTGGGTGATGATTTCCACAAATTTTGTGCTGTAGGAAGCAAATTTTATAGAAAACATGACTGTGCAAGGTTATTATATGTTTTTTCTGATCTTTAGCAATTTTTTCCTGATGATTGCAGTGTTCTGCATTTGACAGACAAACAAGTAACAACATACAATTTTTTTATTGGAATATTACACTGGAGGGTTGTGGGGGAGGGAGGGGGGGGGGGTAGGTATTTCTAGCTTTAAGATGGTTTAAGGTTTCTACCTCGCAAACAAAAAGGCTGAAGTGGAGAAAAGAAGGTTAGGGAGGTAACCTAGAAGAATATTAATACTCAGTATAGGGATGGTAGAATGAATAGTGGTAAAAAGCAAAGGTGGGGATGGTTGGCTGGTTGGTCAGCAACCTGCCCTGCTTCTTGTTCAGCCAGGGTATAAACACTAGATATTGTGGCTTAACTTGCACACCCCCAACTTTGGCCAGGCCATCTATAAACAGTGTATATTGCCTAGTATCGTGGTAAATTCTACATTTTTAGCTATATGCGTATTATATTGACTGGTGTTTTGCATGTTACAATGGTCAATTGCTATACTAGCTGTATAGGCTAGTATATTATATGCTTATTTCCCTATCTGAAATTTTATAGAGAAAATTTTCTCATTTATATTTCCTTGTAAGGAAAGAAAACAGAAAATTTTCCCACTTCACTCTTGGAGGTAAAGAAAGAGAAAAAGGCAAACTTAAGTTTTCTAAATCAAATTTCTAAAATATAAAATTTAAAATCAGTTAAAAAATAAGATATTTTCCTCTAAATCTTAGTTAAATCTACCAATGATTTTGGTTAAAATTGTAAAAAAATCTCTTTAGTAGTTTCTTTCCCTTCTCTTTTAGTCTACGAATGTAGCGAAGTAATGTTTGTGACACCCACACTTTCCCCACCCATTTCTTCCCTCTTTTGTTGTAAGAAATATATCCTAAGTTCTTTCCATTATCTTTAATTTGTTTTCTTTCCATTATCTTTAAATTGTCTTATATGTTGCATCGTTACATGTTTTCAACCATGTCACCTGTTGATCTTGCATGGCAATACGCTACTTATCTAAAGCAAAAAAAAACTAAGGAAGTGTAACCATTGAGGATATGTATCCTTTGTTAGAGGCATTATATGATTGACATTTTATCTCATAGCTATTATGTTGAAGCTACCAAATGTTCAAAAATTTTCTTAGAAGTTTGTGAGTCGTACAAAAAAATAATCAACTATCATGAGCTACTAAAGGATTGGAAGTTGATCCATATTAGGTGCTTGATTAATTAATTGATAGCCACACCAAGCAACAGTGAATGTATACTACTGAGCATTTCTCTTTCTATCTTATGGAGGCCAGTTCGAATATGATAGTTGCATTAGATTGGTTTTATTAAAATGGTGTTCATTCTCAGGGGGCCTATAGTATTTCTACTTTTCCATGATATCACAATCTTGCATCATGGATAAGATATCTATTGTCGAACATTTTGTATTGCCTACCGTTACTCAGTAGAGGAGCATTGATCATAGATCTGGTTGTCGCACAACAGCAGAAATTCAAATGTCAATTGTGTTTTGTATATGTTAGATGAGATTGACAAAAAAAAACTTTATATTAGTTTCCATTCGCAAAAGAATGAACATGTTGTATAAGACAATCAACATAGTTAACATATCTTTCTGCTATCACAATAATTTTTTTTTTTGCAAATAATATTTTTATGTAAGATATATTTTTTATTATATATGTGTTTTGCTAATTTTATCCATAGTCGTGAAAGGCGCGTGCCTAGCTGTGCCTAGGTGCAAGGCGAAGCCAGGTGCGTCATTTGGGCCTAGGCAGTGACCGGGTACAATACTTGAATGAAGCGCGCGCCTTTTGAGGGGTTAAGGCGTGTTTAAGGGATGAATTTTCTTGCCTTATTGAAGTTTTTAAAAAAAATTTAAAGCCCAATCTATACCTTTAATTACCCTTTAAATTAATTAGGTTGCATTAACGTGCATACAATCGACGTATTTTTCTTGCGTGACTCTTCCTCTCCCCTAGAAAATGAACATCAACCTCCTTTAGTCCTTGCAAAATTATTTTATTGATTTTCTCCTTGTGTGACTCTTCCTCTCCCCTAATAATCAGCATCAACCTCCCCTCCCCTCTTAGGTTTGAGTATTTAGTTAAAACTGAACCGATTGATCCAAATAAACTGAAAGCTGAAAACCAAACAAACCGATTTTTTTTTTTTTTCAAACCAACCGAACCGACTGAATTTTTCTAGAAAACCGAACCAACCAAACCGATATTAATGGAATTTTTGCTCACTGCTATTCCCTCTCACTTATTTAAGTGATTTTCTCTATGAAAATTAGCACCACTGTGGAGGTTGAACTCAATTTGTGGTAGTCAGCACCTTTTTCTTAAAATCAGCACTACAGATAAAATCAGTGAAATAGTTTGTGAATTTGAATGTTAGTGAATTTTATATTTACATTATTGCTTAATATTTTGTGTAATATTTGAATTTTGCTAGTGAAATATTTTGGTAGAAATTCTCTATATATATTTGAATTGTAAAAAATTATACCCAAAGCGCCCTACTTCGGTGAGGCGTGCGTTTCACCTTGCGCCTCAATCACCATAGCATCTATGCGCTTTGAGTGCCTCACGTCTAAATAACTATGAATTTATCAATGCTCGGGCTAATAGTCACTCATGATTTACCTCTCTTCACATAATTTGAGACGGGCTGTGAGAGACGCATGGGGTGAGCGTTATCACTTTTTGCCGCCATGATTTTATCAATGTAATTATAGTTTGTTATATATTGATCAAGATATTTAGTGCAATTGAAATATTACTTAAAATTGCTAAATCGTGGTTCGTGTTATGAATTATTTGGTTGAAATTCTGAATCTTGAATCATATTTGAATACCTATATAAATATGTCAAAAATAAAATTTCTTTATCTAGAAGTATATAAAATATTATAATTTTCCATTTAAAATTATACTAATATTCTAAATGGAGTAATGTGATATTGATCCATAACAAATACATATTAGTTCATAACTTTCATCGATGATATTGTGAAAATTAGAATTTATTTCATTTGATTAAAAATTGAAAAATGATGAACAATAAAAGTTTTCTCATCAAGTGTTTTCACTTAGAAAATATCGTGTCAAATAGAAAATAACTTTAACATGTTGTTTGACCCATGTCTTTTTACACAATTGATTTTGCTTTATTGTTATTTTATCTATGTGAAAACATTTATGCTTCTGAATGGTTGCTAAGTGTCGGTACACATTGGTTATTCTTGACTCTGTCTCCATATTATGTTTTTTATGTTGTTGAGTTTCAGATTGTACTGGGTTGACCTTTGTACCTCTATTGGATATTTTAGAATTCGTCATTTCTTTTATGATGATTTAATTTTAACTTCTTACTTGTTAGATTTATTTAATTTTGTAATGGTTTAGATTTATTGGTTACCTTTCACTTTAATTTTTTAACTTCTTACTTGTTAGATTTATTTAAGTTTGTAATGGTTTAGATTTATTGGTTACCTTTCACTTTAATTTTTTTTAAAATCATATAAATTAAGATGTGACTTGAACTAAATCATCACGACTCTTTATATTCCTGATTTATTTGTAAGAACCATATTTCTTTATTTGTGAATTTTAATCTATGGTGGGATAGGAATTGTGCATCATACAATTTTGACAATTGTGATAATACTAGTGATGTATCCTTCTATAGAGTTGAATTAATGAATAAGATCTATTTAGGTCATCCAAGTTATTAACACTCGCATAGACTTGATGATGAGTAACTACTAGATTGCTTAAATCATGATCAACAAACGTGTTACTTTCAAGAGAGTTGTTGAATTGCCATTTTAAATTTTTGCACATGTTTTCATAACTATAGAAGGAATGCATTATAGGATTCGACTGAAACGTCTTGGCAAGTATGAATACATTTCCATAAGAACTTGAATGTAGTGTTAAATATGTATAGTTCTCATAGATAAGAACAAATATTATAGGATTACCGATTGTCTTAGATTTGGAACATAAAGTATAGAAACACTCACCAGTAAAGCAATAAAGGTAATAAATATGATGATTAGGAGAATAATTAATATTTTATGTGTACATGAGATAAAATGGGGTAGGTGAAAATACAAAGATGATAGAGAATTTAGTTTTTAATTTATAGCACACAAGGAGGAAAACAAGAAATGGAGTAGGAATTATTGTATATAGTTCTTTAAGGGATGAAATAGTAGTAGTTAAAAAGAGGGATAAAATTATAACTCTTAAGATAGTGGTGGTGATAGAAATTATTAATACAATTAATATATATATGCACCTTAAGTAGGATTAGATGATGATACTAAATATATATTTTGGGAAGGCCTAGATGAGGTAGTATAATTTTTTTTGTTAAATGGAATAGTTTAATATGAAAAGATTTAAATGAGCATGTAAGAGTGAAAAATGGGGAATATTTCCGCAAAAGGTCATATGCTGACCTCGGGTGCCCCCATATGGTTGGCCCCACAGCTATTTATAGAGAGGTAAATGAGGAAACCGAGCAGACCATCACAAGGAATATGCTAGGGTGCATGAGGATTATGATTTTATATTAGATTTTGCGATAACATATAAACTTATAATAGCTAATATGTTTTTTAAGAAAAGAGAAGAATACTTGGTTATATTTAAAAGTGGAAACAATAAGTCACAAATTGACTTTCTTATGATTAGAAAAAATGATAGAAAAATTTGTAATGATTGTAAGGTTTTTATTTGGGAAAATGTAACTATCCAATTTAGGTTAGTAGTGTTGGATATACGCCTCAAGAATTGTATAGAAGGAAAACATGCATGCCTCCTAGAATGAATTGGTGGAAGTTAAAGGATAGAAAGTAAAACATATTAAAGGAGAGGGTAAAAGTACAAGAATTAGAAGAAATACATGGTGACTCGAATATGACATGAAATAAGATGATATTAAAATTAAAAATGGTAACCAAGAGCGTACTCGGTAAGTCCAAAGGATGTGCACCATCAAGTGAAGAATTTTGGTTGTGAAACGAGAAAGTACAAGAGAAAATGAAGAAAAAACAAATAACCCTATTGCACACTTGAATAACATAGAAAATTTTAAAAAATATGCAATAGCCAAGAAAGAGGCCAAGAAAGTGGTGAATGAAGTTATGAATGAAATTTTTTAACGTTTATATTGATAACTGAGTATAAAAGAAGGGGAAAGGAACATCCATAGCATAGGTAAAGCGAGAGAGATGATAACAAAAAATCTTATCTAAACAAGATACATAAAGATGAATGTAATAAGATATTAATGAATGATGGGAATAAAAGAGTGATGGTAGAGTTAATTTTATTAACTTTTTAACAAATGTTTAGGTGACCAATTTAACTTAAGTAATTTATTCAGAGGAGTATAGAAATTTAATTTTTTATGGTAAAATTCAAACTTCAAAAGTAGAACAAGTTTTAAATGAAATGCAAAATGGAAAAGTAGTTGCAATAGATGATATTATGATAAAGGTATAGAAGTGCCCAGGGAAGCAAATTATTGAATGACTTATGAAGTTATTCAACCTGATATTAAAAATGCAAGAGATGCTTGATCAATATAGGGTAGGTAGGAAGTCTCCTATATAAAAACAAAGGAGAGCTAATGAGTCATACCATGAAGATAGAGTAATAGACAAAAAACCTAAGAAAGGAGACCACGGTGATCCAAATTTTTTTGATTAATGCGTGGAAGGTCGACAATAAAAGCTATATATTTTCTCACATATCTATTGAAAACTATCGAGAATAGAAGCAAGACGTACATATAATTTTTATTGACCTAGAAAAGGTTTATGATAGAGTCTCGAGGGAAATTATGTGGGTAATTCTAACAAAGGAAGATGTTAACATAGCGAATATTCCAATAATTAAAAACATGTATGTGGATGTTATATCAAGAGTGAAGATTTCAGGCGGATCAATCGAAGCGCTTGCTGTATAGATAGATAGGATTATGTCAAGGACTAACTCTAAGTCCTTATTTTTTTACACTAATCATGGATGAATTCATTGGGCTCATCCAAAATATGTTATTATGATGCATATTTTTATAGAAGATATATATATATATAATATATATATATATAATATATATATATATATATATATATATATATATATTTTTTTTTTTTTTGATAGATGAGACACGTAAAGGAATAAATGCTAAATTCGAATTGTGCCGGGAAATATTAGAAGGGAAGGTTTTAGGTTTAGTAGAGTAAAGCTAGAATATATAAAATTTAAGGTTAATTATATTAGAGGTAATAAAATAATTGTTATACTAGGACACGATAAGTTATTTGTAATTGAGAGCTTTAAGTATTTATGATTGTTTCGATAAAAGGATACAGGGGTTGAAAGAGATGTCTTATATATAATACATGTTGGATGGTTGAAATGGAGGAGTGTCACGTGTTCTTTGTGATCGTAAATTATCTCTAAAATTTAAAAGGAAATTTTACGAAACGACGGTTAGATCAATTCTCGTATCATCGAAATATATCATTTTGATAATCACCGAAACTCGATACCACTTGGTACCAAAATTCAAAATCTCAAGTTGTGTCATCGTTTCACTGAGAAGATACTATTTTAGTATTGTGTCGACACTTTGATGCACGGTGTCGATGATAGGTTGAAGGAAAAAGGAGATGAAACAAAGAAAGGAACATTGTCTGAGTGATATCGTGATATCGAGTTTGAGTTTCAGTAATTTACTGAAATGATATGTTTTGATCATTTCACACTATACAGTATAACATTTAAAATCAAGCACGACATAGACGATATCTCTTTCCTGTGTCATCTTCTTCCTTTTCCAACTCTAATCCATTCCTAACACGATACTGTTTACGATACCAAACAGTACCGTTCCAATCAAAGATCGAAGTTTCAACATTACTTGAGATTTTGAAACCTGGTATGTTATATGAAGTATAATGTTAGGCTATGATTAGAGCACACAAGTAGAAGATGAGAGTCGTAGAGATGAAGATGTTAAAGTGGATGTGTAAGTATATAGGGATGGATAGGATAAGAAATGAAAATGTTAGAGAGAAAGTCGGGGTTGGATCTATTGAAAGAAAAATTCTAAGAGACATATTTAAGACAACACGAATATGTACTTAGATGATCAATAAATGCTCTAGTGGCGATGTGAAACTATGACAAATACGTACATTAAATGAGGAAGAGAAAAATTAGTTAATAATGATAAAATAAGATATTATAGGAGATAGAATCCAATAGCGTCGAAAGATTCAGATAGTCGATCTCATGTAATGAGATATGATTTGGTTATTGTTTTCATAACCATGTGCAATCAACTTTGATATGCTTTGTGTGAAGTTGTCATATCAATTTTAACATGTGACTACATGTGCTCGACAAAAGGATGCCTGAATGCTTGAGGTATATATATCAGTCATCTCGCGAAGCTAAATATTCGACTTATTTATCATGCTACACTAGTCATGAATTTACTTATGGGACACATCCAAGATACCTTGGTGCATATTATTTGCATATCATATTGTTTTAGTTGGTGAGACATGCGAAGAAATAAATGCTAAGCTCGAATTTTAGCAGAAAATGTTGGAAGCAAAATATTTTAGGCTTAGTAAAGTAAAGATAGAATAAATAAAATTTAAGTTTAGTAGACGCAGTAAGACAATTATTAAGATATTTTTTTTTTAGTGAGATACAAAATTATAGAAAAGAGACCTTAAGATTTAAATATTTGTAATCTAAACCAGCAGATTGAGAAGTCAAGTTAGGACCTACCCATGTGCCTTGAAATGGAGGAGAACCATCCCTGTAGTAATGCATTGGTACAACAAGATCAGAATCAATAGAGCAATCACAACCAGATGCATCAATGCACAGTATGCTCATGATGCAGCATGGGTCACCCCTGACGCCAGTCGGCTACTATCGCCTCTACGCGAACGAGTGGGTAGGGCTCTGACCGGGTCCTCCCTCCACTTAACGGCCATCGTCGTGCCTCACACGACACGAATGAGCCGGGTCTCAGACCCTGAACGTACTCTGTCATCGGACAAAGTGACGTTCCCTGCCCTCACTATCATCGGATAGGTAGGGGACCTGTCGGAGCGCCGTGGCCTATAATCCCTAACGAGAGTGGAACTGGGACTACGACAGGTAAAGTGGCAGTATGACGACCCTTCACCTTAGGGGAGTCAAAGTCGCCTGCATATGCCCTACACCAGTAGCACGTACGACGACCCATCTCAACCTCCAGGGAGTCAAGGTCGTCGCCTATGCTACGTGCACGATGATGCATGTCACTATCCCATGCATCACCCGCTATTTAACTCTACTGTCACTATATGAATGCAGTAGTATAAATAACCGGGATGCACCGTAGCCTAAACCTAGCGCGGTATAGGTATGCTATCTGTAAATCTAACAGATACAGAAATATGGAACAGTAACCTAAGCAGATAAAAATATCGAATAGAAGTACAGGAATAAACTATCAGGTAACCCTACTAGCTATGCATAACAGATGACTATATCTAATGAAGATAAGTCCAGCGTACTCGCCTCGATACAAAGAAGTCAGGCGACGAGAAGCCTCGTCTAGAAATAATATCTCCGCATAGGGTCGCGAAATTAGTCAATGTCGGACATCAGTCAATGCCTGCATCAAGATATAATAATTTAACCTTAATCTCATACGATACTTAGCTAATGTACTATGTAATTTAATTGGATTAATACTTAATTAATTATCCTAATCAAATACTCCATTCCCATACCAACTAAGAAACCAGATCAACCCAAATGTTAACCTCACAAGCATACAAACACACCCACAGCTAGCATCGAACTGAACAGAGACCCTAACGCCATATCCAAGCATGAACCGAGACAAGAATCGTATAGAAAGGTAAGCAACTTCAACAAACTACGATAAAAAGATCCAACATAACCTATCCTAATCACAATATCAGAAGCTAAATTCTATATTCTGATCAAACATGAACCCACCAGGAACATCGATACGAACCAATCCCTGATCAAATTCACCAGATCCGAATCCCAAACAGAAACATGAGCAATAGCAAGAATCGGGATCGAGAATTCCAAATTTCACCAACCGATCACACCATAGATCTAGTAAACAGATGATACATAGCTTACAATCAACAGAACCATACTCGGAAGAAACATAACGTGCCAAAGAAAATCACAAAAGGAAAGACAGAGAGAATACGAATTGATCCAGCTCACATAGATCAATCTGATATCACGAAAGACTCGATCACAAACTAGAGATTGGAACTGAATTATCAAAAAAGCAACAAAAACATGATAAAACTCAGTCATAAAATCATGGCTCGTAAAGAAAAGAGTAGCTACATCAACCGAAATCCAAGCAGAAAATACCTCATCAAAGAATGCATGCTTAGAGTAATTCTTCCAAGATTCGCACTGAATCAGGAATCCTGGTTTCTTCGCCTCGACTTCCCACAAACCCCTAAATCGAAATCAACAACCGAGAACCTAAACGCACATAGAACACCAATAAGAATCACAAGTTTCCACCGATGACATTCATAATCTTACTGCGATCAATGAATCGGCTACCATAGTAGAGGTGACCTTCAAGCACCTTCCTTGTCAATAGGAAGACATAGACCACACTAGATGCATTAGATCATGTGTAATGACGGGCATGTAGGACCACTCTCATTCGTACAAGCTAGGGTTCCACGGTTCCTCGTTCGACTCGCGATAGAAGGAGACGACTCTCGTCGGAAGCTCATCACCGATCAAGAAGGTGCAGCGCAACTGGAGGTAGGGTTCACTCGACGACGATTTCCGACGGAGAAGAAGGGGAAGAAGGAAAAGGGATTTCGGCTTCGGGCTTGGCGGGTGTGCGAGGAGAGGAGAAAAGATATTCTTAAGTGTTACCTTTTCCAATTTAGCCCTCATTCTCTCCACTAGTTTCCATTTTAGTTTTCTTTTTGTTTTTACATTTGTTGTTTGATGTTTTAGTTTCCACATATATTTCCAGTCTTTTAAACAGTTTTAGTAGTCTTGCAAGTAGTTTACCAATGCCACCCATTGTAGTAATCGGCAGAGAGATAAATTTTCAAGTGACATTTAAAAAGTTGATCCAAGAAGTGAAAGATGTCACTCCAAAATGTAGTCATATGGTATGTATTGATTGCACAACTTTTATGAGTGAAATATAGCTTGTATGGATTGATAAGTTAGGCAAACATGGTTTGAGTGACGAAATCTGTTGATGTTTGATTTCATCATACTCACATTGATCACTCTTAACAATTTAAAGTTGGTTGGGCATCTTAATCTCTTGATGGATCCACTTCATCATCCTCACGGAGCGTTTTTAACAATTATCTATTGTGATATAATTTTCATGATTAATATACATTTCTTAGTTTCAAATTCAGGTCACTTGGTTCTGCGTGATTCATAGAATTTTGATGATTGATCCTAAAAGCCTTGTCCTTCTGTTTATATATCATTCTTTTTTATGCTTGATTCTTCTGTAATATCATCATTTACCATTTTCCTTCTATCTGTCTTTTCTAGTGTCAAGATTGCTACCCTCCTTGATATCTCTAGAACAAATTACTGCGCATGAATGGTCAGAGCCAGCACCACTCTCACTTCTTAAATGTGTATCTTCAATTCTTTGTGACATTCGATGTTAACTGGTGGCAGGCTTGTTTAAATTCCCCTCAATTCTGCTCCTCCTCATGCCTTCCACTTCTCTACCCTGTTTCTTTCCAATTTCTTCATTTCTTATCTTCTTTTCCATACACATGGTCTGGTCAGGATCACATAGGGAATTGTTGAAATGATTGGTTCTTAGTTTTTAGCGAGATAATTTCCTCATATTTTGTTTGATGCCACTAGTCTCAGGTTTAATTAATTTATGAAACTATTAACTAGGTATGTTTCTGAGCAATGACAAAAACTAAAAAGTTATTTAAGGTGATGTAATCATGTTTGAGGTAGTCTCCTAGATGATGGTAAATTGTGACTAGCTAAATAAGTTTAATGTGATGAATAATATATAAGATGTAAAAATACTTCATTTGAATCATCAAAGATAGGATTCCTGGCCTACCATTGCACTGCTCAGTTCATTGGAAATGGTGCAAATAGCCAGCTCAGTTTCTTAGAAGCTAGCATCTTATGGCTTCTTGTCATCTCTGTGAGAGCCTGATCGACAATGCAAATGAGCAATTCCTCTTTTAGGCAAGGTTTTAAAATTTGCTAGGCCTAGTCGAGTGCCTAGGTCGCCTAGGCAGGGACTAGGTGCCTCTAGGCGGATTCTACGGTATCAACATAAATTACATAATAAATCACATTCTATAACTCTAACACAATAATATCAAATTTAAAATGAGTTCAAAATTACACAACTAATAAACTATCATAAATTTATTCTACTTTTTAACTCTTTAATTTCTCCAAAATGTGGGCGTTTTCATTTGCTCTGACTCTAGTTAGTCAATATGTGAAGATGAAGATTGATGCTAGCCCAGAGGGCAAGCCAACAAATTAATTTTCTTGTTGGACCAAAGTTTAGGGCTTATAAAACTTAAGCCCAACACAAAAAAATATTGCATTTCAGTTTTTTTAAATTCAACTTTAAACTTAAAAGCCCTCCCAAACTAAAAAAATTTATGAAAACCGTGCACTATTTTCTGGTGCTTAGACGATTATACCGATTAGTCGGCGCCTAGGGCTGCCTAGGTAGGCAGACTAGCATGTTTTTGGTATGTTTGGCTGGGCCACCTAGGCCAATTTTTAGAACACTGCTTTTAGGAGAGAAGCATGGGAGACAGGTTATATGCTCATATACTTGAATTTTGATCCTGACATTTCAAATGTCTGCTGGCCTTTTCTTGATGTTTATTTGCAGTGTATATATTTTCTGGAGCTAAATATCTCTTGAGTTTTGGTCGTGGCAATCATTTCAATTGTTCGTTGAACTATTCTCGATGAACTATTCACTACATTTTTTTGTTAATATATAATTTTTGTGAGATTTGTATTGTCATCCTGCCATCAGGCTGAAAACTGAAATTTGTATTATTGTGGTAAGGCCTGTCATACTTTATAAATCAAATTGTTGGACAATTATAAAATTAGACAAGACGTCGTTCTAACACAGATGAAAAGCACTAAGATGAATCAATGATGTAATTAGAAAACAGAAAATTACGAGAAGTATTGGAGATAACTAGGCGTAGCTCCAATCTATAATAATGTGCGAGAAAACATGATAAGATTTATGGAAGCTAAGTCTAGAGTTTGAAGCACCTTTTCTAGTGCACCTTCTCTTCTCCCCATATTTTTATTTTAGGAAAAAAGACAGGTCGTTGCCTCGCTCCCCTAAAGCCGGTCCCACGAATATGGAGGGAGATAAATTTAGGTACACGGACGAAAGATTCATGGTGTGAAGCACCAGGTCATCAGTTCCCAGGAATTGATCCCTAATCATTATGCCAGAAATGTCATGCGCTCACTGTTTATGCTACGCCCTGGGGGCCTATATTTTTATTTTAGGACTTGCATAACTCTTTATGAGAGCTTTTAAGGCAAAAATGATTTCTGCCTGTTCTGTCTGTCCAAACAATGACACAATTAGTTTTTGGGGTATTGTTTAGTATCTATTGAGGCTCCATTAAAATGGAGGTATAATACTCAAATGCAAGTTACTGTACTAGTTCATCATTTCCGTGTGCTTTGCTTGCATTTGTGCTTATCCTGATATTCTTGCTACAAATACTATGTCTCTAGGTTACTGTATATTTATTGAATATTTTTTTTTTTATCATCATAACAAACATTTATAGATAATTCATGGTATGCAGATTCCAGTGTGGTCTTTGGACATTAACTTGCCTATATCTTTTGCAGATGAAAATAATTGAACCTGCTGAGACTGTTACATATACTGATTCTCAATCAGACAGACATGGCAGAATATGTCGTCGATGGAAAAGTGCAATAGAATGTCAGCTTAAGCTATCCTATTTGACCACAGGTCAAGGTGTCTGGAATGTCCTCCATGATGCATTATCCTTGGGTCATTCTCAACTACCACAGAAATTGATGACAAATGATGTTATCTTGAACAACAAACAACTTAAGGTACTTAGTTGATATGTATTCTTCATTCCTTGTGCGTGTAACCTAATCTCTTATCTGGATATTTCATGGATTACAGGACATTCAGTTAGGGAATTCAAAAGTAAAGCTTCAATGTCAGAAGATTGATTCTTTGAAATCAGCTGAAGAACAAATAGTTATGGAATCAACAGCTAGCCATCACAAAGAAGTTACCAACACTAGAAAGTGTGAAAAGGCTTTTCTTGAGATTTTGATTTCAGCAAAGTTTGCCCTGTTGTGTGATTTTCTTTTGGGGATATTTGATGGGAACATGACCAAATCCTTTTTAGACTTTAGCCTGATTGATTCAAAATTTAAAAATGGTGATTATGAACATTACCAGAGTTGTTTAACCAGGATGTGGAGCAGGTAATTACGGACTGTACACATTTTTGTTTGTGGTTTCTCACTTGTTTAAGCTTTCTTATTTTGGCTCCTGTCTGAATTGTCTTGCCATTTGCAATGACCTGTATGCTTATAGGTTTCTGCTTAAGATTGGTTTTTGTAATTTTTTTGAGGCATTATTTTGATTTGTTTAATAAGTATGAATATTTGCATCAAAATAGTGATAGGTTACACCTGTCCAACATCTAGTGACTTCTGAAGTGTTGCTTGGTTCTTTCTTCATTAATTACTTGAGTTTTATCATTGCTATATCAGCTTCTCGTTTTGTTTGGTGCCAATGGATGGGTTTTTGGTTGATACTCATGTCTAACATGACTTGTTTTGTGCTTTCATAGATACATTATCCTTAACTGTCAACTGTCCAGCAATGTAGCCTGTTTTTGTTGGATTAGTTTGTCTGATTCCATGACTCCAATGTCAACTGAACTTCTTCCCATGAGTATACTTTATCTATCTGGGTTCACATTGTAATATATTTTGACAAAAAACCTATCTGGTCATTGTTTTACTTGTTCCAAACATCAATTATTTAGCTTTATGGATATCAGGTTTCCTTTAGTTGCTCTGGCGTTACCTTAAACTTGCATATGCTTTATAGTATGTTCTTGTCTGAATCTGCATCTCCCATCGTATAATTAGGTTATTACTTCGAATATTCATGCAATTCATATGCTGTAGATCCTGCATGATCTATCTGGTCATTGTTTTACTTGTTCCAAACATCAATTATTTAGCTTGATGGATATCAGGTTTCCTTTAGTTGCTCCGGCATTACCTAAACTTGCATATGCTTTATTGTATGTTCTTACTTATCTGAATCTACATCTCCATCGTATAATTAGGTATGATCTATCTGGTCATTGTTTTACTTGTTCCGAATATCAATTATTTAGCTTGATGGATATCAGGTTTCCTTTAGTTGCTCCGGCGTTACCCTAAACTTGCATATGCTTTTATTGTATGTTCTTACTTATCTGAATCTACATCTCCCATCGTATAATTAGGTTATTACTTTGCATATTCATGCAATTCATATGCTGTAGATCCTGCATGTTTTTTTCCCTGTGTTCTAAATATTGTGCCTTTTTAAGAAGATGAGAAGTAATTTAACCTTGTTAATTTTTCCTACCTATGATTTTTGGTATGTTGATGCTTACAAAATGTTTTTATTTATTTAATTTTATGCCAACATTTTGTAGGCTAATACTGCGAAGCAATTCCAACCTTTGTTTGTGAATAAATAAAAATCTTAAATTTTCTGTGGATCTGCTGATATACTGAATATGCAATGTTCCTCATTCCTCAGATATGGAACAAACTGCAAAAATTTGGTGAAGAAATGACTACTTTAGCTTCAAACTTGTCTTGTCATAGAGAGGTAAACATTCTATTTTGTTTGTTTTTTATTTCTGAAGCTATTGGATTGTTAGAGGACAGTGTTGTCACTTTCATGAATCTAAATATGCTCTGCCGGATTCATAATTTAGTAATGCAATTTTAGTTAATATACATCTGTGAGTTATCCTGATAGGGAAGTTGTGTTACATGCTTACCTGCATATGCTTTTTAAATGTTGTTCCTTGCAACCAAATTTACTGAACATAAAATTAGTAATCAGTTTCTGGAGAACTAGTTAAATCTAGCTTTTGGGTTTAAACCAGAGGTCAGTTTGTTATATAACGTTTGGTTAACTTGGTGTAATCATTTAAGTATGTATAATTTGCATGATGAAATTGTTGTTCCTGCAGTTTTTCAGCTTCATGGTTCTTTTGCAGGAGACTCGTCAAATAACTGTTTTAGGGAAGAATTCTGTTGTAACACATGCTGTAAAACAGTTAACTGCTGGACCAGATTGTTCCACAAAACCTGATCATATGGAGTCGTCTAATCGAAATTGTGCTTCTACTTGTTGGAAATGTAAAGCTGAAGCAAATGGGGATAACAGCCTCCCATGTGATGGTTGCAAGGCAATGTACCATTTTTCCTGTATGGACTACTCTATGAAAGAGATTCCCACCCGAAGCTGGTTCTGTGCTTCCTGTCGATTAAAGCATAAAATTTCTGCTGCTTCAGTCTGCATAGGTTATAAGAAAGAAGGGTATCACCGGAACTGTGTGGTATGTGATAAGCTTGAATTTCCTGAATTTCCTGAGATAGTGGATGACGTTGTTGAGAATGGAAGCAGGATCAAGACAGTTACCTATTCTGGAGAGACCTCAGTCTCTAGTATGGAGTCCGCAGATGCAGATGAACCGTCCAAAAATATTGTGGTACGCTTGTGCAAAATATGTGGGACATGTGAGGACGAAGACCGGAGGTTCTTAGTTTGTGGTCATATTCACTGCCCTTATAAGTTCTTCCACATAAGATGCTTAAGGACTAGTCAGATTGCTAGTGCTCAGCAACAGAACCGATCATGTTGGTATTGCCCATCCTGTCTGTGCAGAGGTTGCCTCTGTGACAAGGATGATGACAGGATTGTCTTGTGCGATGGGTGCGATGAGGCCTACCACACTTACTGCATGAAACCACCTCGTGCAATAATACCCAGGGGGCAATGGTATTGTCTCCCGTGCAATGTTGCAAGAGCAAGGGATGGAATGAGAAGATACGAGGAATGGATATTGCAGCAACACAATGGAGGTGAGCAGTCTATTGAGGCCATTCGGTCGATGGATTTGCTACTTAGTGCTGCTGAAAAATTGAGCTCGGAAGAGAAATTGTCTTCTCAGAGGTAATTTTGGCTATAGTAAGACTTGCATGGGGTATCATCCTCGAACAAACTTGGGTATGAATGGCCCTGCACATCTTAACACTGCCGAAAAAGTAGGTAAGTTCAGTTTCTTAATCATTCGAAGGTTACAAACACTTGCGCATAAGTGGCTAAGCAAGATCACTTGCCTAATCTTTTTGAAGATTACATTTTTGGCGGGGTGAACATAAGAATCTTCGCATGCCATCCCACTGCATAAAAAAATGTAGTTAATGAATCTGAGATTGAAAATGTTGATTTGCATCTATTCTTTTTTTCACCAATTCCTGTCGGAAAATCAATCAGAAGAATCTCATTATGACTTGCTAAATCCTCAAAAAGGACTTCATCTTATTCAAGGCAGTTCACGGAAAATTCTGAGAAGAGTAGGCATCAATTCTATATGAAGCTTTTTGTTGTTTTCTAGCATGGCTGATCTGCAGGTTTCAACTAAATATTTTGATACCCATGCTTGTAAAATTGCTGCCCATTTACGGCCTTGTATTGTTATACTTTTGTTAGTTGAACTTGTAAAGTTAACTATGTAGTTGATGAAACAGAAATTGATTGCAAGTTATCAAATCAGTCAGAGTCCATCGAAGCAATGAGAAATAAGTCGTCGATCAACGGATGCACATGGTGATAATTTTTGTTATTATTATTATTATTATTATTATTTGATAATTCAGGTGGTGGAGTTTGGCTCAACTAATTGCAGAAGCAGATGGTCTGACTTTGCCTACTGTGAGATTTTAGAGTATAATTTATACACACTTGACCTTTAGTATATTAGTTCCATTCGGAAAGTTAATTTAACTTTTTATTGTTAGTGTTTTACCATTCACTTTTTTAAAGACGTAGTGGAAGAATACTTGCTGTAGAGTATCCATCAACTCTTCGGGTATCTTTCATTCCTATCAAAATCTTAAAGATTCTGCAGCATGCAATATTGAAAATTAGAGAGTTTAGATTGTCAGTGCGCATGGATTCTTGTTAATTAAATCTCTTCCACCATAAAAGCCATATCATTGATTCCTTCCTTTATCGCTATAGGAATCCGGATCGTTTTCTCTAGTGCCCTTTAATGCCTTGTCGCTCCAACACTGATGATTCTCTTCTGGCCCCAGCCCAGAGACGTGGTACAGCAGTATTTTTGGTTAGCAGTTAGATGTCTATTATCTTTCATCATAATATCTAGGATGAACTGTGAGGGACATTCAATTGGGCATCGTACTTCATTTTTAAATATTTTAATATAAAATATAGCGTTACAATTTTGGAAAATATTTAGAATTATTTTTTAAAGGAAGGGAATTGATAACGATGTCTTGTGAACGCTTAGATAAAAGTAAAATAACAAGTGAAAGCTTTGAAAAAAAAATTAAATCATTTAGGGCATTTTTTTATTAGTTAGTTCCATTTTGCAGTTTGATTATAAGACTAATGAGCAACAGTGTAGTATATATGGATATTTTTAGCCCAGGGAATGGTGCAATGATAAGGCATTTGGTAAATTCATAGAATATCATGGTTCGAAATCCAGCTGGGGCAAGAGTAAACTTTACAATGGATTTTCGATTATAGAGATCGGTTGCTAAGCTAATTACCGTAAGCGCTTACGGATTTATCCGGTGGTCTAGGATTAGTTAGGTTTTTAAGCATCTGAATACCTGAATTAAAATAAAAAAAATATGAATATCTTCAAGGCCTATCTATACTAATGAAATTAATTTGTTGTACGTGAAAATTTCGAGTTCTCAAAATATTTTTTTCCTTTGATTACCAACATAGAAACTAGAGAGACAAAGTAAATTTACTTTTGATACTTATTTTGCTTTTGCTCAAGATTGGACAAAAGAGGTGGAAAACAACCAAAAATGACAAGGAAAGTTTAATTTATCTCTTCCTCTTTCCACTCCTTTCATTGACCTCACAGTTGGTTCTCTTGTTACTACGTGGGAACCTCTTGTCTCAAAGTCATTGGCGAGGATATGATTGATTTAGGATTAGATACTGATGCTAACTAAAAAAAAATTAACGAGGATGATTAATGTTGAGTGGAGGCTAAACAAGAAGACTTTTGCAATGTGATGGAACCTCTAAAGGAGCTCGAAGTCACAGGCAAAGGAAGTGGATTGAGCCCAAGCCTTAGGAGACTCCTACAATGCGGTAGAGCATCTGAAGAAGCTTAGAGTCGGCGCGAAAAACTCTTTGACGAACCATTGGATTATTGGTGAGGACGGTGGAGGTTGAGTAGAGGCCGATTGAGACAATGGGGCATGGAGGCGACATCAATCCTTGGATAGGGTGAAGAATAGGAACATAGGACATCAAAACTTTGTACCATGACTCACTTAGATAAGAGAACTAATCTATTAACATATCGAACTCAAGCATGTACAAACTTATAAAACTTGTATATGAACTCACAATCGATAACCCATGACTAAATTTAAGGTGCCAAACTCAAAGTGAAGCTCTACTCTTAGTGAGGAAAGGGGAAGAAGGGTATTGCCTCTTCCTTCTTTGTACTTCTCTTCTTTTTCCCTTCCACATTTTTTTTCCTTTATCCTCTGCAGTAAAGTTGTAGTAAATACAAAATATCGAAAGGCTTTATTTCTCATTTTAAATCGAACTGCAACAAAAGTAAAATGTTGATTTTTTATTAAATATTTTTTGTTAAAAATGTTTGATGACTCTTAAATAGCTCGAATTCATGTAAAATCAATACCATTGCACCTCTGATGGCCCCCTCACTCTATCTTTGTCGTTCGCGCCTCGATTTTGAGCTCTTGGGAGTCAACGAACATTTTTGAACAAAAGTTACTCGACAACTCTAATGCTCTGTTTATGTAAAGGAGTGACGGATGGCTGGATTAAATAAATTTTGAAGCATGGAAAGAGAATGAAAAGGGAAAGAATTTTTTTTCCTACCTGTTTATTTATTTGATTGAGGAAAGTGGATATATACGACGTAATTTTATAAGTGAAAAAGGTACATGCATCATTCTTTGGGTATATGATGTAATTTTGTGAATGAAAAAAGTATATATGTGATTTTTTTATCTATTCGTTATTTTTCATCCTGATTTTGAGATGATCTATTTTAGCTTCAAAACTATCTACTTTTCCAAATAAAATGACCCTAAGAGCTTCACAATGGGAGCTCGCTAGGAGCTCCCATAGCTGATGAGGTAGTGGTGAGGAGCTTCTTTGCTTTTCAACCGAGGGCGGCTTCTTGTTTAGGGAGCCACTCCTTGTTTTCTCTCTTTTTTTTTAATTAAAATTAATTTTTAATTATAATTTTTGTTTTAAAAAATAAAATAGTAAAGTATTAAAAAAAATTCAAGAATGTCCCTAAACTACAACATCAATTTCGAACCACTTGGTTGAGTATATTTGAGCACGACGGTTATAGTCAGTGAAAAAATAATTTATTAATTAAGATATATTTAATTATCTTATGTTACATTTCATGAATAATTTAAAGAAAGTGTATGACCTATAAAGGAGTTGTTGAGAGATTTTTAGATAGTGAAGAGATAAATAAAATTTTTACTTTTAATGTGTTGTTGATGTAACATTGTGGAAACTATTTAATAAAAGCTCCCACTGTTGGAGATGCCCTAAACGCTTGAATTTGAATGGGCACCATTATATCCCTATTGATTAATTTGTTAAGTTTTTCTATGCTCTCCCTCTCAAATGTAATCTTTTCATGGTCCTTTTCACGGTCATAAAGTACTATCGGACTAAAATTCATCAATTTGTTTATAATTTATTTTTATAGGATGGACTGATAGCCAACGTATACGGTATTATCATTTTGAGGTCTTTGGAAGTCAAAACCTGATAAAGTCCAGTGTGCCCTGTCCTCTCCACCATGTTAGCCACAGTATCTGGGCTTAGTAGCCCTTCATGATCTACCTCCTTCTGTGTTGGATCCCTACGATGGATTGGCAGGAGCGAGACGAATGAATCGCCCATTTTCTACCTCAATTTGTCTATAATCTTTTTTTAATAATTATTTTAAGTCATAATTAGGGTTTGTCAACTGTGCCCATTTGACACAAAACTGAGCTCTTTAATGTTATTGAATACTTTTGGCCAAAGGTGTTTGATGGTCTTAGAGGGCTCCTAAGTAGTCAAGTTTAACCAGGTTATTTTGATTTACCAAAGAGATTTTAGTTAGATTTATTTTATGTTCTTGATGTGTGCATCAAGTATGCAGGAACTTGACAGAATGCACATGGAGCTTGGAGTGTTCACTCAATGAAGTTGAGTTAGTTTGAGATGATCCTTAGATCATTTATTTATTTATTTTTATTTTAGTTAACACCAAGAATTTAATTTATGCTGATTAATTTTGAGATGACCGGTTATGTCCTAGGAAAATTTACCATCAAGTATCAAGATAAATTAAAAAACGCTTATAATAGATGACCATCGACCCCATGAGAGGGAGAAAACATGGAGGGTGAGTGCATTTAAAAGCTGAAGACCTAGTGAGGTAAACTCTAAGGCAATCAGTAATGAGGTGAAGTTGGAGACAAGGTGAAGAATCTATGGAGAAAGCTTGAAGGGCTTCACGCATCTAAGAGACTACAGGCCTAGCGAGGTGAGCTTTAGGGCATCTCATAACAAGGTGAACTTAAAGGCCAGAAACATGAATTAAGATGGAGAGCTTGATGCGTCTAAAGGATTTAAAAAGCCTAGCTAGGGGAACTCTATGTTAGGACTCATGCGAGCTAAAGGGCAAGGTGAATAGTTTTGATTGTTTCGTCTCAATTTTGTGCTTATCATTTGAATGCGTAGCTGAAAATTTGAATCAACTTGATGCCAAAACACGACACACAAAGGCTAACTCGGGTGGTTTACTTGATTCACCGCCTCCCAAGGCGACTACATCCTAGGTCTAGTTCTAACGACTACCATGATTATTCTTCTCCTTCTCAGATAACTTCGGAAGGTAGAGAAGTCTCTTACAACTTTCACAATAAGATAACAAGAAACAAGAATGCAAATATAAATGAAAGTGAAAATAATTTTACAATGAAAATTTTGCTTTGCTTTCTTGTTTGTCGCTTTAGATTGTCTCTTGGCAATGAGAAATGCTGCAACACTTCGCTTTCCAAGCAATCAAGAACCAACATCTTTAAAACACCTCAAAAACTTTTTTTATAGAATTTTTGTTCAGGTTGGTTTCCGTTGGAAGTCGACTGATCTTACTTATCAATCGATTGCCTCGTCGAATTTGACCATTTAAACCAATAGTTTTTTTTTTTTGACCAATTTGATTCATTTCAATTGATTGATCATGAACAATTGAATCCTTCTATTCCATTGAAGAATGATATCGGTCGACATATAAGAAATAAACTGAGTGAAGCATAGACCTCAAAACAGATTTAGTTAATTGAAAGATCGAATCTAGTCGACTTGACAAGTCAATTGAACACAAGGGTTATAAAACAAAATGTTTTAATTTGAGTAACAATCAATT
Source organism: Boesenbergia rotunda (assembly GCA_024364735.1). Classification (NCBI taxonomy): domain Eukaryota; kingdom Viridiplantae; phylum Streptophyta; class Magnoliopsida; order Zingiberales; family Zingiberaceae; genus Boesenbergia; species Boesenbergia rotunda. The sequence goes on from JAGFNQ010003577.1 coordinate 109,546, forward strand.
GGAAGTGCTTCCAGTCAATTAGACGGGGTAGAAATCTACTCGAGAACATTTCTAGTCGATCACCTAGAGTGCCATCGACTATGACTAGTTTTACTTGATTAGCTGACTAAGAATGTTTCTAATCGATTGGAGACGGACAAAACAATGTCGTGTTCAAAGCTCTCAAGGATTTGGACAAGGTTGAAAATTCAATTCTAGCACTTTAGTATTCTTTTGTTTTTTTTCTAAATTTTAATTTTGCATTTCATTCTTAACGAGAGGAGTAAATTCATCCTAGGTGGGATGGTAAAGAGGTTTGACCCAACATCCCTTGTTAAGGGGTGATTATATAACATAGATTAGGAACAAGATCGCTCTCTTAACCCAATTAACTTTATTTGTTAGCATTGTTTTTCGTCCTTTATTATTTCTAGTAAAACATGGTTAAGAAATTTCGATCGAAAATATAAAATGGTTAGGTAGTAGATAAATTCAAAAAAGTATAGATTCAACGTAACCCCACGTCCTTAGTGGTTCGAACTCGTGTGCTTGAAAATGTCATGAGTGAAATTCAAATTCTCATTGCATACCACCATATTATGCTCTGATGATGTATGAGCCCGTGAAAAATCTTTTTTTTCTATGATGTATCACCTAATATTTGTTTTATTTTCGTGATTTAGACGATATCAACTTGAGGACGAATTATATACAAATGATGTATGAGCACTACGTATGTCACATAAAACTTAAAAATTAAAAAAAATTCTTCACTATTATAAACCTCTCTAATAATTTTCTTTTTATCTTATTAACATAAATATTAAATAATTTATTGTACGGAGAATATAAATTCGATCTCAAAATTTTAACATCAGTTTATAAAAATTATAAATTCCACCCAGGTAGCATGATAAAATTTATAATGTGAATTTATATAGTATAAATTCAATATTATAAATCATGACCTGCACTTCAACACATAATTATTACTCACTGTGCTGATCGTCAGACAACAATCATATCACACATTTTGCACATCAACTCTCGATCAACAACCGAGGAATCAAGGAAACACTTGAAAGTTCAAACTCGCAGCTCCTCCTCCACCAGAAACCCTAAAACACGGACAAGAACCATGCAAGAGCTGAGGCACGCACCGCTGAGCAGGCCCTTCCTTGTCAAAGAACAGAGACACAGTGCTGTTACAGTCTCCTCCTCACTACTTGATTGCAATACATGTGTAAGATTCGAGAATTTATGGTCAGTGCGAAGATGGAGGAATGATGGCGATGATGTTGGTGATTAATGGAATCAACTAGCTGCACGACTATGAGATAAGATGCTAAAGTGAAGTGTGATGGATCTATCTATCTATACTTATCCATGGAAATAAATCTGAATGACTCGAAAAGAAGGGTCTTGATAATGTAAATTTTACCAGTTGGCAAAGGAGCATAGTTCCATCGACGTGAATGTAGCAGTCAGTCAAGTTACTATCGCACGGCCGGTGGTCGCCGTCGCTTTCCCAGCCCAACAATCAGGACGAGATTCGCTCAGATCCACCTCGCAAATCCCCAGTGCGACGCGGCCCTGTCGGTCCTCTGTCTGCAAACGCGACTACACCCACCAAACCAACCACTCCTGGTCCAATGGCGACAGCCACCGCAATGAGAATGAAGCGCCGCCCCGCCCGTCATTAATCGCCGCCCAGCGAAGAACTGGATCTCGCAGGCGAGGAAGCTCGAGCAGGGAGGCTGGTACGTACGAGGTGCAGAAGACCGAAAAAATGAATCTTGTCGAGGAGGACCAGCAATGGTCGAAGATCGACAACGAAGAAAGGGAGAACAGAGGGGCTCACTGTGTTTAAAGGAATCACCAACCAACCAACCAGCCAGCCAGCCAACTACTTGAATCTCTTTTAAGCCTTCAGAACGATCGAAGAGAGGAAATTGGGAATGGGATTGAAAAGTTGGGGGAGAGGAAAGACAGAAGAGTGACGACAAAACAGAGCACTTGATTCAGAAGGGCCCCCCCTTCTTTCCACCTCGACTCTGGTCCCCTGTTCGATTAAAGCAAAGAACTCGATGGCACCCAGTCAAACGATGGAATTGCAACTCCCACACTGGCAGATGCAGCAATTCGGTTCTTGGGAAAGCAATGGGGGTCTTCGATGTCCATTGGAGCGAGCTAACTCTTCTTTAGAGGGAGGGGGGAGGAGAACTCATGAGCAGAGCTTGCTGGTTTTGCTCCTCTTTCTGCTGCCACTAAACAATATGAATCATGGAAGATTCCCAATCATCCTTCTCCCTCCACGGCAGACATCCGCCATGATTGCGTCCGTCTCCTCCTCTTAAAGTTCAGGGAGTTGAGCTATCCTTCCACTCCCCACACTCGCTCCACCGCCGCCCTCCCCTGTTTTCGGTTTGTCTCCGCCATGAAGCCTTCTTCCAGCGCCGTCGATGGGTTCTTTTCCCACCTCACTAATGGACTCGATGAGCTGGACCAGTCGCTGGCGTCAGATGCCTTCATGTCTCTTCAGTTCCTGCAGCACACCGCCACGCTCCTCCGATCACTCCACTCGCAGCTCACCGGCGTCGTCCAGAAGCTCCACCTCCCCGTCGGCGGAAAGTGGCTCGACGAGTACATGGACGAAAGCTCCCGACTTTGGGACCTTTGCCACGTCATCAAGCTCGGCGTCTCCGGCGTGGAGAGCTACTGCTCCGTCGGCTCTGACGTCGTCTCCTCGATCGATCGATGGCGGCGTGCCGGCCCCAATCCCCACCTCGCGCGCCAGGTCTGTTAAACGACCCATTTGCTCTGTCTTTAGCTCAGAGATGCGATTTTTTTACTCGCCTCCTCTGCTACGCGAAGGTGATGCGCTCGGCGGCAATATGCCGGAGAGAGGCGATGGGATTGGAGGAGGAGAACCGAGTGCTGGTGGAGACGAGGATCCCGCCGGCATCGCTCAGGTTCGATGATCGCGTGCCGATGGAATCCAGGTACAACGGGTTCAATGGCTTCCGGCGAGTGCTCTACGCGCTGCGAAACGCCAGTTCCCTGCTGCTAATGATCCTGCTATGGGGATCGGTCTCCTGCTCGCCGGAGTTAGCCGTCATGAAGAACTCGACGTTCTTCAGCTCCGAGTTCGCCGCCTCCATGGTCCGGCTGCAGCAGCGGATGGTGGGGAAGATGGAAGGACTGGCCGGTCGGCCAGGGATCCTGATGTACGAGTTCCAGCAGGCGCGGGCGGCGGTCGAGGAGCTACTAGAGGAGTTGGAGCGAGCAGGGTGCGAACTGGACTTCGCCGGAGGAGCTTTCAAGGAGAAGGCGGAGAGCCTGAAGGCATGGCTCGCGATGCTGCGATGTGGAACTGAAAATCTCGTAGGTCAAATGGATGATTTCTTCGACGAGATAGTGGAAGGAAGGAAGAAACTGTTGGACATCTGTAGTCACTGATAATTCATCAAGCTTCAAGGATCAACACATGGCAAAGAAAACAAGTTGCACCATCACTTATCATCGATCGAAATGTATTAGAAAATTTTCAAATTTTCATGTAATTGTTTGGCTAAACCTTCAGAAGTTCAACAAATGTCTGCTACTATGTGAAAGGGAGTATTTGTTTCTGTGCAACGAGACAAACTTACAGAAAATATAAAAGTCGAAAGGAACAAAGCAAAAGAGAGGAACCTTTTAGTTGCTTCTCTTTCCTCCCAGGCTTTGCTTTTTAGCTTCTCTTCTCCTCTCTTCTATTTCCTTCTTCCCATCATTAATGTTTGCACTGTAGCTGAAACAAGGGAGAGGATTGGCCGTAGAATCTTTACTTGAGTACAAAATTTGCAGGTGAAAAAGATACTGAGACACGAAACTATGATGGCAGAAACAGAAGCCTGAGAATCCTTGTGTTCCTGCCGCACTTGAATCCTCCTCATCATTTCAATACGTAACTTACTTTAATCATAAGAAAACACCACTAAGTTTGTCTTGCCACCAAATTTAATTAAGCAAATTAATCAATGGCAATCAACACACCTGTAAAATAAGTGCTAACGATCTTCTAGACGTCAATTTCAAAAGAAGAAAGTGGGAAGCGTAAGGAAGAAAACCTGGGAGTGAAAAGCTTTTAGGTGGGACTGGGAGCTAGTGGACTTTGAACAAGCATGACAATCTTCCACAAAACTATTAAGCATGATGATGCCACAATGATTAGTGATCAGGTAAACAAATAGCAAATTTCAGTCCGATGAAATAAAGATGCTGAGGAGATTATGTCAACACTATTGGGCAGTGAATTAGCTGCAAAAATCTGCCGATGACTTTCCAATCATGAGAGGATTTCTACTCTTCAGGCTTCAGTGATTCACTTGACGGATCTCCTTGTTCACTTTTGATTAGGGAATTATCAGATGTAACAGTTAAACTATCTACAGTGGGGCAGTTGCTGGAAACGCGTTCTGCAATGACAAAAACAAGGGGAAATCAGTACTTGGGTGAGCAAGCCAAATGGTGCATGTTTATCTTTATTTAACTATGAGACTTCAGGAATAATCTGAACATACATAAAAAAGACCAACCTAAATAGATCTGAATATGCAATAATACAACATTGCAGATGATACAAACGAAAAATAAATGCAATTGGATTCTTGCTCTTTAAATTATATTTGTATCACCTTGTAACTGGGGTAACAAATTTTTAAAATTAATCTACCCCTTGACTTTCAGGGTTTGTATTCCTCATCAACTTTCTGATTGAGATAACAGAGTTTTCAAAATTTTAGTCCACCCCTTGACTTTCAGAGATTGTTACCTCAACCTCAACCTTTACGTGGAAAGGAGCATTCAGCCTTCCCACCCTTTTGATTAGTTGAAAAGAGTCTTGGAGAAGGAAGAGCTTTATAATGCTTGCACCTAAAAGCGGCCAAAAGCATGCTGATGGACGATGGAGCAAAAGACGGATATAAATGCCCAAATTACTTTGCAAAAATAATCATCGAAGACAAAATCTTGGTGCTCAAAGGCACAGGTTGAGCTTGAGGAAAATCTCCCAATACACCAAAGGGGTGATAATGGCCAAGTTTGGAAACGGTTGTCAAGGTTGTCTTCTAGTGCCCAAAGGTGAGGTTGAGCTTCTGGATGACCTCCTAGTGCACCAAAGGGAGCATCACGGTCGAGCTTGGATGTCAAGGTTACCTTCTTATTCTTCCTTCTCTTCCTTTTATGATCTACTACTTCTTGCCTCCCTATAGGCTTGTGTTGTGCTCATGATGCAAATGAAAGACTTTAAGGCGATGCGTATGTCCACCTTGAATGCCTGGCCTGCAGTTAGGATCACATTACTAGATTGCAATAGAGATATCATTTGGCACTCTAACTCTATATGCTCCCACTAAACCAAGATTCAAACTCTTGTCACCTCAGATTCATATGCCACTATGGCATCAACACTCCACCTCGAGTGATTCTGAAAAGAGAAACAACCTGCTTACTTTAAGAAAAAGAGGGATAGGAATAAATAAAATGAAGAGATTACCCTTGGTAGTCTTTGTTAATGATCTTGCCCTGCCCATTCTTGTCGTTCCACTATGCCACCCTGTGCTAGTAGTCGACTGTGCCTCACCAACGTTGGAATTGTCTTACCCCCGTCACATTGGTTGACTTCGCCATAGATCTCGACCACATGATCACTGACATCAGCCGCATCACTTGCCAAATTTAGCTGCATCACTTGCCACATTTAACCACATCGCCCAACAAATTTGGCCCCATTGCTTGCCAAATCGTAGCCACACATTGGCCAACGTCAGCTGCAACGATTAACTTGACCACTTGATCTTACCATATCACTCCACCTTCCACGAGCAAAGAGGAGATCTCATCATCTCTTAACAAGAAGCCACATACTTCCACTCAATTTCAAGCTGAAGTGTTGGGCAGAAAATGATTCCAAAACAATGGTTCTCAGATTATTCCTATGTGATTTCTGCATAAGTAAATAGAATAGAGCATGGAACTACCTCAAAACCATCACCGTTTCACAAAAAGGAATTCTTTCCACGCGGATTGAAAGAGCCTTAGAGAAAGAAAAACTACAATAATAGATAAAAAAAAATCAATATTTATATGCAAGATTTTGCACTGGGGCCAATGTTGAGGGGTCAATCTTTATTTCTTTGATTGTTCATATAGAGCATAATATATGCATAGATGCAAGGCTCCATACCTTGACAGTTATATTCTAAACTTGTTTATGCAACAATAATAATAATACATACCCAAATATTTGATATCTTCAATATGAATACTATTCTACCATGACCTCTGTAATATTATATCACCAATAATATCTAAATTAATTGATTTTAATGATATTAAATGGAGATTTATTTAGTTTCTTTTTATTAATTATGACTTCAACTAACAAACTTTATTAGCCACATAAGTATCCATAATATCTTTAATTTTGTACTTTACCATTTAAAAATTGGTGTTATACTAATTGCTCTGTTGTATTTTTTTCCCAGTTAATCAAGGTTAGATTTCTTAAACACGAAGGCTACCCTGACATATGAATTTAGTTTCTAACAGCAATGATAAAGGCCTAATCATAATAAGGACATTAATGACTAGTTCAGTTTCAGCTCAGGCATTAACTAATAAATCTTGACTGAAAGTCAGACATCAGTTCCAGTAACAAAGGGGTATATGTAAAATTCATTAAAACAAGTGAAGCTTTCAATAAGCTTGAATAGCTACTGCACATGAAATCAAGCAAAAAAGTCTAATCACCAAATTTCAAAAACGAATAAGTGCAAGATAACCATCACAGTGTTTAAAACGAATAATTACGAACAGGAAACGCCTGGCACCTCAAAATCAGCTAACATCTCTTTAACACGCAACAGAACTAGCTTGAGAATATAAGTCTAACTATTTCATAGAGAATGATAAGGGGCGTTCACTCCTTTTTCAGTCATCATTAACTGTTCTTGACAAATAGACATAGTACTGTTTCCACCATATCGCTAATTCTATCAAAAGGTGAATTTTGGGGATCAAATGACCGGATAATGCTGCAGGATAGAAGTGAATTAGCCAAGCAGACAGCTAACTAATTAATATTGGGTGCATTGAAGTAAAAAATGGGACAACTTTTTGTACAAGGATCACAGAACCTATCAAAGAAACGACAAAACTTACAGAAATCGACATATCAAACAAACCCCAGCGGCCGACCAACTGGGGGTTCCTTGGCTACAGCGACAACGCAAGCACGGCAGATCGGGCAACTAGGTGACCTCACCAACCATCGGTCGACGCAGGAGACATGGAATACGTGCCCGCAAGGTGGGAGCGCTCGGCACCTTTCCCCCATCCTGACCCCTTCCATACACACAGCGCACTCAGGCGGTGGCCACTGCGAGCACGCGGATCGGACGACGTACTCGAACCAGGGGAGATCCTTCATCTGTGCATCCGAAAGGCCGGGTCGCGCATCCCCGGGTACTCGGTCGGTCGCCGCAGGTCCAACGCTGCGACGGCGCCTGCGGAAGGCGCGGCCGACGACGCAGAGGTGGAGGAGGAAGATGGCAGCTACTCCGGCGAAAATAAAGAAGAGCACGAGGGCGACGGCCATGACGAAGGTCTGGAGTACGAAGGAGAGCAGCCGAGCCCCGCCCCGGGCTTCGCCGCCACCGCCGCCGAGGCGGCATCCGACAGCGGTCGGGAAGCCGCATCAACGTAAACTTCTGCGGCCAGAAGAGAGCGGCGGTGATCGATCTGGGCCATGGATAAGGGTTTCGCGTGGGTCGCCGTGGTAGAGGAGGAGGAAGACGACAACGAGCGGATCACCGCAAGGGCGTTATAAAGAAGTCGACCGAGAAATCGAAACCGTTGGCTCCATAAAATTCAACCGCTGGATGAAGATTTCGGTCATGGAGGATTAGCTGCGGATATACAGACAGCGTATTCGATCTTGTCTTGCAATGAAACTAAAAAATGATGTGATATTTTATTTATAATTTAATTAATATTCAGATTATTTAATCATAAAAAAAAAAAAAAAAATTTGAATCAAATTAATATCTGGGGGACAGATGATTTGTGGAGATGATGATTAAATTCAAATCTTTACAAGATTTACTTCAGATTTCACTAAAATTCATTTTCCATCGAATTTTCCTTTACTACCTCTGAAATGTTAGATAATTATTAATTTAGATTCAATTCTCAAAAATTTTTTTTCATTATAATCTGAAAATTTAAAAATGAAAAATTTCAATCTCGAAGAATAATTTTAAAGATTCTAATTTCTTTTTTTCAAAAATTAGATCAATCGCTCATAAAATTTTATCGATAATAAACTAAATTGACAGTGCTTACGAAGAAATCTAAAAACCTAACTGAATTCACAGTATATTTAAAAAAAAATTATAAAATACACCTCGCTTATCAAACTGGAGGATTAAACTGGCACACAGACTCCCGCGTCAATTAGTCTGTGTGCCAGTTTAATCATTAATGGAATCTGCAAGACATGGACACTTGTCGCTAACTTGTTAGCTAAGTGCATATTGATAAACTTGCATAAAGTTAAAATAAATGTGTATTTTAAAAAAATTATTATTATTTTTTAAAATTTGATGTTTGCTTGTACAGCGACATAAAATCTATTTTATCTAATTGGTTCATCCAATTCAATCAGGTCAGGTTACGTGAAGTTTAAACAAATTGAATTGTCCATCCTTTCTAACTCAATCTTATATTTTAAAATTAATCAACGGCCATCCTTTCTAACTCAATCTTATATTTTAAAATTAATATATATATATATATTTCAAAAAAAAACAGAGAGAGAAAAGCATTATAGTAATGACGATAATTTCCCTAAAGACACATTTTATCTGAAAATGTATCTAAATTTCAAATTCTCTAATTTCAGTTTTTACTCTGATAATTATTGACTTTTTTTACTCTCCGTTTTTCCTCTCTATTACATATAATATCTATTTTTCCCAAACGATCCTCAACTACATCCAATTTTATAAAAAAAATTCCTCATGACGTACAACAATGAAATATTAGACTTATAAACTGTCAATCATAAATGTTTCCTAATTTACCCTAGCGGACAGTGAGAAATTTCGATGAAGCTAGGTTGGTCGGCCCAGATTTGACGTTCCCCAACTAGTTAATCATTTTTTATTTATTTTTGCCCCGGACTATGATGTAGCAGAAGGATGCTAAGTTGTTTCCCAAATACCACGGTTTGATTCTTAGCTACGACGTATTTTATAAGATTTTTTTCCCAAATGGGGCGTACAACCGCTGGATGTTGGGCTTCTTGATCGCCTGCCACGAACGCTTCAAGATTTACCCTGATGATCTATGAGAAACTTCTGTAGGGCCTGACCAATCGCCCTAGGTTCGATGTTACCTAGTTTATCATTTTTCTAGTTCGGTATTACCTAGTTAATCATTTTTCTCTCTCTTCTCTTTGCCCCAAAGCTACGGTGCAACGGAAGAACACCAAGTTGTCACCTGGGTATTCGCGGATCGATCCCCAAATATAACGTATTTGTAAGAAATTTTCTTTTAAATAGAACGTTTAATCACATGATGCTAAGCTTATAAGTCATCTATCACGAGCGCTTCCAGATTTAACTTAATGACTTTCTACCATTCTCGCATGCTTGCTCTAAATTAATTTATTTAAAAAATGGTTAATAAAATATTAAAATTATTTTTTTTGTTAATATTTTCTAATTATTTTAATATCTAATTATAAAAGAATAAAAATTAAAAATAAGGTGAACTAATTTTATTAAAAATAATTTTAAAATAAAATAAAAATATTTTAGTCTTGATTTTTTAAAATTAACATCACAATTTAAATACAACGCCATTCATTAAAGTATTCATTTTCTAAAATTAACACTACAATATAAGTTCTGATCAATACTGTGCTATTAATTTCGAAGACCAACATCATAAGTAGCGCTAGCCTGTATAAACTAGCACTACAATATTTGTTTTGGGCAAGCATGTGAGAATGGTAGAAAGGGTCACACCTCAGTGTTGGTTGTGGGTGAACCATGCAAGTTCATACTTTGATTACAATTTATTTAATGATATGTATTGACACTAAAATAATAATTAGTTGATGTTTCTCTAAAATACAAAAACTTTGCTATAGCCTTCATCTACCCTTCTCATATGCTTCACCCACCACTAATATTGTGGTGCTGGTTTCTAAAAGTTAGCACCATTATAGTGTTGATCTTCGAAAATCAACACCAACGTCTATTCTAGTTGGCACACAATCAGAATTCTACCAACGCGTCTTAGGACCAATATTGGATACTATATATTTTCTGCACACTAATCTCTCTTATCTCATTATAAGTTTTTAGAAATCTAAGTCTCCTAGGTCCAACAATGAATTTCAATCAAAACTCATTAATGAACTTAGAGAGCTCTGATCGGGTTCATTCCAACTTATGTAGATTTCTACAGTACCCAGGAGTTCAAATGTATCCACTGTTATCATTGTAAAGGATTCCTAATATTGTTTAAAGGGTTTAGAAAGTTTTAGACTTTGTGACAATTGACATAAGCCTATAACTTCATGTAAGAGACTTGGAATTAGGATTTCTCACTATATATCCTTTTTACATATTTCACATCTCCATCTCATTGCAAGTTTTCAGAAATACAAATCCCTCAGGTCTATCGATGTATTTTAGTCAAAACTCATTAATGGACTTAGAGAGCTTCGATCGGGCTCATTCCAACTCATATAGGTTTCTGCAGTGCCCAAGAGTCTAAATATGTCCTCTATTATCATCTTAAAGGATTCCTAATATTGCTCAAAAGGTATAGAAGTTTCAAACTTTGTACCAATTGATATAGACCTATAACTTCGTGTAGGAGACTGAGGACTAGAATTTCTTACCATATATACCTTTAACATACTCTACACTTCCATCTCTTTGTAAAATTTTATAAATCCGAGTCCCCTAGGTCTATCAATGAGTTTTAGTCGAAACATATTAATGGACTTAGATAATTCCGATCGGACTCATTCTAACTCATGTAGGTTTTTTACAATTTCCAAGAGTCTAAATATGCCCTTTATTATCATCTTAAAAATTCCCAAAATTGCTCAAAAGGTTTAGAAAGTTTCAGACTTTGTGCCAATTAACACGGATCTATAACTTCATATAGGAGAGTCATGATTAGGATTTCTCATCATATATCCCTTCTACATACTTCATACTTCCATCTTATTATAAAATTTTAGAAATCTAAGTCTTCTAGGTCTATCAATGGGTTTTGGTCAAAATCCATTAATGGACCTAGAGAGTTTCAATTAGACTCATTCCAACTCCTATAAATTTATTAGGTAAACTTGAGTCCAAATAATTCCTCATTTACTCTTTTAAATCCCTTTCAGCAATGCTCAAAATGATTTGAAACATTCAGAACATGGTGGTGCTGGTTTCTAAAGACTTGCACCACCTTGGTATTGGTCTACGGAAACTAGCATCATTGTCTATGATCTGAACCAATACTGTGGTGTTGATATTCGAAAACTAGGACCAACATCTATTCAAGTTGGCACACGATCATAATTTTACCTGTGTCTTTTGACCAATATTGGACATCATATATACCTTCTATACACTAATCCCTCTTATCTCATTATAAGTTTTTGAAAATCTAAGTCCTCTAAGTCCATCAATGAATTTCGATTAAAACACATTGATGAATTTAGAGAGCTCCGATTGGGCTAATTCCAACTCATGTATATTTCTACAGTGCCTAAGAGTCCAAATGTGCCCTCCGTTATCATTGTAACGGATTCCCAACATTACTCAAAAGTTTTAGAAATTTTCAGACTTTGTGTCAATTGACACATGCTTATAACTTCGTGTATGAGACTATGAATAAAATCTTTCACTGTATCTCTCTTCTACATACTCTGTACTTCCACCTTATTGTAAGTTTGTGGAAATCCAAGTCTCTTAGGTCTATCAATGGGTTTCAGTCAAAACCCAATGATGAACTTAGAGAGCTCTAATCAAGCTCATTCTAACTCATGTAAGTTTCTATAGTGTCCATCAATATAAATATGCCTTTCATTATCATCTTAAAGGATTCCCAATATTGTTCAAAAGGTTTAGAAAGTTTTAGACTTTGTACCAATTGGCAGGAGTTTATAACTTTGTGTAGGAGACTGAGGACTTAGATTTCTCATCATATATACCTTCTACGCATTCTATACTTTTATCTCATCGTAAAATTTCAGAAATCTGAGTCTCCTAAGTTTATCAATGAGTTTTGTTGAAACTTATTGATGGATCTAGAGAGCTTTGAATCCCTTTGATCAGACTCATTCTAACTCATGTAAGTTTTTGTAACGCCCAAGAGTCTAAATATGTCTTCCATTATCATTGTAAAGAATTTCCAACATTGCTCATAAAGGTTTAAAAAGTTTCAGATTTTGTGTCAATTGACACAGACTTATAACTTCGTGTATGAGACTCAGGACTAGGATTTCTCACTATATATTCCTTCTACATACTCCATACTTACATATCATTGTAAAATTTCAGAAATTCGAGTCTCCTAGGTCCATCAATAGGTTTCAGTCAAAACTCATTAATGAATTTAGAGAGCTCTGATTGGACTCATTCTAACTCTTATGGGTTTATTAGGTGAACCTGATCCAAATAAATCCTCGTTTACTCTTTTAAATCCCTTCTAGGACAGCTCAATTTCAAATCTTTAGAACATTGTGGTGTTGGTCTTTGAAAATCAGCACCACAGTGTGTAATCAAATCATACATTGTGATGTTCATCTTTGAAAATTAACACCATAACGAGTGATATTCTATTTAAGCTGTGATGTTAGTTTTTAAAAATTAACACCAAAGTAATTTTTATTTTAAAATTATTTTTATTAATAAAATTAGTTTACATTGTTCATTTTAATTTTATTTTTTTATAATTAGATATTAAAAATAGAAAAAATAATTTTATTATTTTATTAACCTTTTTTGAAAATTAAATAAATTTAGAGGATAATATAATTTAAAAGAAAAGAGAAGAGAAAAAAAATGCTAAGCACCAAGTATCGAAGTCCTCAGTCAATTAATCCTGAAGATAACCGATCTGACCTTATAGAAGTTTTACGCCAATTACATGGATAAATCGGGAAAGTACACGTGGAGGCCCATTTTAACTATTAACATTCTAGGGTCTACTACCCATTAAAAAGAAATTTCTTCATAATATGTCATAGTTGAATCTCGAACTCCAGATACTTGATTTATCATTACAGGACCTAATCATAATACTATGCTCCTGAGGATAAAGAGAAGAAAGAAGAGATAAAAGATATTTTACGTAATGGAGAGAGAAAAGAGAAAAGAGAAAAGAATATAGACAAATGAGAGAGGACAGAATATAATTGTTGCACGAGAGGAAAGAGAAGAGTTTAATAGGGAGGAAAGAGACAAGAAAAAAAATCAATAGTTGTCAAACAGGTAAATTAGAATCAGATGCATCTTTTGATAATTTTAAAATTTGGATGTGCCTTTTGAATAAAATGAAACTTGAAGTGCGCCCTTTAGAAAATTGCCATAATAGTAGGAAATTGCCATAGTAGTAGAGGAACAATTGAAGTTTTCCTGGCCACATAAATAATGTATGACACTACATGACCACTCATTTTTATATTTTATTTATTTATTTGACATCAGGTATCAAGTTTACGTTACAAATCCTGGGGTGATCATTCTGGTCCTATGAAAGTTTTCATCGATCACTATGATAAATCAAAAAGCGCTCACAATAAGCGACTCATTAGTCTAATTTTTTAGGTCAATCACCTATTAAAGAAAATTCATTTATTAATTTATCAAAGTTGAGATTCGATTCTTAGATGACCAGAAAATTAAGAAGATATCCTGCTAGTGCACCATTGCCTAGGGCATTATTTATTTATTTATTTTTTAAAATATTTTAATGAATGATCTATTTGTGATGAAAACAAATATTTTCTCTTTCTATATATATAAATTATGTTGTGGATGGTGCATTGAGCCTCCGTCCACACCACAGTACTGATCTAGGTTCCCAGATCCATTTTTTTAAATTAATATTTTTTAAATCTTAAATTGTAAATACATATAATATATCTTATGAGCATCTAAATTTTTTTTTATCTTGAATACTATAATCCAAGAGAGAAGCCTGAACTCTAGAGGGAAAATCTCATTGGCTTAAACTTATTATAACCCAACCTCTAAATTTTAAAATTTTAAATCCTAAATACATATGATATACCTCGTGAACATCTAATATTTTTTTATCTTAAACACTATAATCTAAGAGGAAAGTTTGAATCTTAGAAAGAAAATCTTATTAGTTTAAACTCATTATAACTCAACTTCTAAATTTTAAAATTTTAAACTCTTAATATATATATAATATATTCAAAAAAATATGATTGATGCCTAGACCTATGTTGAGGATGAATCCACAACATATCAACAACATATCAATTCTATATATAAATTCATTAATGGGATTTATAAAGGTTCAAGTACAAGTACAAGTAATAACCTAATCCTATAAAACAAGGAGAATAGGCCATCCACGCAATGATATGACAATCATCTTCTGGAAGGATGGCTAATCAGTTTGAGTAATTTATAAATTTTGTAATCATTGAGTTGATGCAAGTGTTCTCACTAAGAGAAAAATTATCAATTTTTACTCAAAGAAAAAAATTATATTAATTCAGATTCTAACACTTTTTATAATTCGATACCACCATATATTTTTTATTTTAAAAAATTCAAGTAAAATTTGAACAACTCTTTTAAAAAAAATTCTAATAAATTATAAAAATTAATGATTTAGATAATTTTAATAGAATGCTTATTGTGATTAGACAAAAAGGCGAAATCGCTCGCTCTCAGTGCCCCCGTCGTACCCGTCCCAAGGCCATCACGAGGGAGATAAATCACGGTCTCCGGAATAATTAGTGCACAGTTAAGTCAAGAATTGATATACCAAATATATAAAATTTTAATCCAGTGCGTCTCGCACGACTCGAATTTATTGTGATTGGTCATACACATATGTGGGGGTTATAAGGTAACTTTATGTAAATTACGTTCTCAAAATCGTAGGGCCTGATTCTTTTCTTTCTTTGTAAAAACACTCAACTTCATTTATGATGGATCATTATTATATTTTCTATTTATAGGTAGAGAAAAGACCGATATATGTATAACTTTTTTCATTTCCGTTATCCAATATCCATCGGTTATAATTATTATTGATCCGATCGACAAATGAAGATTAATTTTCACTTGGCTGATTAAGTCTGACCAAGATGACCCAATCTACTATAGTATAGGGGTCAGGGTCGGGCTCAACCACGGATCAGATATCAGTCACTCGGGTCGCACAAAAATGTAGAATACAAAGTGGAGTTGAGGTTGCAAAATGGCAGCAAGCCTTTCTTTGGGGCCCCAAGGGGGGTTTATATAAGGGGGGGGCGAGAAATCCTCTGCCATATCAGAGCTGTCCTGTCTCATTAAGAATTGGTCAGTTTGCAGACTGGGCTAATGGCAGCTTTAGTTGCCATGTGAGACTGCCACAGCCGCCTGATAACCTGTCTAAATTGTCTCCTCTGATCCTCATTAATATTGGGTGGCTTTGTCAGGTAATATTATGTCAGAGGTCCAGTCAATTATTACTATGGAGGTGGCTCTTCAAGCACTAATGTTCATCTGGTCGGTCCATATTGACTTACAGTTTAGGTCGGTCGGACAAGCCTGGCTTCTGAGTCATTTCTGTGCATGGGATGGTCTTGGCGCGTTCAGCTGGAAGCACCCGACTCCGAGTGACCGACCTTGGGTGACCGACCCCGAGCGTCCGACTCGGGTGACCGACCCGGAGTGGCTGACCTTGGCGGACCGACCCCGAGTGGCTGACCTCGGGTGACCGACCCCGTGTGGCCGATCTAGGGCGACAGACCTCGGAGGACCGACCCCGAGTGGCCGACCTCGGGTGACTGACCCCGAGTGGCCGACCTCGGGTGACCGACCCCGAGTGGCCGATCTTGGGTGGCTGACCTCGGCGGACCGACCCCGAGTGGCTGACCTCGGGTGACTGACCTCGGCGGACCGACCCAGAGTGGCTGACCTCGAGTGACCGACCCCGAGTGTCCGACCTCGAAGTACCGACCCCGAGTGCCGGTCCCGGGCGCAGACCTCGGAGGGCCGACCCAGAGTGGTCGACCTCGGGTGACCGACCCCGAGTGGCCGATCCCGGGCGTCCGACTTCGGGTGCCCGACCCCGGGTGACCGAGGTCGAACCAAGACTCTACCTGTCTTGCCTACTATTCCCCATGCCCAGATTCCTATCCTGCCCAGTGGACCGAGGTCGACCCGGCCTAACCTTCTTTGACCCATGCCGAATACGACCGGGCCCTTGACCCTCCTTGAAAACCACTCGCCTGAATCACAAGCCTCCCCTTCAAGTCTAGTCGAAGGAGGCGTACAGTCCGACTGACTAGGCTACTCGTCCGGTCGGCTGAGTCCCTCTTCGTATTCCCGACCTCCGTTTCGCTTTCAAAATCTTCAGCCTTAAATGTCGAATCCTTTGTCAAATCAGTTATTAATGCGATGCCACGTGTCATCCCCTGACTGGGAGCCTCTGGCACCGATGCGTCATCAATATGGCTCGGGAAAGTTTTTGGAGCTGATTAGGGGCCCGTTCGGATTGGGTCTGAGTCAGATAAAGTGGGTCGGGTTCAGTATCGGATTAGTGCGCTAGATACTGATCTGGCTAAGAGGATCAAGATTTGAAGCAACTTGAGACGGGGCCCAATCAGTAGCACCCAAGCAGACGTTCCCGGCCGAGAACTTTAGCGGTCGGGGATCACTGGTCGGGAAAGTTTAGTCAGGATAAAGCGGAAGCGTTTTATCGAATCTCTTCATGAGTGTTCGGTAAGCAATAGGCCTCCCAGGTAGGGTGGCCGACCCAGAGTGACTAATTGCCTGGCAGGTGGCAGAGCCGAATGACGGAGTGCCGAGCAGATGGCATAGCAGAGTGGTTGAGTGCCAAGCTGAGTGGTTGATTAGCTGAGTGTCGAGCAGAGAGGCTGAGTAGCTGAGTACCGAGCAGAGCGGCTGAGTGCTGAGCAGAACGGCTATGTAGTTGAGTGCCGAGCAGAGCGACTGAGTGTCGAGAAGAGCGGCTAGGTAGCTGAGTGCCTAGCAGAGCGGCTGAGTGGCTGAGGCGTGTGAGCATTCACCTTTATAATTTGCTGAAGAGCAAGTGTCTCAATGTCGCTCGGGAGACCTTAATGGAGCATGGGCAGCCACGTCCGGTCTGCCGCGAGGTTGGTGGTTGTGTAGGAGCATGCCCACTTATAACTTGCAAGAGCAAGAGTCTGAGCACCGTTTGGCTTACCCTGACCAAACGTGGAGCGCCACGGCAGGTCGGGCCCGATTGAACGTGGAGCGTCACGCCCGATCGGCACCAAGTCCGGTGGGTGCGTGGGAGCATGCCCACTTATAACTTGCAAGAGCAATATTCTGGACACCGTCTGGCTAACCCGGATCGAACGTGGAGCGCCACACCCGATCAGCACCGAGTCCGGTGGGTGTGTGGGAGCATGCCCACCTATAACTTGTAAGAGCAAGAGTCTGGACACCGTCTGGCTTACCCTGACCGAACGTGGAGTGCCACGCCAGGCCGGGCCCGATCAAACGTGGACCGCCACGCCCGATCAACACCGAGTCCGGTGGGTGCGTGGGAGCATGCCCACCTATAACTTGCAAGAGCAAGAGTCTGGACACCATCTGGCTTACCCTGACCGAACGTGGAGCGCCACGCCAGGCGGGGCCCGATCGAACGTGGAGCGCCATGCCCGTTCGGCACCGAGTCTGGTGGGTGCGTGGGAGCATGCCCACTTATAACTTGCAAAAGCAAGAGTCTAGGCACCGTCTGGCTTATCCTGACCGAACGTGGAGCGCCACGCCAGGCCGGGACCGATCGAATGTGGAGCGCCATGCTCGATCGGCATCGAGTCCGGTGGGTGCGTGGGAGCATGCCCACTTATAACTCGCCTGGGCGAGAGTCTGGACCTGCATCTTTCAGATATCTTAAGTGTTCACTATCATACTCATGTGATACAATTACAGGGGTCACTCAACTCAACTTTCCTCACGATATAATTTTAAGTGTGTTGCATTCCAAGGCCTTCCCAGCTTCTTTCCTTGGGCATCTCGCAAATAATAAGCTCTTGACCCCAACTTCTCGATCACCAGGGAGAGTTCTCCCCATTGGGGCTTCAATTTGCTCACCTCCCCAACTGGTTTGACTCTCTTCCATACACGGTAGCCGACTTGGAAACTCCAGGGTGTGACCTCTGGATTACATCTTCGTTGCATCCTTTGCCGGTAAGCAGTCATTCGGACCGATGCCCGATCCTGAATCTCCTCGATCAGATCCAGCTCTAGACGCCTCTTCGCCTGCCACAACAGCAAATTCGCCTTCGTCCTCTTCGATCAGCGAGGAACTCCGGCAACTCACGATCGCCGAACCTGCGAAGGAGCAGGCTCCTTCACTGGCAGTGCCTCCAGTCATCGAGCAAGGGCTTGAGGTGTCCCGTTCGGTCGGACTTCGGCACTGTCGGAAGGAAGTGCTTCGTTAGAGCTAATCATTTCCTAGGCGAGGTTGCCGACAATACTCTTTTCCACTATGATGTGAGCATATCGTCGGAATCAGTATCCGGCTGATACTTCTCCTTTCGAGTCAGAGGAGTTCGCGGTTTCGCTACCTCAAGAAGTCATTCAAGCCCTTGATATTGTTCTTAGGGAGTCTCCTTATGTCAGGTATACTTCAGTAGGACGTTCTTTTGAAGTCAGCCAACTCTTGCATAGACCCTTTCGGGAGCCTGTCGAACCAGCGTTGAGCGGGACCTGCCAGGGTGGTCAGGAGCGCTCGGCACTTGATATCATTCGTGCATTGATGCAGCAAAGCTGCATTCTCAAACATCATCAGGTGTTCCTCTGGATCTGTAGCTCCTTCATATTTCGGAATGGACAAGAGCCGGAAATGCTTGGGGACTGGCTTTTGCAGAACTTGACTAGAGAAGGGGAATTCAATAAGCTCGGCCGAAGCTTGGATAATTGGAGTCTTCCCTTTGTTGATTCTTGCTTGGTTGGAAGAGACTTCCACTGGGTCGGACTGTCCCGTGTTGGATCGAGAAAACCGATAGAGGGGGGGGGGTGAATATCGGAAAACTTTCGGATTTGAGTAAGAGTAGGTACGCAGCGGAAATTAAAGAAAAGACACAGAGACGCAATCGATTTACTTGGTTCGGAGCCTGTGTCGACTCCTACTCCAAGGCCCACGGTCGTTGACCGTTTACTTTGGGCAATTCTATATTTGGCGCAAATAAGTTACACAATATGATTTACAAAATTAAGTGCAATAAAATATTAATTAAAGAAATACGCTCTTCTTTTTACCGACGTCCGGAGTAGGTCGACTCTTTTGGGGCAGCAGGACGTCGTCAGTTCGAGATGAAGCGTTTTCGGAGCAAGGCGCGAGCGTAGAAGAACTTTGAGACGTTGGAAGTTGTGATGTTGAAGCTGGGGTCGAGGGCCCTTTATATAGGGCTGGGGGCGCCCGGGACGTCGGGGGCGCCCCCACGTGGCTTTGATCCGCACAACCTCGGTCGCGTCTGATCCTCTGGATCCGCTTTGACCGGGCGCCCGGGCGTCGGGGCGCCCGGATTGACCGGGTCAAGTCTTATCTCTGGCTTCGAAGGTTTCGGTTCGAGTGTGCCTGGGGGCGCCCGCAGCGCAGGGGGCGCCCGGGAGCAGCGGGGGCGCCCGGAAGCACGGGGGCGCCCGCATCTTGTACTGTCGAAGCGCACTTTTTGATTGTGTGTTTGGTGTTCACCTTGGGGGCGCCCGGGACACTCCGGGCGCCCTGGTCAGCAGTTGCCTTACTCCTTTGAGGCACTCTGAGCTGCAGACTCACGTTCCTTCGGTCCTGCATCCAGGGTTAGTCCAAAACACAATAACATAATAAATTATTAGATTTATACAGCCTTAGCTGTCTTGGTTCTGACTTTGGTCTCCAAAATGGAGCCCTAGGTCGAACCGACGCCTACTGTTCCCTCGACGGGGAACGCGTCCTCACCTACTCCTCTCGGGAGAATTTACCTGATGCCAACCGTTCCTTTGGTTGGACTTTTGCCTGACGGTCCTTTGTCAGGTCTTGTAAACTGGCAGTCCTTCGCCAGTTGCCTAGCAGTCCTTCGCTAGGGCTTCGGTCTCAGACTGTCCTTCGCCTGGAGCCTAGCAGTCCTTCGCTAGGGCTTGATACTGGCAGTCCTTCGCCAGTTGCCTAGCAGTCCTTCGCTAGGGCTTGGATACTGGCAGTCCTTCGCCAGTTGCCTAGCAGTCCTTCGCTAGGGCTTGGATACTGGCAGTCCTTCGCCAGGTGCCTAGCAGTCCTTCGCTAGGGCTTTTTCTGCACACTCAGTGAACAACGTTAGATCACAAATAAACTTAACTTTGAATCCTTTGCCAATATCAAAACCAGGTTCGATATGGTGCTTCCTACACCAACAATCTCCCCCTTTTTGATTATGGCAACACAATTCAAAGTTAAGTAAAAAACTTTATAACTGTTAAGAACATAATATAAAAATGAAGTATAGCAATTTTACACAATTCAATGTTAAGTAAAAACTTTATACCATTTACTAACACAAGGTAAGGGTTGAAAAAAAACCTTTATTTCTCATAAAAAACCTTTATTTCTTATACTCCCCCTAAAACCCTGAGTACTTGTGTTATACTACTTAACTTTGACCTTTCCTCCCCCTTTGACATATATCAAAAATAAGCATGGGTGAACAAGGTATCTAATAGGGAGGTTTCAGTTTTACCAAAATAAATTTAAGTAAAGGAGTTCAAAAGCATAGTTTTCAAGAAAAACTTAACCGTAACTTACTTAGCCAACATTTTGAAAGCAAGTTTTCCTTAAAAAGTTTCAACTTTTGCACTCATAGAGAATTTTCCTTAGAACATATTTTGTGCATTAAAATCATTTTTACTTTGAAAACCTTTAAATAGACAAGTTTTTGCTGAAACATAGATTTGTTTGCTAAGAAAACTTTATTTAGAAACATTTGTCAAAAATTTCCAAAGGTTTTGCTCAGACAAACTTTGTTTACTAAGGAAAATTTTACTTAGAAATATTTTCAAAATAACTACACTTAGTGCTTTAGAGGTGTTGAAAGATGCTTAGACCAATTTTAAAGCACTTAAGAATACTTAGTGAAAACAAGATAAAATTTGAAATTTTCTCTCTCTTGGCCATATATCAATAAGAAACTTTTAAGGAAAAATTATGTGGATCAGAGCTTATGAGTTTTGAAAATATAAAAATACTTAGTATAATTTTGAAAGCACACAGATTAAATTGCACTAAAAAGACTCCGCTTTGAAAGATATTGTGCAATTTTGAAAAAAGGATTTTGTATTTTTAGCCAAGTCTTTAGAAAATTCACGTACTTAGAACACTATTGCCTTGGAAAAGTATTAGAATTTTTTAAAACATTATATTTTGAGATATTATGCAAATTTTGAAAAATATAAGTACTTTTGAAAAGTATGCATGTAGGTATTTTTAAACATAATATTTTAAAAGAATTTAATGTTATTTTGAGATCATGATACTTTACTTTGTTTCTTTTCCAGTATGACACAATCCTAGGAAGCCTTGTTAACTACAAGGACATTTTCCTAAGTGTCCTGGAAATTTTTCAACACTAGTAAATATTATTTCAAAAGGTATTTCAAACAAAACATTTTAAAATAATATTATTTTGTAAGACAAATGTTTTCGACACAATTTTGAAAATATAGTGTATGAAAACATATTATTTAGAAGTGTTTGATAACTCTTTTAATTTGACCTCCCCCTAAATTTGACGCAGTCCTTGGAAGCTTGTTGACCACAAGTATTCTTCCTCTAGTTCTTAGGGTTCAGTTCATATCAAAAGAGTTATTTAATAATTTCAAAGATAATTGCAAAAGAAAATACTTGTTAGACATAATTTCTTTTGGTTTAGACTCCCCCTAAATTTGACACATCCTCGGAGTCCTTGTAGATCATTAAGTGGACCTTCCTTTGTGTCTTTAGGGTTTACTAAAATCAAAAGAATAGTTTTGAACACTAGCATGGTAATATAATTTTTAGTAAATTCAATTTGAGCAGAAACCCTATTTTCAAAAAACATTTTGAAATAATAATGGTTTTTGTAAAGCACAATTTTAAAAAATATAGTGATTATTGGAAAATATAGTATTTCTTTTAATTTGAGCTCCCCCTGAATCTGACATAGTCCTAGGAGGCTTGTTGACCACAAGTTAATCCTCCTCTTAGTCTTAGGGTTTGTCAAAATTAAAGAAACAATTTTGAACATGCCTTTTGAGTATGATCATTTTTAAGGAAATAGATTTTTGAAAATACAATCTGGTATGATAACACAATTTTTCAAAACCCCTTTTGAAATGGTAATAATTTTTCAAAAATACTTTGAAAGAAAAGAATAAACTACTCCCCCTGTACCGTTTAACTTAATCTAATGTCCATGTTTGACTATGTTGACAGGTTTGACTCAGTTATGTTTGACCAATCAAATAACTAAATTAATCAAACCCTAAATTCTATTTAAAAACGAGTCTATTTTAACATGAAATTCAATATTTTGAAAAAAATAGAGATAATTTTGAATATTTTTTTTGGAGCACTTTGAGTTTTATTTAAAAGAATAGGGACATATATTCTTAGGTCCTAGATATCTCACCCAGTTCTATGTGATCAAACATGTTAACCTTATGGGTTTTGTGAGACAAATATTTTAATTTTGAAAACATGGTTAATTTTGAAAAGTTAGATTAATTTTGAAAACAATTGGTTTTAAATTTAATTTGAAAAGAAATATTTGAATCTAAGATTAACTGAACATTTGTGTTAGATTCGAATTTGACAAAAAGTAATTTGAATTTGAAATTCAAAAATTTGCTTCCAGGTCTTGGCGAGGCACTAGGTCTTCTTTGGCCGTAGCCTTATGGGATCATCCACCCTTTCCTTGACAAAGCCTTTTAATGAAATTTCATTTTCAAAATTATTCTTTGAAAAATTTCTGGTCTAACTAGTTTGGATTTTGGATCGGTAGCTTCGGCTAGTTTCACCAGTCTAAAGAGACCAAGTAAACTTGATCTTATTAGAGTTGGTTTCCCTAACGTACTATTATCTCACCTCCACCCAATACTATGTTGTCAAGTTTCAGTTAAACTGTTTTGTCCTTAAACTAATCAATCCTAATTTTAAGCAAAAAAGAACATAAACATAAAATAAAAAGAAACCTACAATTAAAGCAAAAAAAATGATCTATGTTACATCATAATCGTAATAATATTCTGGATTATCAAAAACAATAATATTATGAATTAAATTTTCTAACAAATTAGCCTTAACTAATTTATAAGATTCAATCATATTATTCATGGTAAATAAGGGGTTTTCGAATACTATAAGCTTACCTCTCCCGATCGTTTGTCTAGTATTCTTGTAGTCACCACGAGCTAATCGGACCATATTGGGTCGATCTCCTTTTTTGTCGTCAAATTCTGAGTCTGAGTTGGACTCGGGTACAGGTTGAATCTTCTTCTTTGGTGGTTCTCTTGGAGTTTTCCCTGTACTAGAAATTATACCTTCCTCAACCATTATAGTATCTGTTGGATTATCTAATTGTAATTCAAAAAAGGATTCGAAATTAGTTACCATTTCTGGTTCGATTTCGATGTCGGGGATGGATTCTTTCTCTTCTTCTGATCCGGAGTCAAAGATCTCAATGCTGGAGCTCTCTTCGTGTAGATTGATTAGCTTTTCCCACATCTCTTTAGCACAGTTGAAGGATCCGACCCGCTTCAGTTCTTCTTTGGTCAGGCCGCATTGTAAGATTACTGTTGCCCTGTCATCAATCTCAATCTTTCTCAGAGTTGGTTCATCCAATTTGTCCCAAGTGATCGATGTTCCTTCTTCTGTGGGGAATGTGAACCTCGTTTGGATTATCAACCATAACTCCATATTAGCTTTCAAATGAGACTCCATTAGATCCTTCCAGACTCTGAAATTTTTGCCAGAGAATAGCGGTGGACGAATGCTACTCCAATCTTGATTTGCCATTTAAATTAATCCTTGCACACAGAAAAGAAATAACAGAATGTACCAAGACTTGGTCTTCGATTAGTAGTGCGGGAGAAGGAAAAAACTAGTCCAAAATAAATGTTGCACAAATTTTGAGGCGAAATATTAATAAAATAATAAAAACAATTTATGATAAATTTTTGAAAATGATAATTTTGTCAATTCTGATTAATAATGAAAAAGTAAGATTTTAATGTTTGGGAAAAATTTTGCTCAAATTAAAGTAGCACGAATTTCGAGAAAAATATTAAAATAATAAAAAAATTTATGACAAATTTTCAAAAATTGTTTGTTTTATCAATTCAGACTTATGGTGAAAATATGTAAATTCAAAATTGAAAAAGGCGATATTATTTATATAAAAAAACGAACGAGATTGAGTTGTGTTGATTAACAAAAAGAAAAGAAATAAAAAAAATTTGTAAATCCGAAAAAAACTTTCAAACTGGTGGTTGCACCAAGTTTGAACTACCCCGCTCTGATACCACTTGTTGGATCGAGAAAATCGATAGAGGGGGGGGGTGAATATCGGAAAACTTTCGGATTTGAGTAAGAGTAGGTACGCAGCGGAAATTAAAGAAAAGACACAGAGACGCAATCGATTTACTTGGTTCGGAGCCTGTGTCGACTCCTACTCCAAGGCCCACGGTCGTTGACCGTTTACTTTGGGCAATTCTATATTTGGTGCAAATAAGTTACACAATATGATTTACAAAATTAAGTGCAATAAAATATTAATTAAAGAAATACGCTCTTCTTTTTACTGACGTCCGGAGTAGGTCGACTCTTTTGGGGCAGCAGGACGTCGTAAGTTCGAGATGAAGCATTTTCGGAGCAAGGCGCGAGCGTAGAAGAACTTTGAGACGTTGGAAGTTGTGATGCTTGAAGCCTGGGGTCGAGGGCCCTTTATATAGGGCTAGGGGGCGCCCGGGACGTCGGGGGCGCCCCCACGTGGCTTTTGATCCGCACAAACCTCGGTCGCGTCTGATCCTCTGGATCCGCTTTGACCGGGGCGCCCGGGTCGTTCGGGGTGCCCGGATTGACCGGGTCAAGCCTTATCTCTTGGCTTCGAAGGCTTCTGGTTCGATGTACGAGCCTGGGGGCGCCCGCAGAGCAGGGGGCGCCCGGGAGCAGAGGGGGCGCCCGGAAGCACGGGGGCGCCCGCATCTTGTACTGTCGAAGCGCACTTTTTGATTGTGTGTTTGGTGTTCACCTTGGGGGCGCCCGGGACACTCCGGGCGCCCTGGTCAGCAGTTGCCGAACTCCTTTGAGGCACTCTGAGCTGCAGACTCACGTTCCTTCGGTCCTGCATCCAGGGTTAGTCCAAAACACAATAACATAATAAATTATTAGATTTATACAGCCTTAGCTGTCTTGGTTCTGACTTTGATCTCCAAAATGGAGCCCTAGGTCGAACCGACGCCTACTGTTCCCTCGACGGGGAACGCGTCCTCACTTACTCCTCTCAGGAGAATTTACCTGATGCCAACCGCTCCTCTGGTTGGACTTTTGCCTGACGGTCCTTTGTCAGGTCTTGGATGCTGGCAGTCCTTCGCCAGTTGCCTAACAGTCCTTCGCTAGGGCTTTAATACTGGCAGTCCTTCGCCAGTTGCCTAGCAGTCCTTCGCTAGGGCTTTAATACTGGCAGTCCTTCGCCAGTTGTCTAGCAGTCCTTCGCTAGGGCTTGGATACTGGCAGTCCTTCGCCAGTTGCCTAGCAGTCCTTCGCTAGGGCTTGGATACTGGCAGTCCTTCGCCAGGTGCCTAGCAGTCCTTCGCTATGGCTTTTTCTGCACACTCAGTGAACAACGTTAGATTACAAATAAACTTAACTTTGAATCCTTTGCCAATATCAAAACCAGGTTCGATATGGTGCTTCCTACACCAACATCCCGCACCCTCAGACGGGCCGAAGAGCGCTTGATGGAAGTAGGGGCTCTCACCTGGGCAAATTCCACCTTCTGTGCCAACGCGAGCTACCGGCTCGGAAGGACCCTCCTGAGTCGGGCGACCGACAGTCTTCTGCTCTGCTGCCAATTTCTGATGTTTAGCGGCTACCAGCAGATCAAGATCTTCTTGTGCGAGGGTAACAGTCACCCTGTTGGAGTCACTCATCTTCGTCTTTCGATCAGGCAAATTCGCACAGACGGCGCCAAATTTGATCCTGTCGACAAGTGAAGATTAGTTCTCACTCGGCTGACTAGGTCTAACCAAGATGACCCGGTCTACTATAGCGTGGGGGTCGGGGTCGGGCTCAACCACAGATCAGATATCAATCACTCGGGTCGCACAAAAATGGAGAACACAAAGTGGAGTTGAGGTTGCAAAATGGCAGCAAGCCTTTCTTTGGGGCCCCAAGGGGGGTTTATATAGGGAGGAGAAATCCTCTGCCATGTCAGAGCTGTTATGTCTCATTAAGAATTGGTCAGTTTGCAGACTGGGCTAATGGCAGCTTTAGTTGCCATGTGAGACTACCACAGCCGCCTGACAACCTGTCTAAATTGTCTCCTCTGATCCTCATTAATATTGGACGGCTTTGTCAGGTAATGATTATGTCAGAGGTCCAGTCAATTATTACTATGGAGGTGGCTCTTCAAGCACTCATGTTCATCTGGTCGACCCATATTGACTTACAGTTTAGGTCGGTTAGACAAGTCTGGCTTCTGAGTCATTTCAGTGCATGGGATGGTCTCGACGCGTTCGGTTGGAAGCACCCGACTCCAAGTGACTGGCCTCGGGTGACCGACCCCGGACGTTCGACTCGGGTGACTGACCTCGGCTGACCAACCCCGAGTGGCTGACCTCGGGTGACCGACCTCAAAGGTCCGACCCCGAGTGGCCGAGCACCCGACTCCGAGTGACTGACCTCGGGTGACCGACCCCGGGCGTTCGACTCGGGTGACCGACCCGGAGTGGCCGACCTCGGGTGACTGACCTCGGCAGACCGACCCCGAGTGGCTGACCTCGGGTGACCGACCCTGAGTGGTCGACCTCAAAGGTCCGACCCCGAGTGGCCGATCCAGGGCGACAGACTCGGAGGACCGACCCCGAGTGGCCGACCTCGGGTGACCGACCCCGAGTGGCCGATCTCAGGTGACTGACCTCGACAGACCAACCCTGAGTGGATGACCTTGGGTGACTGACCTTGGCGGACCGACCCCGAGTGGCTGATCTCGGGTGACCGACCTCGAGTGTCCGACCTCGAAGAACCGACCCCAAGTGGCCGGTCCCGGGCAACAGACCTCGGAGGGCCGACCTCGAGTGGCCGACCTCGGGTGACCAACCCCGATTGGCCGATCCCGGGCGTCCGACTTCGGGTGTCCAGCTTCGGGTGACCGAGGCCGAACCAAGTCTCTACCTGTCTTGCCTACTATTCCCCATGCCCAGATTCCTATCCTGCCCAGTGGACCGAGGTCAATCCGGCCTAATCTTCTTTGACCCATACCGGATCCGTCCGGGCCCTTGACCCTCCTTGAAAATCACTCGCCCGGATCAATTATTATTTACATCCATTCAAATAATAATTATAATTAGATGAGTTACATTTGATTAATAATGTTAATTTCATGAAGTTACTTTAGTTTTGATTTTATATTTCCTTTTATTTTTTTAAGGTAAGTTACTTTACGTAATTTACCAAAGGGCGTATCCAACTATTCGTAATTACCGAATAGTGTACCATGGTTTCTATTATACCAAAAGTCGCATCCCATATAGTGAAGTTACTTTTATACCCCTTCCGCCAAAGAATGGCTTTATCAAACACATTTTCGAGACAGCCGAACCACTTTATCAATAAAATATTAATTTGTGGTTCGGATGGGTAGCAGTCGAAATTTTCTCCGTTCTCTCTCAGCGCAACAACGTAAATGGAAGTCCTTCATTTCGGATAAAAGCTCACTCTCAACCTCTCTCAGCGCAAGAACTCGGCTTCTTGTAGTCCTACGTGCCCTAGTTGTGATATAGTCGCGAGCTCATCCCCCGAATCCCTGCGGACAACCAAAACCTAGGCATTGCTCGAAAGCGTTTGTGTGTGATCCTGTGGTGGGTTTTAGTGTGAACGTTGAAGTCGAGACTGATTGGCATTATACACCAAGGGGTTAGGGTTTCTGCACGTTTGATTTATTTGATAATGTCAGGAAAAAGGTATGTGGGAGGTTCAGCGTCTTCTTCCTTGGCATTATCCACCAATGTATGTTAGCGATATGCTTAGGTCAAACTTGTATAGTTTGTCAACATGTTTAAAATTATTTTGCTGAATAAATTTGTACTGTATGTATATAAACTGTAGGATTCAGATGACATTGGACAAAAATTACGTTGGTGCAGTGTTTTAGGACACTTTAAATAATTTTTTGAAGAATTTGACATTTTAAATGATCGACACATTGCGAAGATCAAAGGGTCACCTTTCAGTTTTTTCCTGGACATACAAGAATTGCAGCATATCCGTGGAATTTTGGTTAATATATTTGAAAGTTGGGATTCAACCTCGCAAGGATTTAAATTCTCAGGTGATAGTTTTAGTTATGACTTGTAGACAATATCTATAGTATCTATAGTAAGATAAGACAGTAATATAGATGAACTGAAATGATTAGTTTTTGATAAAGTTTAATCATTTCATTTTAGGGCTACTGACGGACTGAAGTGAAAATGACTTCAGGCCCTCGGTAGGCCTGAATTAAAATCATTTCAGGCCTACCGAGGGCCTGAAGTTAAGTTAGTTCAGGCCCTCGGTAGGCCTGAAATGAATACATTTCAGGCCCACCTCGGGCCTGAAATGAATTCATTTCAGGCCCTCGGTAGGCCTGAAACGAATACATTTCAGGCCCACCTCGGGCCTGAAATGAATTCATTTCAGGCCCTCCTCGGGCCTGAAATGTATTAATTTCATGCCCACGTTGGGCCTGAATTGAAATCATTTCGGGCCCAACGTGGAATAATTTCAAGCCTATATTCTTGATGATAACTAAATATTGTAATTGTTTCAGGTGTACTGGTTGCGTTCTCCAGACGAGATATTGCTTTGATACTGGGTATGGTGGACCGTGGTGTTTCTGTCCCTATTAATTCAACTAAAGCATCGGGTGACCTCTATCGAACTTACTTCTCAAAAGAAAAATAACCTACAAGAACAAGACTGGAGGAGTTACTTAAACATTTTTCTAAAAGGGTTGAATCAGAGGATGATGTGTTATTAGTGTGTAAATTTTATATTTTGTATATATTTGTTTGTGTTTTATTTTCGTTAGTACATATAAGGTTTCTCTAGGTCTTGTAGATATAGTAGACGATTATGACAATCTAGGTAGATTCAATTGGGTAGAAGCTATCCATCAATTTGTGTCTCCACAATTACCTAAGATTGGGGACTTATTTTCATCAACTCAGGGAAACCAGAGCACCACCAACCTCCCTTACCTAAAGGGATTTGCAGGGCTTTTGGCAGTGAGTAGAATTATCTTGTTAAATTTTATAATATTTTGATGTCATTAATGTATTTGGCTGGAAAACTTTGTGTAGGCATGGTTTTTGGAGCATGTACCAATTCAAAAACCATTCAATGTTGAAGGGCCCCGAATAAATAAGTGGAGGAATATTCCTTCGCATATTAGTAGGGTGAGGGGCCTTGTCGACCGACTCTCGCCCGAAGAGGTAAATATTCTTAAATGTGAGCTATCTGAGTTAGATATAGAGGTAGTAACATTTGTGTACTTCGTAATTGACAGGTTATTGTTGAATTAATTCCTACCATACATGAGAACACATTGTTTGAGAACCTTGATATCGGTGATGACATACCACGGCCAATGGAGACATCAGAAGGAGATGTTAGTCTATGTGGTGAATGCATTCTTAAGGACAACCGAATCAAGGAGCTAACGGAGGAGAATATATGTTTGAATGAAAGGGTTAAGGAATTACTTTCAATTATTGAAAAAAAAGGCATGGAGGGTCAAGAAAGCTATCCTGTAGTCGATCCTCTCTCTGATACAATATCTTGTACACCTAGGAGAGGACGTGACCGAACTCGGTATGATTACAGGGATACTCCAATTGACAGTCCAGTATGGCACCAGCTTTTACCTAAGGGGAAGCGGGACAGGAAACAAATATCAAGTGTCATGGACAAGGGAAAAAGGAAACTTAGTGAGGAGAATATGGATGAAGCAAGAGAGAACATTAATGTAATGGAAGTCATGTCTGAAGAAGACATAGAGGAGGAAACAAGAAGAACCTCCGAACTATACAAAATGAGGCAACAAGGCATTGATGTAAGTGTGTTAATTTCATTTAAAATACGTCAATTGTATTGAATTTGGTCAATAATTAGTTTGGTCTAAATAAATTTTATCGTTGTAGTTTGTGAAGAAACATTTTATGAATACAAAGAAGAAAAATCAAGATAAAGAAGTGGCCTACCTGATAAATAGATTGGAGAATCTAAAGTAAGTTACAAAATATTATAGTTTACTTTAGTTAATATATCTTCTTATGTAATATATAGTCTTATCAATTTAAATGGCAGGTTGGCAAATGAATTTATCCGGGAGGATGCACCCTTTGCTTTGAATTTGCATTCATTCTTACAAATCCTCAATGGAGAGGTTTTTACAAAAGGCGAGGTCATTGATGCCTTTTGTAAAATTTTATTTAGGGGAGCATCCGCATGTGGTAGGTCATACAACAAGTCAATATATTGTTCAACCTTCTTCACAGTAAGTGATGTATATTAATTAAACAGATATATTGTAGAAGACCTAATATTATGATATGGGTATTATTAATTTTGTGAATGCATATTTGTAGGCATCAATCAGATCGTCAAGAAAGATTTCTCTGCAACAAGTGATGAAGACTGATATGCTAGAACAAGAGTTTAGATTTATTTTAATCCCTTTGTGCAGTGATAATACACACTTTCACTTGTTGGCGGTGGATACAGAATCCATGACTTTCAATCATTTTAATTCTCTTGCTAGTGGCCGTAAATATAAGCATGAATTTGACACAGCGGTGAGCTACCTTCCTTTATTCTTATATATGGTCATCATTTTGTCTAAAATGTCATTGATAGTGATTAATAAATTCATGATATGTTTGACAGGTAAAAGAACTTAAACAATATAATCGCGAGGAACTTACGGCTATTCATCCGTATCTACAAAGTCATCATCCCTTGGACAAATGGCCTTCCGTCAGACAAAAATGTCCCCAACAAGAACATAGGTAACTAAATGAGGAAGAGGTTAAAAATTTTTAAAAATAAGAAAGTATTTTATAAACCCACTTATTGAAATCTAAAAAAGTGTTTGTTAATTTCAGCGTGGACTGTGCCTTCTTTGTCATGCAATATGTTCGATGTCTCCTATACGATGAGAAGATGGATTTCAAACAAGGAGACATGAGTAGAATCAGATTTGAGCTGACAGTTAATATTCTGAGGGACATGTTTTGTAAAACTTGAGATAATCTGAATGCTGTATTGGTGATGTAAAAATCCATTGCTGTCGATTGACCTCCATTTGTATCGAAAAATCTCATTATGTGGATGTTGTTATGATTATGTAGATGTTGTTATTCTATATAATATATTGTCAACAAAAACAAAATAATTGGGTGATGTTTATTCAAATCTAGTTGCTACACTGTTGTGTGCCAAGTGATACGGTCAGATATAATAACTGATAATGCACTGTTGTGTGCCAGTTCCTGCACTGTTGTGTGCCAAATGATCTATTCTGTCACATCTTGTAGGTAAATATAGAATATTATTATAAAAATCATTATATAATCTAATCAACAATATATATTATATAAATCAGATATGGGAGGTCCATCAGTGGGTTTTGAGCAAAACCCACTGATGGAAGTAAACTAGACCTATAGGTATGGAAAAAAATTAGAATTTGATGTTTCCGACACCTAATCTACATTCTCCAACCTCAACCCTAACTACTGATAATGGTTTTTCAGAAATCCAGATATGGGAGGTCCATCAGTGGGTTTTGCTCAAAACCCACTGATGGAACTATACTAGACCTATAGCTTCGGAAAAAATTATAATTTGATGTTTGGGAGACCTAAATTCCTTTCTCCAACCTCAACCCTAACTACTGATAATGGTTTTTCAGAAATCCAGATATGGGAGGTCCATCAGTGGGTTTTGCTCAAGACCCACTGATGGAACTAAACTACACCTATAGCTTTGGAAAAAATTATAATTCGATTTTTCGGACACTTAAAATACTTTCTCCAACCTCATGAATGGGTCCATGAGTGGAATTTAGGTGTTACAAACCTCAATTTAAAATTTCAGGCCCACGTTGGGCCTGAAATAACTTTATTTCAGGCCCAAGGTGGGCCTGAAATAAAGATATTTCAGGCCCATTGTGGGCCTGAAATACATTTACTTCAGGCCCAAGGTGGGCCTGAAATACATTTATTTCAGGCCCACGGTGGGCCTGAATGAAGAAAATTCAGGCCCACTGTAGGCCTGAATTAAATATTATTTCAGGACCACCCTTAACCATATAATATGTTGACTTCATCCCCCAAGTTCGATTACATATTTTATTCCTAAATCCTAAAATACTTTCTCCAACCTCAACCCTAACTACTGATAATGGTTTTGTAGAAATCCAGATATGGGAGGTCCATCAGTGGGTTTTAAGCAAAACCCACTGATGGAAATAAACTAGACCTATAGCTTTGCTTTGAACAAAATTATAATTTGAGGTTTAGAACACCTAAAATACTTTCTCTAACCTCATCCTTATCTGTTGATAATAGTTTTTCAGAAATCCAGAAATGGAAGGTCCATCAGTGGGTTTTGCTCAAAACCCACTGATGGAACTAAACTAGACCTATAGCTTCGGAAAAAATTATAATTTGATGTTTGGGAGACCTAAATTCCTTTCTCCAACCTCAACCCTAACTATTGATAATGGTTTTTTAGAAATCCAGATATGGGAGGTCCATCAGTGAGTTTTGCTCAAGACCCACTGATGGAACTAAACTACACCTATAGCTTTGGAAAAAAATTATAATTTGATATTTCGGACACTTAAAATACTTTCTCCAACCTCAACCCTAACTACTGATAATGGTTTTTCAGAAATCCAGATATGGGAGGTCGATCAGTGGGTTTTGCTCAAAACCCACTGATGGAACTAAACTAGACCTATAGCTTCGGAAAAAATTATAATTTGATGTTTGGGAGACCTAAATTCCTTTCTCCAACCTCAATCCTAACTAATGATAATGGTTTTTCAGAAAATCAGATATGGGAGGTCCATCAGTGGGTTTTGCTCAAAACCCACTGATGGAACTAAACTAGACCTATAGCTTTGGAAAAAATTATAATTTGAGGTTTCTGACACCTAAAATACTTTCTAGATCCTCAAACCTAACTAATGATAATGGTTTTTCAGAAAATTAGATATGGGAGGTCCATCAGTGGGTTTTGAGCAAAACCCACTGATAGAAGTAAACTAGACCTATAGGTTTGGAAAAAATTAGAATTTGATGTTTCCGACTCCTAATCTACATTCTCCAACCTCAACCCTAACTACTGATAATGGTTTTTCAGAAATCCAGATATGGGAGGTCCATCAGTGGGTTTTGCTCAAAACCCACTGATGGAACTAAACTAGACCTATAGCTTCGAAAAAAATTATAATTTGATGTTTGGGAGACCTAAATTCCTTTCTCCAACCTCATTCCTAACTAATGATAATGGTTTTTCAGAAAATCAGATATGGGAGGTCTATCAGTGGGTTTCGAGCAAAACCCACTGATGGAAGTAAACTAGACCTATAGGTTTGTAAAAAAATTAGAATTTGATGTTTCCGACACCTAATCTACATTCTCCAACCTCAACCCTAACTACTGATAATGATTTTTTAGAAATCCAGATATGGGAGGTCCATCAGTGGGTTTTGCTCAAAACCCACTGATGGAACTAAACTAGACCTATAGCTTCGGAAAAAATTATAATTTGATGTTTGGGAGACCTAAATTCCTTTCTCCAACCTCAATCCTAACTAATGATAATGGTTTTTCAGAAAATCAGATATGGGAGGTCCATCAGTGGGTTTTGCTCAAAACCCACTGATGGAACTAAACTAGACCTATAGCTTTGGAAAAAATTATAATTTGAAGTTTCTGACACCTAAAATACTTTCTAGATCCTCAAACCTAACTAATGATAATGGGCCTGACTTAAAAATTCAGGCCCACCGTGGGCCTGACTTAAAAATTATTTCAGGACCACCCTTAAGCATATAATATTTTGACTTCATCCCACTGATGGAACTAAACTAGACCTATAGCTTTGAAAAAAATTATAATTTGAGGTTTCTGACACCTAAAATACTTTCTAGAACCTCAACCCTAATGGTTTTTCAGAAATCCTGATATGGGAGGTCCAAAAATATCCTTTTACTTCAGTGGGCCTGAAATAATTTGACTTCAGGGCCAAATTGGGTCTGAATATTTTTATTTAAGGCCCAAGGTGGGGTCAAATAATTTTATTTCAGGCCCTCCGTGGTCCTGAATTATTTCTGGCCCACCGTGGGCCTGAATAACTCTTATTTCAGGCCCACGATGAGACTGAATTATATATATCCATGGAGTGAGTTAAAGGTGTTTCCTCTCTTCTAATCATTTCATATCATCTAAGAGAGTGGTTGTTTCTAGAGTGTATCTAGAGGCAATTAGTTTATTTTGTATTATTTGTTAAAACGTCCTAGTAAGGAGGACTATATGCCTAATATGAATGATTGGGGTGGTGCACTAAATGGCTATAGTCTCTAATTAAATCATGTTTATCTGGATGATAGCATTATGTTTATTTTTTTTATTTAAACTATGAGTGTTATTTTAATATTTTAACCACGAATTTGGCACCGTTGCATTTAATAATTATATTTAAGTTTGTTATAAGAAATTGACATTTTGTATTTACCCTCTCATGCACAACCAT
Organism: Boesenbergia rotunda; assembly: GCA_024364735.1. NCBI lineage: Eukaryota > Viridiplantae > Streptophyta > Magnoliopsida > Zingiberales > Zingiberaceae > Boesenbergia > Boesenbergia rotunda. Next base: position 144,844 of record JAGFNQ010003577.1, read on the forward strand.
CACTTTCATGTTGGTAAAATATGTCTCTTGCCACTCCTCATGTCAATCCACAATTTGACGATAGAAAATATTCTTAATTTAGGGTTTTTTTCCCAATCAACTCCAAATCAAATAAATGTAATTTCAAACCAAACCATTAGGTCTCCAAATGACTTCTAGAATGAAAGATGCAACTTCTATCTTTTTGCTAGTTGAGTTCGATATGATTCAACCGACATGAAAACTTTGACAATAGGTTTCTAGGATTTCAAAACACACTTGGTTCCTTATTTTATACTCATTTTCATTAGCAAGCATTCTAAACTTGTTTTGACGCTCTCTGTTTAAGTTATTAATTTTTGATCTTCTAAACAAATTCTTAGGTGTTTGTCCTACTTAATAAAAAATCACCAATTAATGTCGATCCCAAGTCTAAATTAAAAAGATTGAGAATTATATTAGGTTGTCAATTAGTGTCAAACACAAATAAATATCTTATGAACAAAACCATCAAATTATTGTGCTAATGTTAGATTCTTTGTCAGAAGAAATGCATTATAGGGTCTGATTGTAATGTCTCGATAAAGATTGTTACATGTCTATAAGAACTTGGATATAGTATTAAATGTGCAAGAGTTCAATAGAGATAATAGATATGATGATTAAGAGAAGAATTACTATTTTATTTTTAATTTACAAGAGAAAAAAATGAGTAGGAGAGCATACAATGATGATAGGGAACTAAAGTTTTAAGCTATGGTATATAGAAAGAAGTAAAATAAAAAAAATCAAATAAGTATTGTTGTAGATAATTAATTAAAAGATGAAGTAATATGAGTAGTTAGAAAGGGGATGAGATTATAACTCTTAAAATAGGGGTCACGAGAGAAACTATGAATGTAATTAATATATATGCACCTTGATCTTGTCGCGAAGTGAGGAAGACGACACCCGATGACGAGGCGTTGACTTTGACTGAGGAAGGACTGCTGGGTGCCGATCGGACGATGGGCGGTGAGCGAAGATCTTCGACGAACTATGAAGAGAGAGAAAATTATTAGAGGTTGGTCAGGGGGTCTTCGGCGCAGACACTCCGATGATCAATTCAAGTTACTGGTGGAGAGAAATGAAGTGGAAGCCGAAATCGGAGAGGAGAGCTTACCAGCGCGTGGAGAAAGGGGACCCCTTTTATAGATGCCTCTGGCAACCCCCACCCTGCTGAGATATCATTTCACATTAATATTAAGATATTCCTAGGTGATCTTCTAGGTTAGACCAAGATTATGACTGTGATTGCGGTCATAAGTCTTGTCACTGTACCCTGTTACATCTCATTAGTCATATTATCCTCGTCAATCTTTATGAGCCGCCTTTATATCTTGTCATAGTAATTGACCTGTACTATGAGTCACCTCACGCATCCTTATGGGTCTCTTACTGAAATCATATACCATGCAAGATCTGCTGCAAGCTATGGTTCTCGGGTCTCTGACATGCCGGAGGTCCGGTCAACTGTACTGTCGACCGAAAGCGTAACTAGCCGAGAAGAGGGGCGGCGCCAAGTAATCGTTCCCTCAAGAGGGGCGAATCATCCGACCACAGGTCAACTCGGCTAGCAACGTCCAATCAGCACTGTCGACAGGTCACTCATGTAAGTACCCCTGGTTGGTTTTGATGAGATCAACCGATTTAAGTTAGGTCCTGTGTTTTCTAATCCCTCTGCTAAGTGTGCAGGAGCTTAGGTATGGAGGAAGTCGAGCGTAAGACGTAGAGGACGAGAAGGATTGTGCAGGGAAGTGAGCCGACGGGCTCGGTTCAATCCGAGGGACGCGGATGTTGCGGAAAACTATGCTGGTGGAGCGAGAAGGACGAGCGCGGTGTCCGAGGGACTAGAAGCCGGGAGGAAGGACGCTCGAGGGGCGAAAGATCGGAGTTGGGTTTGGGTGAGCCTAATTCCGGTTGGTCGAAAATCACCCAGAAGACGAAGAACTAAAAGACTGGTTAGTTTGACCAAGTCAAACCAGGCGCCCGTAACAAGGGGGATTTATTTGTTGCTAAGAGGAATCAAACATGAAACCTCAACCAACACATGTCTCCATGCTTACCACTTGGGATAACGGGCAAAGTTAACAAGTTGCTGCCGATGTTACCACTTGGAGATCACAACAGCGAAGTCTCAAGCAGAAGATAAAGTTTTAATTAAACTTTATCTCTTAAAGGATAATACCTTATCCTTTAATCAGATTCAATAGATGCAATTTTATCCCATCCAAGATCAACCGTCCAGATTACATCCATGGATCAACGGCCAAGAGAAAATTTATCAACAATCAACAATCCAGATTTATTCTCTTAGGCTATAAATAGTCATAGAGTTTTAGCTTTAAAAATCAATTATTCACTTGCAAAATCTCTTAAGTCTAGTGCGCTGTTGTTATAAGACTTCTCCGCCATAAGAAGATTTTTATTGAGCGTCCACTGTCTTGGAAGCAACATTCTTAGTTGCGACTAAGTTTTTTTAAAAAGACAAGTGTCTTCCATTTTAATTTTTTTTACCGTCTATTCACCCCCTCTAGTCGATCCAACCCGATCCAACAAGTGATATCAGAGCCAAGGTCGCCGTAGAAGGACTAACCGCCGACTGCAGCAATTTCGAGAAAATGGTTGGAGCCGTAAGAATGAGAAGCACTTTAAGAATGAGAGGCAATTTCGAGAAAGTATAAGAGAATTGAAGAAAAAATGAACAACCAATATGTTATTATACACTTGTAAGAATGAGAAGCACTTTAAAAAAAATATACAATAACCAAAAAAGAGACCAAAAGAAAGTAGTGAATAAAGTTAAGAATGAAATTTTTCAATGTTTATATCGACAATCAGATACAAAAGAAAAAGAAAAGGACATCTATGAAATTGTTAAGCTAGAGAGAGAAAGATAAAAGAACTTATCTAATAAGATATATTAAAAATGAATATAATAGGATACTTGTGAATGATGATGTAATAAAAGAGCAATGGAAGGGATATCTTCATTAATTTTTTAATAAAATTTAGGTGATCAACTTAATTACCTTAGATAATTTAAGTAGGTTAGAGGAGTATATTAATTTAAATTTTTATCGTAGAATTTAAATTTTAGAAGTAGAAAAGGAATGAGATAAAAAAAACTTGAACCAGATGATATTTTGATAGCAATATGAAAGTATTTAGGGAAGCAAAGTATTAAATGACTTATAAAATTCAACTTGATATTAAAAATGAAAAAAAAATGATCAGTGGAGGGTAATCATTCTAATCCCCCTATATAAAAATAAAGAAGACGTATAAAATTATGTAAATTTTAGAGATATTGAGCTGAGTCGTACTATAAAAACTTTGGGGAGTAATAAAGAAGACTAAGGAAAGAGATCATGCATAGTAAATGAAAATCAATTTGAAATTCATGCTTAGAAGTTCGATATGCTTAGAAGATCGATTATCGATAATAGAAGCTATAGATCTTCTCATGCTACTAATTGAAAATATTAAGAACAAAAATAAGATTTATACATAGTATTGGTTGACCTAAAAAAATCTTGTGACAAAGTATTGAGAGAAATTACGTAGAGAATTCTAGAAAAGAAATGTGTTAACGTATATATTGAAATAATTAAGGAAATATATAAAGATATAATAACAAGAATGAAGACCTCAAATGATTAACCAAAGCGTTTCCCATACGTTACATCAAAGATCAACTCTAAATCCTTATATTTTTATATTAATCATGGATGAACTCATTTGACATATCCAACACATATTACTACGGTGCATATTATTTACAAATGATATTTTTTTGGTAAACTCGAATCTTGTTGAAAAATATTAGAAATGAAAAATTTTAACTTAATAGAATAAAGATAAAATATATAAAGTTTAAATTCAACAATATTAAACGTACACAATAAAGTCATTATTAAGATAGAAGATGATGAGTTGCTTGTAAATGAGAGTTTAAAGTATTTATGATCATTTTAATAAAAGGATGGAGAGATAAGAGAGATGTTTTACATAAATATAAAGAAATAGAATAGTTGGAGTAAAAGGTGATAACGCTCACCTTAGGCGGCCCAGTATTGCCAACCCTCGGTTAGATATAGGCAAGTAAATCAAAGGAAAATAAACAGAATAGTCGAAATAAAGGAGAGTGTAAGTGTTCTTTATGATCATAAAGTACCTTTAAAATTAAAAAAAAGTTCTACAAATGACGGTTATACCTGCTATATATATATGAAGCTGATTGTTAAGCTATGACTTGAGCACACTAGCATAAATGAAAGTTGTAGAGATGAGGATGTTAAATGGATGTGAGAACATACGAAGATGAATAAGATAAGAAATGAGAACATTAAAGAAAAATTGAGGTTGCACTTTTGAGGAAAAACTCCGGAGACAAGTTTAAAAAGGTAGGAACATATTCTTTGATGATTAATAAATACTCCAATTAGGTAATATAAACTATCACAAATATGAATATTAAACGAGAAAGATGAAGATTAAAGAAACTTAATTAGCAAAAATAAAATAAAATATATTTAAATATATATGATTCTATAAAAGGTCATATGTTGACCCCGAACACCCCACACGATCGACTTTATAGCCATTTGTAGATAGATAAATTAGGAAACCGAGCTGGCCACCACATGAGAAGATATTTCTCCTGACTTCACTGGGAATCGACCTTTTATTCTGCAACTCTATCATGTAGTGACCAATGATGATATAATAGGGATAATGTCCAATGATATAGAAGATTCATATAGTCAATCTCATCTAGTAAAATAAAACTTGATTATTGTTGTTTCTTCCTATTTAATATTAAACTCGGCCCTTTATACACATTTAAGTGACCATTGCTTATCTTTGTTTTGAAAGTTGAATACCTAAAACTTCATTTATATTCACTTAAGCACCGCTCCCTCCCTTTAAAAATTAGATCCGGTCGAACAATCGACGGCCAACCGAGCCGGTCCGACTGACCGGGCGGCAATTCCAGCCCTGCCACACAGATCATCCGATTACGTAAGGCTGACGTCGTGCTGATCCAGAGTCGTTATCCGAAGATGAAATGGAATGACCCGGGCCCGTCTTGCGGTAATTACCAAAGTTACCCATTAATTCACACGAGCAATTAGATCTCGACGTCTGGTGATTGTGACGAGCCACGTATCCTTCGGATGTCCTTGTCATAAATAATAATAATAATAATAATATATTTCAGAAACAACAAATTTTGCCCTGAGAATTATAAAAATATTTCTGTTTTTCCAGAAAAACAAAACAGAACCGAACAAAACAAAACAGATTGCATATCAATCGATCTAAATCAAGACGACGACATGTCTACATCCATGGCAGAATCGCCTACCAACTCACGGCCCCGGAGTTCTAAGAACAAACACCAATCGTCTGTCGACAATGGCAGCTAGCACACTAAATTTTATCCACTGAACCCGTATAGTAGCCATGAAAGTGGCCGCTCGAGCTTGCCGGCCGGCAGCTGCAGGCTTGGTCGCTGCGGAAGCCGAGGTGGTAACAGAAGCAAATGGTCGGAGCGCACAGCGGCGCGGGAGGCGGCGGCGGCGGCCTCGCCACTTCCGGCCAAGTCGCCCGCCAATGGGCACCGCCGTTGGCGGAAGCCGGGAGACGAAGGCTGATGGTGAGGTCGAGGTCGCCGCCCTCGTCCGCTCTGCTCTCGCCCTTGCTCGTCGCGAGCGGGCGGTGCGTCTGCGGGTCGAGGCCCTGGCCGACGAGCTTCCGCTTGATGTGCGTGTTCCAGTAGTTCTTGATCTCGTTGTCCGTCCGTCCTGGCAGTCTCGCCGCGATCACCGACCATCTACCGACACAAATTAAGCAAATTTCATCGCCGCCGTTAATATATAAATTACGTGACAAATCCGAAAGCATGCATCAGACGAGTACATGCACGCACTTGTTTCCGAGCAAAGCGTGGAGCTTGACGATGAGCTCGTCCTCTTCCTCAGTGAAGTTTCCTCTCTTGAGGTCGGGCCGGAGGTAGTTCATCCACCGGAGGCGGCAGCTCTTGCCGCATCGCAAAAGGCCTGTATAATATAATCTTATCCACCAAAATCAAATTAAACCTCGATCTAATCAAAGATACGATGATCGAAGGAGTCAGACCTGCGGCCTTAGGGAGCGATCGCCAGCATCCTTCGCCGTGGGCCTGGATGTAAGCGACGAGCCTGTCGTCTTCCTCCCTCGTCCAAGCTCCTTTGTTGGTGTGTGGCTGCTCGCAACAGGGAGACCTGCCCATTGCAATCACTTAACTGAGCTGATCTGAACTGAGTGAGTGATGTTGGTGAGGAGATGGAGCTTAATTTATATGGGGAAGGAAGGAGAGTGATGGACCCGCGAGCTAGGGAGCTGGAGCAGATGGTGGTTGGTAACTGCTACTCGGCCCCTTTTTGACTCAGCTGTTGCACCGTCCGTGACAGCCTGGCTGGTGCCCTGAACCCAACCGAGCCGGTTCGGTTCGGCAACTACTTTGGTTCCCCCTTTCGCACTAGCTGCCGAGTGAACATCTCTAACCACTTCCTTTCTGCGAGGGTTTGGGGGTATTCATGATTTTCGTGTCGGGTTTAGGGGTTTAGGAGTTTAGGGCTGGCCATGCATGCAGATGCAGCAGTCAGCACTCAGCAGGGTATTTGGTGACCTGCTACTGCTGCATAGTCATTAAAGAAGGTGAGTGTGGTTTGGCTCAGTCTGATCCATGATGGTCTCATGGAGGGAAACTGTTCCTTTCAAAGTTTGAATCCATTAGTTGGTTGCCTTTCCCTCTCTCTCTCTATCTGTGTCCCTTTCCTAGAAGAGAATTTTAAGTGTTGATTATCGGACCGAGTTAGTAGTCAACTACTACATATAGATTGGGGTGATGTCGTGTCAAGTAGGTTGGAGACATGGGTCTCTGTGTCCCATGTGGTTCTTATCTAGCCGAACGCACCGAGGTCATCGAGTCATGTCGGGTGCAATTTCCTTAAGTTATGATCATGTCTAGCCTAACACGAGATTAGATTGAATTAAAGGGTCCTAATAAGGTATAACATAGATTGTTTTGATTATTTTATAATAATTTATTTTTAAATTAATGATCGGGTAAGCTCACCAAACACAATCCATGATTACAAACTCGAGGAAATGCATTGTAGATTGTGTCACATGTTAATTAATGATCTAGTAAGCTCGCCGAATATAATAAACATAGAGTAATTAATTTATTATATTGTACTTTCTTTATAATGACAGTTTACTTTTCCACTTATTTTGATGTTCGAATGTGATTTATTGAAAAACTTGAAATTTTTATTTCGACAATGTACTCATTCACATTGTAATATGTTATATGCTAACGACTTCAAAATTAGTGTTAATTGCTTTTACTATGAGTCAAAATCCTAGTTTATCTAATTGTCAGGAAAGAGATATCCAATTAGTGTTAATTGCTTTTACTCTGAGACAAAATGCTAGTTTATAATATCTGATTGTCAGGAAAGAGATATCCAATGATCCGTTGAAAGTCTTAACCATTGCAGGAAAAAAGATTTCTCAATTTGTAAGAAAGTAGTCTTATAATCGTAAATGATTTTATCAATAGTTATTACATTGTGATATTGTAGGGGTTTAGTGTTGACTTTTAGGGTGTGTTTGGTTAAGGGTGTTCTTTAATAACCTTGGACATGTGATTACCAGATAATCACATAACCAAGGTTATAGGGAATAAGATATAACATAATATTGTTTGGTTTAATCTTTGGTAATGAGACAAAAACTTGTTTGGTTACCTAATATGACAATTACTATATTACCCCTAATAAATATATTTTTGAAAACTTTTTTTTAATGTATTCGTATATAATGAATGACTCTTCTTTTACCAACAAATGACTCTTCTTTTGTCATACATCAATCGCTTAAACAAATCGATAATCAACCAGGTTGGCTTAAAAAGGACGTCCTTTTATCATATTGCATTCTTATTAAACTACGGAAAGAGTATAAAATTTCCATCTGTCATTCACAGAAGTTGTAGCACTTGACATCAATTAATTACTAAATTGTAACAAGTACAAAGATATACAAATCAAATCTGACCGCATACAAACTGAAATTTATGGTTCAGATGGGAGGGTAGTCTCGTACCAACTTCACATGAAGTTCTTCAGTTGCGCTAATAGAAATGTTTGTGCTTGGTTGCTATTCATACGCTAGATTGAGAACTACACTATAAATAACAAGATTGCAATAAGCTCAACTGCTTGGCTCCCGGAGAAGAAATAGTAGCTTGCAGGCAACATTGTACAACAGCAACGAGGCTTCATCAGCCCTGAGTGTCTGATCATGCAATATCGCCAGATTAACTGCAAAGACCTCTCACTCACCACTGATGGGATTGTGAAACTCCAAACCATTCCATCTGGCGTGAAACTCCAAAATGAGCTTCTCTTCTTATGAATTGGCGCCTACCATTGCATGAAGCTTTTCGTATATCTATTTGTTGCAGCCATCAGACCTTCATTAATGACACTTCATGAAAACTAAAAACAGAGTCAAAGCTAAGGGTCAATTCAAATGGTTAAAGTTCAGGGCCCTTGCATTTTATGCTGAAAACAAAGCATAATGTGTAGCCGTATTTTAAGGTTAGCCCTGAAAATAGCATATGGTCTTAGTTTCAAACATCTATACATAAATGACACAACTCACAAAAAAACTTATTAGCAAAGCAATGAGGTCAATAGCAAATCTGAGTGAATGTCAGTCAGTAGGAATTTCTTGTTTCATTGGACATGCTTAGTTTGCTTGAAACTATATATAATGCAAGTAAGCTTATAGAAAGGTAATTATCAAGAACTTCATTCACAGAGGCTTCTTCCAGGTGAAAATTTTCCATGATCAAGAAATCAAACCTTTTGAGCTAACTTAAGGAAACATATGTACTTTTCTTTCTAATCAAAATAGTTGTTTCTTCCTAGAGGCATTTCAAATCTCATGCATGCACAAAAGCAACAGATAAATAGAGGAAAAGAAATGGAGACACAGATGATAAAGTTGCACTTGTTTTGAATACGTAGTGTAAAACAAGTTTGACACTCTTTTCATCAACAAAAGTATATCATCAGCCAACACAAACAGATCTTCATCAATATAAATCACAGGTGCTGGTAATTCTTCTAAATCCACTGATTTATCTCTGCATTTCAAGTTCTCGCACTGGAACTCCAGAACTTTCAGTCCATTATACAGGGAATCGATCATTAAAGTAGATGTGACTTCCTTCTATATGAAAAAAATGCTTGACTACTACTTTCAATATAGCATCTGTCTTATCTCTAAACATATGCAGCCTACTTCTTCGATCAATTCCTAGCCAAAAGATTCTAAAACTGCAAAATTCAAACAAAACTCAACACATTTCATCCACTAAGAAAGATCCCATGATTCTAAACTGCAAAATTCAAACAAAACTCAACACATTTCATCCACTAAGAAAGATCCCATAGTGAAATATTGGAGAACAAATATGACAACAACAAAAAAAAATAAAAATTTAAGGGCACCTTACCAAAAGAAGCTGTCATCTTTGCAGAGTCAGGAATTTCGAGGAGGTGTAAAGATTGAGCACGGCATTCAAGCTTCAACCACGGTAGGACAAAATCGACCACGGTAGCATAGAGAAGGGAAGGAAAACCAGGAGGTGTGCTGCTAGGGAAGAAGGCTTCGAATCTCCGCGAGGTGGGACGATGGCCGCTAGGGTTTCCGCTGTCCCTAGGTGCACTGCTAGGGACGATGGCCGCTGTGAATCGTCGCTAGGTGCATTGCTAGGGATGATGGCCACTGTGAATCACCCTTCGAATCGGAGCGTGGAGTCGTCGCTGAGAATCGCCGCTCTGCTGGGCTGTGAATCGCCGCTGGCCGCTGGGAGGCGAAGAGTCGGGGCATGTCGTGTGGAGTCGGTAGAAAAAACTTTCTTCTGTTAGGGTATTATATGTAATTTAATTGATTGTTAAGGATATTTGTGTCATAAATAAAAAATAATGATGGTTAATTTTGGAAAGAAAATTATCTTAACCTGGAATTGAGAAAAATTAGGCTTTTCCTTGGTTTTCTGATTCCGGGTTAGATGACCCCTTTTGTTGATGTGGTGGATATAATTGATTACCTGGGAATTCTTCATTACCTAAACCAAACAAGGTTTTTATTGATAACCTTGGATGAATAACCAAGGTTATCAAGGAACACCCTCAACCAAACGCACCCTTAGATTTTTAAAAAAAATTTAAAATGAGTCCTTTGTTTTATGGATCCTCTAAATTCATTTTATGTTTTTACTTTCTTTGTTTAAGTTCTAAAAGATTTTTTTTAATTACAATTGTTAAATAGACCTAAATTGATTAATTTTAAAAATAAGTTTTTGTCATGTTCCTTTGACTCATTTTGATGTATAAAAAGTCATCTAGAAAAAAATCATCGAATCCACCTCATGTGAGACAGCCCAGGGGTTATGGAACGGTTTCGAAGATTCAAATCTTACTCATGATATATTATATCTGAAAAGTTCGAATTATTTATGACATTGGGTCATCTAATAGGGATTCGTTTACATTTTTTTTTTAATCCTGGTGACCGATAAAAAATTTTCATAAGACTATCTTTAAGTTTAATCAAATACATCAAATGCGTCAAGGTGGTACATAGTGGCACAAAATGATTTGCTCGCCTCCAACATTTTTGCCAATCCATTTCAGGACACACGGAAAATTGACATCAAATACATCAAGCTTCTCGAATATGTTTCATTTTCATCCTATCCTACTAAGTTACGTATACATTATCTAAATTACATACTTAATATAGATATTAATAAAATAAATTAAATCTAATTTAAATTTATTTTAAAAAATAAAAATAAAAGTCATTAGAAATTAAAAAAATAAATATTTATTATATTATTCACCTCTAATAAACTATCAAACCCCCAATTTTGAATATTTATTTTATGCTATCTTAATTGACATATATCCTTAGTTTAAAAAATAGATAGTTTATGAAACATAATCCTACCAAGACATTTGACCAGATTCAAATGAATGCCCAATTAATTAAAAAGTGGCATATTTATCACAATAGAATGCACAATTAATTAGAAAGTGACATATTTATTATAATAGAGTAGTGATTATGGATGTATATCCTCGGGAAAATATTCCTCCTACTTTACTTTATAGCTATTTGTCAATTTTTCTTGCGATATAGTTGATCGAAAATAAATTTTGAACAATGTCAACTTAGAAAAAAAAATTCGACAGATACATCTGTAACTGTAATAGTCAAAAAATTTCGATAAGCGATATTAGTATTTGGATAACAATCATTCATTTTCTTCAAATAATTCAACACATCAATCGCTATTTTTGATTCTCTTGGTAATGAATGTCTTAACAACTTTAGTTTTAGATATAAATCTGATCCATCAATATTAGAGTGTCAATCATGTGTTAAAGAATGACACATGAATGTAAGAAACCATTATCATCAATATACTTCAATCTCTCCAAACTAAATAAAAATCTAAACATTTTTTTATATTTTTGAAATTGTTCAAACCGAATTTGAAATGAACAAAGAGCTTAATCAATTATAAATAGGAAGTAATTAACTTGAAAAGATTTTTTAGGAGAATGGATTACCTTTTCGTTGTTAATCTCATCAAATTGTCTTATTTTTTGATGATAAAGTTCAATTTCTATTTCATTTACAATATTTTCAACTTTAATCAATATCAATATCTTCATTTTGAATTAAAGCTTCTTCCTTTTATTTTTTTTTCACCATATTTTCTGCTTAGATAATTATTTTCTTATAAGCGGCATGTTTGCTAAAGGCCTAAATATCAATCTGCACCCACAATTCATAGATTAAAATAGTTATGACAAATAAATGCAAAAAAAATTCATCAAATTGTAATACATGTAAATACCATCATCCTAAATCACATCATACTTTTATCTAATCTTAAAACTATGAGGGGCTTAAACTTAGAAAAAGTAGGCAGTAAGTTATGACTATCAAGTTAAATTATTTAAACTAATTCATTCGGGAATCCTTTAACGCCTGGAGTGACTAGCCAGGCAGTCACCTCAAGTGGCTTGACCATCTAGAACGACTTATGATCTACATTTTAGGACTGAAGGATCCACCCTTGGCTACATCATGAACTTTTTGGATTTACTTAATTAGTGAAATATGAGATAGATCTATCTATCTTGGATTAATCGGATTATAAAATCTGTATATTTAGTATAAAAAAATCATGTCAAAAGATATGATGGTTTCTAAATCTACTTGATAGATAGAATATATGTACATCTAGATATCTATTATAAAAAAAGTTATCAATTCATCTTCAATCTATTTTAGAGCGGCTTTGTTTTCGCATTTTAAAAGTTCTTCGGCCCTGTGGACCCTTTTTTTAGACCGTACAAATTCAGTGTTTAAATTAATAAAACTCAATTATGTTCATCTAATAATAAAAATATATATAAAATAAAAAAATTTGAATGCTAAAAAACTTAATTCATGAATAAAATTTATAAATAATTTATAACTAAATTTATTTATTAACTTACATAAAAAATTGTAATTTTTTTTGTATTAAATACATATATATATATATATAATAATTTTAATGTATGTTAAAAATAAATAATAATATATGTTTTTATATATACATTAGATAAATATTTAACTAATTTATGAGAACAACGAAGTTCTTAATTGAATTCACCTTAAACTCCACTCAAGCTCGTTTCTTCCTCGTTCATTTTGTTAAAGTGCGTCTAGGGGTTGAGATGGATTGCTTTGGGCAAAAACAAAACAAAACAAAACAAAACGGACGTCCTTTTAATTAAAATAGTAGAGAACATTCATTTTTGATTTATTATTTGTTGGGCTCTAAGGATATGTGTATCTTCACAGTGATGTGATATTGTCCACTTTGAACACAAGCCTTCATAACTTTACTCTTAAGCTCTACCCAAAAAACATCATACCAATAGAGATACTTTCCATCATTTTAAACCATGATCTTTTCCATTTCAAACTAATATGAGATTTTGATTGCTCCCTAATAATCCTCCCCTCAAACGGAGAACTATCATTGGTCCGGACCTCTCTACAAGCATCTGATCACTCTTGACCTACTTTTGATCTCTCCGTGAGCATTCGATCAATCGTTAACTTACTCTAGGCCTCCGGGTCTCGCGAGCTACATCCGACCTGCTCCGGGCCTCTGGACCTCTCCGCGAGCATCTGATTACCTTTTGACCTGCTCCAAACCTCCCCGCAAGCATCCATATCTAGTCACTCTTGACTTACTCTGAGGCTTCTCCTCAAGTATTTGGTCACATTTGACCTGCTTGAGCCTCCCCTCAATTTCGTTCAAGGACCCTCCTATATGGTACATGATATGGACCATGACTCTGATATCACTTGTTGGGGCTTCAAGGATATACATATCTTCACAATGACATGATATTGTCCACTTTAGGCTTAAACCCTCATAACTTTGCTCTTGTGCTCTATCCAAAAGGTTTTATGCAAATGGAGATATTTTTCATCTTTTTAAATCCATGATTTTTCTATTTTTAACCAATGTGAGATTTTGATTAATTCCTAATATTATCATAGGACATCCCATCATTTTTTGATTTATTATCCCCATGGGGTGTCCAATTGAGAGTAGCTTAGAGGATGATAGATTTTCTATAATAGAATAGAATCAATTTCCAACGAGTACATATTCTTGGAGAAAAATTTCTTCCACCCCTAATCACTTGACGGTCAATTATAGGCTAACTCCATGATTTACCTCCATTCATATAATCTGGGGACGAATTATGAGGGAGCGTAATCACCTTTTGCTATAATATATTTTTATCTCACCTGTCTATTTCATATAATTTATGGATGAGTTGTGAGAGACGTCTGCGATGTGCATAATCATCTTTTATTATAGTATATTTTTATCTCTAAAATACCTTTATTTTTTATGTTAGTGTAGCAGTTACATGTTCATAATTATTACACATTGACACTTTTAACTTTGATTACAACAACATAGTAGTTATAAATTCATAACCGTTATAACATACAATTTGAATTTTGATCCATATTAATAAATTTGATTGCAATAACTATGAACTACTTTTGCTGTCGGAAGCACCAGATTGAATTTTATTTTGATAATGACAAAGAGTTCAACGTTAAGTGTGATTTTATTTCTAATCAGTTACACTGAGTGTGCAGGAAAGTTCTAGTGTAACTAGACAAGAAGTCTTGATCTGTAGGGTTGAGCACGAAATCCTAGTTTGGAAGACTGGACACGAAGAACTGACCGGGGGTTGGGCACTGAAGTCCTGATCTGGAAGATCGGATAGAAGTCTTAGTTGAGCGAGGACAACAGATAAAAGTTGAGACGAGTCGAGATACGAATGTCACGAGATCCGGAGTTTTCGGAGGCCGAGCAAAAGTCCAACCGTAGGTGCCGATTAGCAACAGATAACTTCTTCAGAGTGGAGTAAGTAAGGACGTGTTTCCCGGAATAGTAGGAGTTGGTCCAACCTAGGATTTCAGTTGAAACCTAAAAGTTAGGATCGGACAACACTAGCTATCTTGCATGCATTTTCCTTTACATATTATTATTAGACTAATTCTGTATTGCAGCTAAGTGAACCGGCGATTGGCAGCTCTCAAGAGCTCGAGACGAACTCGGATACCTGAGAACACAAGCGCCTGAGAGGGACTTAGGCACCTGAGAACATAGGCGCCCGAGAGGGAATCAGACTTGGCTAAGTTGGCGCACGTTGAGTGGAGCCTCCACGTCAGCAACATAGGTGCTCGAGAGCAGTCGGGTGCCCGAGTATCGATAAAACATTGACCAAGCAGGGATGAGTCCGCGGTTGGATTGCAGCAACACGGGAGCTCATATAGGCACACAAGCGCCCGTATGACCCTATATAAGGGTTATACCACCAGAAACTCAGCAACAACTTGCTACATCACTTGTGCTCTCATGTGCTGCGTTAAAATGATCTAGAGACAATGAAACGCTGCTTCGACAATGACGCACTTTTCCTTCACTTCATTTAAAGTTAGTTGGTATTTCTTTTTTTTTTATTCTTGTACTTAAACATTGCATTCTTGTACATATTTGCAACTTATAGAATTGCCCAAAGTAAACGGTCAAGGACCGTGAGTTTTGGAGTAGGAGCCGTCACAGACTCCGAACTAAGTAAAAACAAAAGGTTTTAGGCGTGCTTTTTTACTTTACTTTCCGCTACCTACTCGCTTACTTTTACGATCCCGAAGAATTTTTTGAACGCAATATTTATTCCCCTCCTATCGCTTTCTACGATCCTACAACTACAACATGAGTACTTCATCATAGCAATCGAACGATCTCTCTAGGTGGAAGAGATTTTATTCTTCAAGGATTTATTCCCTTGAGAATTCCATCCTTGCTTTCATCTGACAATCTACCACCTAAGTATCACTTCATTATGCCTCTGATATAAGACCTAACTTATCTTTCAAATATAACTTGGCAACTACGGATCATAACTACTATGACATAAATGATTTATTTTGGATTAATAAAAAATCATTACAGCTATAATTATATAATTATAATAGTTAGGAAATCATAATGATTAGGAAGTACTATAATAATATATCAAAAAGATAATATCAAAAAATAAAATGTAGAAAGATGGGATAGAACTCCTGTGTCTATATATATATATATATATATATATATATTAAACATCCTTTTAAATTTTACCTAATTGTTTAAAGCCCTTGAGTCTTCCTTTTAGCCAATATATTAAACATCCTTTTAAATTTTACCTAATTGTTTAAAGCCCTTGAGTCTTCCTTTTAGCCTATTCTAGGGTGTCACTATACCCCAATTATCATCAAGCTACATTAATTGTCCTTTGTTTGTGATCAAGTACAGAATTGAATCCCTAAACTTTAATTAGTTTACCTTTTCCTTACCCTTCAAGCAGCCAATTTGTTGCATTAAAAAATATACAAAATCCTTCTACTCTACAACACATTGCCTAAACACACACCAATACAGAAAGGTTTTAACCAAACAATCATCCATAGTACATTACAGCACGATGGCAGGCAAAATGGTTTCATATTCTAATTTACATAAGATCACTAGTTCAACTAGTTCAATTGACCCTTGAAGTCTCCACTAGCATGAACTGCCTTCACCGTCTTGTCATATTCATCCTCTTCTTCTTCGTCGTCATCATCATTTTCCTCTGGCTTTTCCTTGTCCTCGTCTTCCGACTCTTCCTCAGGCCAGCCAAAGCCAGGGATTGACCGAGATGGTTTCAACACCGACCTAGCTTCAGTTAATATCTCCATGATCTCATCCACGCTCTGTGTGGAGTATGTTGGAGCATTGTTGTCCCTCTTGTAGTACACTGCTTGTGCAGGCTCAGTAAGCTCCCTTGGTAAGTTCTTCAGGAACCAAGGGTGGCTTTTTATTTCCTTTATCGTAATTCTCTGCATTCATTTCATCCAGCTATGCAAGTTCAATGACTATTACTCTTCAGTTTTCTTAAATAAATAGATGATAGAAGTTGAGGTTAAATACCCTCGTTGGATTGGCAACAAATATACGGGAGATGAGTTGCTTGCAGTCTTGCGATACGTGTGCATAGTCCGGTATTTTATACTGAACAGACATTATCCTCTGCATTTAGAATACACGAACAAGTCAAATAGTTGATAACCGAACCAAATCATGTCACATAAAATCGAAGTGTGTTTACTCCAATTATGTAATGATTGATTGTGTAACGATACCCCAATTGTCTTCCTGAAGTTTTTAGGATCTCTTTGGTCTTCAAATGGGTAGGCTCCCACAAGCATCACATAAAGAGTTACTCCGCACGACCAAATATCTGCTTGCTGCACCATATTTTTAGTGAGAAATTAGATTTGTAAGTAAACTGATACAAATTGGATAAACAATAGTAAGCATGATAATCGAATTGTCATCAAAAGATTGTATAAATGGCCCACAAACTGGAATGCCATTATGCCGACAACTACAACTTCAGTTAAACTCTGAAAGAAACATGTTCAGTATCATCGATGTTCATGTGATACGGATAGAAAAGGCAATTTTTGAGTTGGGGTAGATGACATGGATTCCTGCAACCATGAAACAACTATCGTCTACCTGTTATAGTCCAACTATCCATACTATTTATTCAAAGTCACGGCCATACGACAAGGAATAGTCAACATCTTATAAAGATAATGCGCATCGGTCATACCAAAATGATCTTTATCCAGTATGTCACCAAGATGGTCTTATCTGATAGGATGGGAGCAGTATGAGACAATCGTAGAGCGAGGAACTCAACAACACAGAACTAGACCAAGATTTTCAGATGAACGGAGAATATTTAGTGTTTGTAAAAGCAAGACATGGTCATATCAAAAGGAATTGAACCCCGTAAAGGAAGGCAGAGACTCGAAGGCAAATGTGTAGACAGGTAAAGCAAGGAAGGTTACTATTGCTATTGTTGTCTTAGAGAGCATGTGCCTTGATAACTAGAGTTTCATCAGGATAAATTTCAGAAAAGATCAATTAGATTTTTTATTGGATAAGGTAGGGATAATTAGAATTTTCATTGGATATACTAAAAAGTTGTTTAAATTTTTTAGAAAAATCCGAGTTTAGACTTTTCGACTAAGTTATGTTGTCAAGCTATAAAAGGAATTCAGATCCCATGCATTGTTGTAGAGTTTTTGAGTTGTAATAAGAGTTTAAGTGATTGCTGAGTAGAGTCAAATACTTTTCACAAATTTTCTATTTGCTAATATATAGTTCTTCTTTCAATCTCCTCTTTTGAATTAACAACTGGTATCAAGCGGTCGGTCGAGGACCGACTACCAAATGCTTTACGAGCAAGAGATGTCGCAAGTACACAAGTCATTATGCCCGATATGATAATTTCTATAAGTAGTCTTGAAAAAGTTAATAATATTAATTATAGCACTTGGAGTACTCTATGCAATTTTACTTGTTTAATTAAGATTTATAGGAGATAGTTGGGGTAGTAAGATATTACCTCCAATAAATCAAGATGACCTTAGAAAGTGGAAGATCAAGATGGGTAAAGTAATGTACACTTTATCGATACGATGACTTGCTACAGTGCGTCAAGGATGTGAAGACACCCAAGGAGGCATGAGACACTCTTGCTCAAATTTTCGCTTGGGAAAATGATGCGAAGTTACAAAACTTGAGGACGAACTACTATCAATCTCGCAATGACATAATGGTGAGTGAATACTTACCAAAATTAAAGCTTTATGCCAGGAAATTTCAAAATTAAATCTTTAAAATCAAATTACGGAGATAAGGATGAGGAGAATTATTGTTCATGGGTTGCACCTTGAATTTAATACACTTGCTACAATAATTCGTGGATGTTTAAAAGTGCCAATGATGAATGAGATAGAAAACATATTGTCAATCAAGAGGTGTTGGACAAATAAATGTGTAAAACTTTAATCAACAAAGATGAGAAAGCTCCCTTTGGTAATAAAAAGAATTCTAACATCGAGAGATCAAAAATTGGAGGAGAATTGAGGAAGGATGAATATCAACAAAGGAGTTGGCAACAAGGGTAAGCCCGTAAATATTATTGTCCGAGGAAAAAGTAAATTTTCACAAGAATAGTCAGTGCTACAATTGTAGAAAAAGAGGTCACTTTGCGAGAGAGTGTCGATATAAAAAACATAAGGGAATGTTGCAACATCCTCCCGGACCCAAGTTGAAAGTGAAGATGAATGAGACTTTCACACCTCTTATGCTATTTTAGAGTCAATTACATGTAATTCTAATGAGTCTATTCCCTCTTTCACAAGGAAGAAGAAACGATAAGTGATGAGACTATCAACTTTAATGATGATTGGATAATAGCCTCTTGATGCTCTAACCATTTGATAGGAGATAAAGAAAAATTATCAAGTATGTCAAAGTACAAAAGGACGCGAGTTGTTGTCATGGCACACAACACACAGTTACCTATAATTCATGTTGGCAATGATGACAGTGGTGCCCCAATTTAGTTCTAAGCAAGTAGAGTCAGAGAATGTGTTCCATGTACCTAGGATGAAGAACCTGATATCACAACTAACATCTACAGGAAACTATGTTGTGTTTGGGCCAAAGGACGTGAAAGTTTATCAAAATTTGGAGCTGACAAGCACACCATTCATGGAAGGATGAAAGGGTAATAGAGTTGTCAATTTGGATTGAGCCCGTCGGGTTGACCAGTCCCGTCAAATAATTTAAGCGGGTTATGTTGAAATTTTATCAACCCATTTAAAGATGGATCGGGGACCTCGGGGTGGGTCGGGCCACGCAGGTTGTGGGTCAAGGTGGGTCGGCCAATAGCGGGCTTGGGTTGGCCCGCAGGTTGAGAAAAGGAAAAAAAAATAGAATTTAAAATTAAAGTGGGAAACTCAATGGGCTCATGGGTTGACCCATCAACCCCACAACCTAAACTTAAAAATTCCAACCTTTTTTTTTTAATATTTCAGTAGGCTCGTGGGCTAACTCGCTAGGTCGCGCAACCCCCACCAAGATTGCAAGTTGGCCCGCTTTGACCCACCACGGGCCGACCCATCGGACAGCTCTAAAAGGTAGTATATGTCTATGTGATGTCAGCTTAAACAACTTATGATGGACAAATCGAAAAGAAATAAGAGTTGATTTATGGCATGCACGCCTAGGGCATATGAGCTATCAAAAGCTAAAAGTAATGATGAAAAAAATCAATGCTCAAAGGTTTTCCTCAATTTGATGTTCGAGATGATACAGTTGTATTGGATGATAGTACATCAGTTCATTTGAAGACTCTTGAGTATAGAGCAAAGAAACCTCTTTGAGTTGGTTCATTTAGATGGT
This sequence comes from Boesenbergia rotunda, assembly GCA_024364735.1. Taxonomy (NCBI): domain Eukaryota; kingdom Viridiplantae; phylum Streptophyta; class Magnoliopsida; order Zingiberales; family Zingiberaceae; genus Boesenbergia; species Boesenbergia rotunda. Next base: position 164,885 of record JAGFNQ010003577.1, read on the forward strand.
TTGGGAAGCAACCATCCATTTAGGGGTGTCAAAAATAAACTCGACCCGATGACCCTACCCGAATCGATCCAAAAAAAATCAGGTTTGGGCTGGGAATTTTCGGATTCGGGTCGAGTTTGGGTTGGAGGATTTTGGGTTGAAAATTTCAGGTCGGGTTCGGGTTGACCCGAATTTAAGGTTTAGTGGGTTTTTTAGAGTTAAACCAAAATTTATTTTGAAAATTAAGATGTTTTTATGCATATTAATATCAATCTTAGTATGATAATGATGGAGTATTAAGATAAAATGAAAAATTATAGAGAAAATAGCCAAAAAAGTCATATTGAATCGGTTTTTCAGGTTCTCATGTCAGGTTCAGGTTGGTCGGGTTCAGGTTTAGGTGTTTCGGGTTGAATTCAGTTTGGGTCGGGTTCGGGTTGGGAGTTTAAAAAAAAAATTCAACATGACCCAAACCCAATCTGACCCACCCGAATTGACACTCCTACACCCGAATTGACACTCCTACATCCATAAATGGTTTCCGGTATATATGATTACTTTCATTGATGACTTCTGAAGGTACGTATAGATATAACTTATATGTCTATGTATCAACAATGGAGGTGAACATACTTCATATGAGTTCACGAAGTATCTGCAAGATTGTAAGACAAGGCGGCAATTCACATATCATCACACTCCACAACAAAAATGTAGTAGAAAGAAAGGACATTCACCTTGCGAAGACATGCATGATTATACTACATGCTAAAAATATTCCACCTCGATTCAATTTTGAGCAGAATACATGAAGACAGCTACACACGTAACTAATAGGCCATCACAAGCATCATAAGGATTTGTTTTACCATTCAAGAAATTATAGAAAATTAAATCTACTGTAATTCTCTAAGCCATTTTTGAGTATTTGATTGCATATGATTATGTTTTTGTACTAAATCATTTACTTAGAAAATTTGATAAGAAAGCAATAAGATGCATTCTGTTGTGACCCTGCACCAGGAAGATGTAATATCTCTCGAAATGTGATATTTGATGCAGCTTCATCGTGGTGGTCTCCTCAAATGACAACCATACTAGACTCAAAGGAAATAGAGGAGAAATTACCAGAGAAACTTAGATAAGATAAAACAATTAAAGAAATCAGTCAGAAAGTGGAATCAAACAAAGAACAAGTTAGTAACAAATCACTTGATGAGCCTAAGTCTCCATGGCAAAGAGGGATTTATCAATAATGAAGAAGCAAAGCCAAACCGACTAGAAGAAATCCATGAAGAAGATGAGCAACCCCAGACACATCCAAGAACATTAGAAAGATAATCCCAAGTATGCAAATGTTACACTCATTGAAGAAGGTAATGTAGAAAAACCTAGTACATATGAAAAGGCATCCTCAAGCAAAGAATAGAGTCCGTCGAGATTGAAAAGACTTAATGGTACAGAGTTCAAAGACTTTAAAAAGACAACTCGGTCTGATAAACAAACATTTCTCCAAAAGGTCTTATGTTGATCTCAGACACCCAACATGGCCGACTTCATAATTATTTGTAGAAAGGTAAATCAAGAAACTGAGTAGACCACCATATGGAAAGATATTTTTCTCCGCTTCACTGGAAATCAAAGTTTACCTATTTTTGTAAATTTATCATGTGATGACTATTTATACTCTGGGGGTGGTATGATAAACAAACATACACTAATACACTAAGAGAGAGTAGTCCATGAAGAAAGAATTGTTTACAAAGTAATTCTAATAATTAATCATTAATTCGTAATTAAAATATTAATTAATTAAATTTGATCCCTCCGACCAGACGACTAGACTGGAATCGACTGGGACAATGGTCCTCCCCAACCCCAACGGCAACCCCCCAATGTCCAACGTGGCTTCTGGTCAGTCCACCTAAATATTTGATGGCCCACACCATACCTATACCATACCATACCCATACCCACCCCATCCCTCCCTAAACAAACCCTACTTCCACTACATACAACAACCGCACTAAGGACGCGCCGCGCGTGATCCCGACAGTTCAGGAATCTCAAGGTGGGTCCGCCGCGTCGGAGAGCACACAGGAGGACGACGACGGTCACGAGACGCAGCCGTATTCGTTCTTACGCGTTTACAATATTAATGTTTTGTCGCTAAATCAATCGTCGAGTAGTCCGATTACAAGGTACGAGCAGCAGGGTGAAAAAGGACTCACTTTGCCGTCGTACTCGCGGCGAGAGAGGACCTCCGGGGCAATGTACGCCGGCGTTCCCACCGTCGACTTAGGCCTCGAGTGCAGCAGGGACGACTGAGATGAGGGATTGAATGAAGCTGTTAGATGTAGCTATTTTGCTATCGGAGATTTAGGAACCGATGGGAAAAAGATGACCTTGGAATAGCCGAAATCGCAGATCTTGAGGCGCGGAGCAGGGCTCCCATCGAGCAGAGTGTTCTCCAGCTTCAAGTCGCGATGGCAGATTTGCTGAGAGATTTTGATTTCTCATCTGATTAGCGCATTCACTTCGCTTTAAATCTTAGTATTGCAGCAAAAAGTGGGGGGTTGAGGATAATTGTACCCGGTCGTGACAGTAACAGACGCCGGAGATGAGCTGCTGGAAGAAATACCGCGCCTGCGAAACGAAATCAAGCAGAAATCAATATTGGATAGATTCGATTCGATTCCATCTCTCGAGAAATGAGCGGAGGTTGACGAATAAGGACTCAGAGAACCTCGTCCTCGCTGAACCTTCCGGCGTCGCAGATTCGCTCAAATAGCTCGCCGCCGGCCGCATACTCCATCACAATCGCCAGATGCGTCGGCGTCAGCACGACCTAAAGAAATTCCTCACGAATCAACTCAACTCGACCCACGAATCAAAACCATGGCAAAGCAAAAGGGCTTCCAACCTCCTTGAAGCGGATGATGTTGGGATGGCGAAGCGAGCGGTGGTTCATGATCTCCCTCGCCACGTTCTCGTCAATCTACGGAACAGCATCAAAAAAGGCAAAAAAAAAAAATCAAATCAAATCAAATCATTCTAGAATCGAATCGAACGACAGCAGATGGATCGCGAGAGCAAGGGCGATTCCACATAGCCGGCCGGCTCACCCGCTGGCCCCTTTCGATGTACTTCATGGCGACGAGCTCTCTAGTCTCCTTGTTCCGCATCAGCTTGGCCACTCCAAAGTTCCCCGATCCGATGTCGCGCACCACCTCGTACTTCTCCATGCTCCCCTTTTCCTTCTTCCCCAAGCCGCCGCCTCCTCCTCCTCCTCGAGTTTTTTTACCGCTGTTGGAACAAAGCCAAAGCCTTAGCTTCTGCTATAGCTGTCGAATCGGCTGCAGAGGCGCCTAGGAGATCTCTGGTTCTATCAGAGCTCCTCGGCGTCGGGCCGTTTTCTCGAGGAAGGGAAAGGAAACGAGGCGGAAGAAAGGCAGGAATTAATCTCCTAACATTCTCCACTTTTTATTGCGATTTGTCACACTCTTCCACAGACGGACCCGCAGAATACCAATGACGGATCTGTGGGCCCCACAGTTGAGCTGGTGATCCAGAAGGTAGTAATGATGGGGGTAACCCTTGCAAGGAGGGCGTGTGACTTCGACGGCCAGGGGTAGTTCCTTCCTGGCGGCAGCAAGAGGATTGGCTACGGAAGTGCCGGGTCCACCAGGTTTAGGTTAAGCGGCGGAGTTCTGATATGGCACTCGAGACAGGAATATCCCCGAACCATGTGAGATGATGTCACTACTTCCTGGCGTGGGCCGACGGGTGGCGTTCGGTGAGAGCCACGTGGAGCTTCTGACGTGGCACGTGCTCTCCGCGCGCAGAGTCCACTAGTAGTTTTATAACATTACTGATGTACAGGTGGTGGTGGCGTGCGCAGAAAGCGGGGCGGTGCGGGCGCCTACTAACAACCACTCTTATCAACCTTTCTACGCTAAATCATTAATTATTAAATTTATTAATATAACAAATTGCTAAATTTACTTATCATTATTTGCAATGGGAATAAGTAGTAGATAATAATCTTATGATTAATGCTACAATTGAAAGCTTATCCAAACATTGGCTAAAGATCATAGAGAACAATAAAAGTTCAAAATATAATAATATAAATTTGATTCCACTCCACGTTAACTTCACTTTTCGTTTTTGTAATCTATATTGTTTAGGCCTTAAGAATTTTTTAAAAACTTTTTTAGCTTTTATTTTTTTATATACAATGATTGATTTTTCACCTTTATTTTTATTAAACAATAATTTTATATAAAGTATTTTCGCAATTAATCCATTGAAAAATGATATTGGATATTAAAATTAGCCCATCAAAAGCATATATTATTGATACAATTTAGTTAGTCAAAAGTTTATGTTTGAATTCTACATTTATTGAAATTCATCTCGTCAGGAATTTAACAAAAAGAAATTATCAAAAAAAATTATAGAAAAACAACTTAATTAATCTTTGGCGATTTTCTTTACAAAATTATTTGAGAAGCAAACGAAAATAAAAATAATTATTATTTAAAACCCTCCTAATATTTATTCCATTGAGAATTATTTTTTCTATTTTTAAATTATGGCTATCAAATATATAGGGAGAACGAATTCTCTATTCAGAAATGGTCCCTGTCTTCATGTCTTAACTCATCGACGATCATCGATGAGTCATCCGATCGTCAATCGGACACTATCACCGACCTTCGATTACTATCCTAAATCAAACTATACTTTGAAAGGTACAGTGAATCCGTCGGAAATCGCCGCAATTACGATCTCATCGAATTCATCATCGAATTGGGCAAGATGGTAATTACGGCGATCTTGATCGATTCACTATTCTCCTAGGGCATCCTTTGATTCGGGACGACGATCGAAGATCGTTGGTGATGTCCGATTAACGATCAGATAATTCACCGACCATCACCGAAGAATTAGGATATGGACAGAGGTATGTTGGGGACATAGGATCCCATTTGATATATAAGAGAGAAATTATTTTATTTTCCTAAAAATATATATAAATTTATTATTTATTTCATCTAAATTGCGGTAAAAAATGATTACCCGGCGAATTTCACCTAAAGCTCGTACCAAAATCCACCGAATTTCAATTCATTTCGGGATTTATTTTTCGTACCATAAGAGGAATAAATTCTCTACGACCTGAAAACAATCCGTACTCCAATAAGATTCTCAAGAATCTATGCCAAAACTCTATAATTCCACGTTTCCTTTCAAATCCCGAATCATTCGATCGTGATCTAAGACCGTACTAAATCTAGGGCCATTGATTCAAGTGCCACGTCAGCATCTACAGCATCTTATTCGTCCCAACACGTGTCGTGTCGTGAGTCGCTTTTAACTTTTGTCGGTAAAATTTTCAAGTGACACACTTGAGTTGTTTTTTTTATTAATATAAATATCTTATATTGAGAAGTGATTAATTCTGAAAATGATTAAATTTTCCTTGTAAATTATTGGGAAGGTAGATTCATTTAAGCTATTTTAATAAATGCTTAATAAAAAATATTAGATAAAACATAAAAATATAATTGTTTTAAGACATGAATATTTTAAAAATAAAATAATCATTATATTGGATTTATAAATTTTTAGTTTCATATGGTATTAAAGTTATAATTTTCCAAAAAAACACCTATTATATGTCTAATTTATATCTTACAATTTTAATCGAATTGGCAGGTGTCTCTAAACATAATATATTCAAATTTAATGTTCTTATTTAATATTATTATTCAAACCCAATCTAACATGATCTTGTGTTCATCCCTCATATTAAATTAAAAAATCTAATAAATTTATTTCTCTCTAAAAAATGTTTAATTTAACTTTTTAACTCGATGGACCCTAGGCATGCCAGTGGTGGGTCACCGGCCACATGGCTACACTGTGTCATGGGTCATCCGCCGAGTACCTACAAGTCCAAACGCACTTAACAATGCCAGCATTATCATTATTTTTATTGAAAATTAAACCGATTTAAAAAATTGATTCAGTTCAACTAAAATAATAAAAAAACATTATTTTGAAGTAAGAAATAAAGCGATTATATTCTATACCGTCTGTAAAGTTTTTTAACAAAAAAAATCGAAATAAAGTGAAAGAAAAGTAAGCAATAAAGATAGCTTTAGATGAGCTTGATTCGTGAGGTGTAAAAGTTTAATGAACAGCTAATCTCAAATTAATATATGATTGCATCTATACTGATCTCTTATCCTGTGCCAAGATATATGAGAGAATAGCATCTGTTAGCTAGTGATAGGATTGACCAAGTCAACGATCTAAAATAGAGGAGGAAAAGAGGGTAAGAATGGCGCCAGGGTATCCCCGTGATGTTATTCCGATGCTCAAGTAAATATTGGTGAGATGGTGGAAAAAAATGTGAAGAAGAAAAGGCTTGGTTATTGTTGTAATACTTACCATTGATATAAGTTGCCCTCCGCCTTTTATAGTGCTCTTTATCGTATCCTTGCTTTAATGATGTATCAATCATGGATAAGACAAGTAGTGTACTACGTATTTTGTCTATTATCAACATGATATGTCCCATCATGCACAAGGATGTCAGGGAAGCAAAGATAGGGGATGGTGCCCCACGTGCTCTGACAAACTGAATAGTGTGACAGCCAACACCAGTCTTTGGAGTGGGTCGGCCCATGAAACCTTAGGGTCTAGAAGGGGCCTCTTACCCAAATAGAGGGAGAAAGAAAGAGGGAGCATTGTATTACCGAGGCTTGTAAAGACAAGGCTTGCTTACTCAAGAATATTTGTGTAAGTACCTCGAGTTGATCTAATATCTTATGTCTAAGTGTGAAGGAACTTAGGAGTATAAGAAGTCGAGTGGAAGACGCAATAAGTGAGAAGGATGACACGGGAAGTCAGTCGATAGACTCGGTGCATCCGATGGATGATAAGTTGTGGAAGAGTACACCAGTAGAGTGAAAAGAATGCACGCTCCGATGAGAAGTCAAGGAGGAAGTTTGTTCGAGAAGAAGGCTGAAGTTGGATTCGGGTGAACTCAACTTTGGACGACTGGAATATCACGCAAGCGACCAGGAGATGATAAGTCAACTCTAAAGTTAACCGGTTCTAGGCATCTAAAACCCATTCCAGGCTCACAGAATAGGCTAGTTCAACCAAGAGGGCTATAAATAGAGTTCTTTGGGGCTAGAAATCAAGAACACACTCTGTACTTTCCATTCTATATTCGTTGTTTAGTTTCTAAGTTTTCAAATTGTTGTAAGAGACTACTCCGCCTTCATCGAAGGAACATTTGCTAGTTGAGCTTCCATTGCCTTAGATTAGCAATCATCCAGGTTGCAAACTAAATAATTCTGTGTGTCTTTTATTTTCTTTATGCTTAGTATTCTTTTTATTTAAGAGTGTCTCTTTGCTAAGAAAAAACAAGTGATTACGTTTTACTTTTAGGGCTATTCAGCCGCCCCCTCTAGCCAGCTTTCATGATCCCTTGACGAGGATGAAAAAACATACGTGGTAAGAAAATTTTCAAAGTTTTCTAAAACTAACAAGTTTGATTAAAAAAAAACAGACAACAAACCTACTAAGGAGAAAAATTGCCTAAAACTAAAAAGCAAAGAAAAAGAAAAAGACAAAGGCCAAGGCATAAACACAAGAACCTCAAAACCACATGGGATGAATCATCATTATTTGAGTCTGAGATCGAGGAGTACACAAGACTAGCACTAATGGCTAGTCATCAAGAAGAAGATGATGAAGTCACTACAGAATATAACAACAATGAAGGAGAACGTCTACCTACGAGACCAACATAATGAGGCATGTAACATTCCTTCTGATCAACTTTACAAATGTATAAGAATGCTAAGTAGATCACTCTATAAAACTAAGCTCAAATACATGGATAAAAAAAATTGCATACTATTTTTTGTATTGCTAATAATTTCTATATGTAATTAAAAAATCTCTTGAAAGTTTTATTTTGCATTTAATGTGTTTTAAAAATTTTTTGTGATACACACAAATTAAATCTATTCACAAAAAACTTGTCGGGATTTTTCACTCGTCAAATAGTTTGTTTACAAATTTTTGATCGAAAATTAAAAATTTTAAATTTACAAATACTTTGCAGATTATTTTAAAAAACCTAATTTTTTAAAAATTGACCGTTAGTTGTTGACTACTTCTAAAAATTATCAAGATTCTTGAAGTCAAAAATCATTTTTAAAATTTTATTTTCAAAAAATATATACTTCTAGAAAGAAAATAAAATTTAGCATAAAATAAAATTTTATTTTATTATGAAATTTTTATATAGTTAGATCTGATATTTTGAATTCTTCATAAAAATTTTAAAATTTTCTAACCAATAATGAATTTAAAGTGAGTTTTCTTTCAAAAAATAAATATTTCAAATTAAATTTTTTTGAAACCAGATCTTTTACAAAATAATTTTTTTAGTAGATATTTATTATATTGTACATACTCAAACAAATTTGTTAGGTATTTTAACCAAAAAATCTATTTTTAAAGCTTTATTTTTAAAATAATTATTTTTATCAAAGGGAGATATATTTTTAAGATTTTGAAATTTAAAAGGTTTTTTTAATCCTATTTTTTTGATATGATCAAAAGGGGAGATTTACAAGAGTTATGTTAAGGGTGAATTTTTTTCTTAGTTTTTTTCATAATTGCAAGATTTGTTATGCACTTAATTGCAAAAAAAAATTTCATGTACTAAATTGCAAAACTCTTTGTATTGGTCTTTCTAAATAATATTTATTACATGTTTGTTATCCTAACTTAACTTGAGTTGATACACATCAAAAAATGAAGAGTTTGTAAATATCCCAAGTTAGTTTTAATATGGTCAACCAAATCAAGTTAGGTCGTGTTGATTTTGAAAGATCAGTGTTGTTGATAGAGGGGGGAATATCGACTTCCATTTTTCGTCTTCTCATCATTAGTTTGCTCGACTTATTATCAAAGTTGTTAGTAGTACAGCAGAATAAAATAAAGAAACAAGACAGTAGACACGCGAGATTTATTTACTTAGTTCCAACCCCTTAGGGTCAGTACATTGAAGGCTTATATACTCGACGTAAGTCCACTAATGGTCCCCTTTCCGAAATTTTCGGAGGCGGAAAAATCCGTCTTACAATTCAAGAAGTACAAGCAAAAGTAAATGAAATTATGTACAACTTATAATAATAAAAGCAAACCAATAAGAAAGAAGATCTCGGCCAATTCGGAAGTCTGAAGCACAACGCACTTCCTCCTGGAGCCTCCTTAGTCGTAGAGCTTCGCCTTAGCACTTTTACTTCGTAGAAAGTGAGTAGTAAAATGATGGAATTGATGTTTTGAATCCTCGTCTCAAATCCTATATATATAGGTAACTCGGATGCCCGTATGCCTATAGGAGCACTCTCAATGTGATCCTAATCTGATCAACTCGGTGCGCGCATTGCAGGGTATAAGACCCGTGAAAAGGCTCTCGGGCACCCGGGAGCCTTTAGGGCGCCCGAGTGATGGGGGCACCTGAGTGACTCTTGGGAGCCCGAGAGCCACTCTGGAGCCACTCGGACGCCAGGAAGCTTCCGAGCGCCTAGGAGTGGTCCCAGGCTATAATTTATTTTTCGCTTTGTATTTGCTCTCCTTTTTTGCCTCTAACTTCAGATTCCTACAAGACAAACAAACACACAAAGCAAGCAACATCCTAACCCAACTTATATAAGTCTACCTGACCTATTAGGCTTTGCTTGGAGTCAACTCTCTAAGATGTTACTCCCTAAGGTCAACTCTTTAGGTTTTCCCATTACCTAGCTTTACTCACTAGGGCTTTCCCTCGCCTGATTTCACTCACCTGGAATTTTACCCAGCTTCACTCACTTGGTCTTCTTGCCCAATTCCCCAAACCAGGACTTCGTGCCCAGCTTTACTCACCAGGACTTCAGTGCCTTGACAAAGACTTTTTTGCTAGTCATCTGATCCTGACTAGACTTCTCTCTGCCAATCATCAGATCCTATTTGGTTGAGCCCTTGGTCTAACTGACTAGATTTAGGTTTAGTTACTCTGTCAAACATCAAGTCATGTTTGGCTTAACCCTTGGTTAACCTGACCAGTCCTGGGTTCTTTGCTAATCTTTGCTAAGCATTAGGTCCTCTTTGGCTAACCCTTTGGTTAAACTGATCAGTCCTGGGTTTATCCTGCCAAACATCAAGTCCTGTTTGGCTTAACTAGGTATTAATCACTCTACCAAACATCAGGTCCTGTTCGGCTAACCCTTTAGTCAAACTGATCGGTCTTGGGTTTATCCTTCTAAACATCAAGTCTTGTTTGGCTGAACTCTTGATCAGACTGACCGGACCTTAGTATATTGTCAAACATCGAAATACTAGAGGTTGACTGTTCTTGTCTGATGCTTTTTTCACTAACAAATTTGATACCTTATATCTAAGTGTGCAGGAACTTAGAAGCACAAGAAGTCGAGCAAAAGATGCAGCAAGTGAGAAGGATGATACAAGAAGGGAGTCAAAAATCTTGGTGCATTCAAGGGACGAAGAGCTACTGAAGAGTACACCGATAGAGCGAGAAGGACGCATGTGACATCTAATGGGTGAGAAGTCGGGGAAGAAGTATGCTGGGGGAGAAGGCCGGAGTTGGATTCGGGTGAGCTCAACTTTGGACGACTAGAATATCACTCAAGTGACCAGGACATGACCGGTTAACTCTAAAGTTTTGTTGGTGTCGGAAGCACTAGATTTGTTGTGATCTAATACTTTACTTTAAGTATGCAGGAAAGTCCTAGTTGACCTAAGTACTAAGTCCTGATTTATAGGATTAGACACTAAGACGTGGTCGAGGGCTGAACAAGTAAGACCTGACTGAGGGTTGTGCATTAAGACCTGACTGTGGGTTGAGCAGCTAAAACTTGATTGAGGGTTGAGCACTAAGTCTTGGCCGAGGGCTAGGCAATCAAGTCCTAATGCAGACAACTGGGCACTAAGTCCTGGCCAAAGGCTGGGCACGGAAGTCCTGATCTGGAGAATCAGGCAGAAGACTAGGTTGAGCGAGGATGGCGGATAGGAGTTGAAACGGGTCGAGGATCGAACGTCGCGAGTGTCGGAGTCATCATAGAATGAGCAAAAGTCCAACCGGGAGAGGAAATAGTAGGCGTTGGTCTGACCTAGGGTTTCGGTCCTAAAAGTCAAGACCGGGTAGCTCGAGCTGTCAAAAAAATATGCATTTCATATTTATCTATCTTTGGTTTTCTTCATAACATTGTTTTCTGCTAAAGAAGAAAGCTGAAGGAGGCTGAGTCTTTGCGGCTAAGGCGCCTGAGTTGAATTCAAGCGCCTAAAGCTCCAAGTACCTGAATAGGACTCGTGCGCCCGAGACCTTAAAACCTAGCCTTACAGTCAGTTGAATTGGATTGTAGAGGTTCGTCGACCACATCACCTTTTAGGCGCCCCGAGAGGGCATACAGGCACTTGGGAAGGATAAGGCTTAGGAAGAAGTCTCGACAATCAGCGACCAAGTCAGCGGGATAGGGGCACCCGGGATGGTCATACAGGCGCCCGTATTACCCTTTATAAGGGGGTTTGACCTTAGTACTCAGAATCAATAATTCAACGATCTATTCTCTTGTGTGCTATGTCAGAAGCTGCTTGACGACGCTGAAACACTATACTGACGAGAACACACTTGTTTTTTATTCATAAAGTAGTTGATATAGTTTTCATTTCATTTGTACTTAACTTGCATTTGTAATCATATTTTTGAGCTGATAGTGGATTATCCAAAGTAAATAATCAAGGATCGTGGCCTTAGAGTAAGAGTCATCACAGACTCTGAACCAAGTAAAAAGAAAGTTGTGTTAGCCATGTTTACTATTTGTCTTTCTGCTACGTATTTACTCAATCTCTGAAAACGCAAAAGAGCGCTATTCATCTCCCTCTCTATCGCTCTCCTCGATCTTACAGATCGGTTCCAGGTGCATGGACTCAGTCCAAGCACCTAAACTCCAGACGCCCGGACTCAATCCAAGCGCCCGGAATGGGCTGCCACGTCTTCTGGAGCCGTTGTCGAAGAGATCAAGTTCGGGGCCACGTCAACATAGTCCAGGCACTCCGATCGCCTTCCAGGCGCCTGGAATGCTCCAAACTCATCCGATGACCGTTGACAACTGGATCAGGCTCAATGAAGTCTAGGCGCTTAGAATGGTCCGAACTCATCCGATGACCGTTAACCAGAGTACTTGCCATCTTGGAGATATCATTTGCCTTCATATTCTCCGATCAAAGGATTTTCTATAAGGTTACTTGCTGGAAATCGACCTTCAGTTGGGTAAAGGCCTCTGCATATTTCTTTAGTTGGTCATTTTTGATTTCATAACTTCCCTCTATATGCTGTGAGGCTAGTTGTGAACCTGAATGAATGAGGACTCGGGAGGTCCCAACTCGTTTAGCAACTTGGAGGCCAATTTGGAGGGCTTCATATTTAACTTCATTATTGGACACTCTGAAGTTATTCGAACGACTCTAACACATCTTCTCTGGGAGAAATCAAGAATACCCCTACACTATTTCTTTGCCGAGTGGATGATCCATCAACATATATTTTTTAAATCCCATCTAACTTGGAGCTTGTTGCTTCAATGATAAAATTCATCTGTTAAGGCTTGAGCCTTAATGGCCGTCCGGAACTGAAATTGAATGTCATATTCACTGGTTCTATTATCCACTTGATTAGTCTATCCGAGGCATCTGGATTTGTCAATACTCATCCCAAATTGTTGTTGGTAAGAACTGTAATTGAATGAGACAAGAAATATGATCTTAACTTTTCTAAAATATTACAATATCGTTGCTTTGCATCCTTTAATAAGTGGCTAAAGAAATAAATGAGGTATTGAGTATTATCTTCCTCTTTTAACAAAGCCGAGTTGACTATATTGTCAGTAGCCAATAGATATAATAATAGTTTTTCTCCCCCGACTGGTTTGAAGAGAGTTGGTAGTCCAGACAAGTATTCTTTAAGCTCGGTGAATGTCTGGTCACATCTTTTATCTCATTCAAATATTAAAGTATCACGTAATATTTTGAAAAAAAGGCAAACTCTAGTTCACCAGCTGGAAGATAAAGAGGGAAAGGTTGTTATGTGACCAACTAGTCGCTGAGCTTCTTTAAGTTGTGAGGAGGAGCCATATTTTAGAGTGCCTAAATTTTATCTGGGTTGGCTTCAATTCCATGCTTGGTCACTAGATACCTAAGGAATCGATCGCTTTTTACGCCAAAGGTGCATTTATTTGAGTTCAATTTGAGCTTGTGTTTTCTTAAGGCACTGCAAGTCTTGTCTATATCAAGTATTAAGTCTCCGCTCGACATAGTTTTGATCAAAATATCATCCACATAAACTTTCATATTCCTCCCTATCTGATGCTTAAAAACCCGGTCCATTAGTCGTTGATAGGTAGCTTCTGTATTTTTTAGTCAGAACGGCATAAGATTAGCCATTGATTTGTAACTCCTGCATTTGATGTCACCGGCCTCAAGCTCATACGGGTACTAACACTAAATAGTAAGATTGTACAATCCTACGAACGGGATCATAATTTTGCAAACTATGGTTGAATTCATCTCAAATCTCTAGAGACAAAAGTGTTCATACTTGACGTTTGCTCTTCTTGTAAACCAAAATATGTTTCATCCTCTAAATTAAGTAAAATGTTTCTGATGCGGCGGATGATTATCAGATTCATTGATTCACGCACAAATATTAAAAGTAATCTTCTAAATCCTATTGATTCCTTGAAATGCTAGAAGATAGACAACCAAATTTGACATTTAGGAAGAACCGGTGCAACCACAAATTATTATTAATCAAAAACTTTTTTACATCAATTCAAATAATTATTTATATAGACTCTAAACTCTAACCTAAGATATAAAGAAAGGAAAAAAATCCTGATAGAAAAGAAAAAATTCTTAACAAACTCAAAATGCTAAACAGACTCAAAATAAAAAATATAAAAGAAAAAAATGATCAAAAATACCTTAAATGCCAAAAATAGCCTAAATACCAAAAAACTTAAAACTATTAAAAAAATAAAAAGATGGTCGGATCCTCTTAAATCATTCTCCTCGTGGTGAAAAAAATTCGCCCCCGAATTGCTAGTCATATTATCATCAAAAGCATTGTCGACGTGTTAATGTATTCTTGGTGTGATGCAAAGGAAACTATTGAATTCGTTGATTCGAACACGAATACTGGAAATAATCTTCTAAACCTTGTTGATTCGCACACGAATACTAGGAGATATAAAAGCAAAACTCGTTGTTTCTTAAGAAGGAGACGACGACTGACTCCACAATATCAATCTCGCTCAAATACAAATTAACTTAGCAGATAATTATTGGATCCATTGATTCACTCATGAATACCGAAAATAATCTTCTAAACCTTGTTGATTCCGTAAAATGCTAGGAGATACACAACCAAACTTGATGTTTGGAAAGAAACAACACTACCATAAATTATTATTAATCAAAAGTTTTTTATATCAATTCAATCAATTATTTATATAGACTCCAAACCCTAAAACATAAAGAAAGGAAAGGAATCTTAACATAGAAGGGAAATTCTTAACAGACTCAAAATACTATATTGATTCGAAATCCAAAAATATAAAAGATTGAAATTACCAAAATACCCTAAATATAAAAAAAACTCGAAAACTACTAAAAATAACAAAAAGATAATCGAATTCTTTTGCACCATTCTTCCCACGATGGAGGAAATTTGCCCTCGAATTGTTAGTCATATTATCATCAAAAGCGTTGTTGACGTATTGATGTCTTCTTGGTGCATGTGATGCAACAGAAAGCTATTGGATCTGTTGATTCACACACGAATATCAAAAATAATCTTCTAAACCCTATTGATTCACACATGAGTACCAATGAAACTCGTCGTTCCTGAAGAAGGAGGCAGCGACTTACTCTACAAGATAAACCTATGATATCAACTGACACACCATATAACTATCATATTCGTTGATTTATACACGAGTACTGGAAGCGATCTTCTAAACCACATTGATTCCGCAAAATGCTAGGAGATAGACAATCAAACTCAATATTTGGGAAGAAACGAAACAATCACAAATTATTAGTAATCAAAAGTTTTTTACATCAACCCAAATAATTATTTATATAGACTATAAACCCTAACCCTAAAAAAACAAAGAAAGGAAGAAATCCTAACAAAGAACGAAAAATTCTTAACAGATTCAAAATCCAAAAATTTAAATGATAGAAATTATCAAAAATATTTTAAATACCAAAAAAACTCAAAATTATTAAAAATAATAATAATAAAGTAGTTGAATTCTCCTGCATAAATTTCAAATGCCATAAGAAGGTGATAAATCTGTATCTGTGGTAGAGGAAAACTCCTCAGGTATTTTAACAGATAAAGTCACTTAATTGAAGATTATAAAAGATATTATAAAACCTCCAACAAGTGCAGTAGTAAAAGACTTAGAAAAGTAATATGAGGATTAGAGTTTGAATTTTAGATGAGACGAATATTAATTATGCCAGATTTATCAAGTGGATATAAATGAGGAGAAAGATTATTTATCTTGAAAATCGGACGTGAATTACTAAAATAAATTGCCTTATCATCGAGTAAGTCAAGAGGGCATATCTTTTGTCCCACTTTGCCCTTTGACCCGCCTGTTCTATTCATCGACGACGGTCGGCGAGTCGTCCGATCGTCGATTGGTCTTTGGCCGTTGCCCCGAACAAAATTATACCCTGGGTACGATAAACCCATCGGGATTACCGTAATTGCGATCCTGCCGGATTCACCGTCGAATTTGACGAGGTTGTAATTACAGCGATTCCAACCGGTTTATCGTTCGTTCAAGATATCATTTGATTTGGGACGACGATCAAAAGTCATCGATGATGCCCGATCGACGATCGAACGACTCGTCGGCCGTCTCGGCAAGTGTGGGATAGACGGGGCAGAGATCCTCTAGGACAGAGGATCCTGCCTGGTCAGTAAGATTATACTTTTATACATCTTATTATCAAAAAAAAAAAAAAAAAAAAAAAAAAAAAAATTAATCTCATTCATTCTCAATCTCGAATCAAGACGATTAATAACCATTTGAATAAAAAAAGAATTCAATTATATTTACGATATCTGCAGATACAAACTTAAGTAATTGATAAGAAAATTCCAATAAGTAGTATTTTGAGTAAAAATAATAAACAATTCTGAAAATACAAACAAGAATGAATAATAAAGAAAATTCCAAAAGAGTATATTTCTGAAACAATAAAAAGCACGATAAAAGTAGTATACTTGAGAAATAAATCAAGGCACCTGATTATTAGATCACATGAGTACAAAACTTAGGATAATTTTGCATGAATTATAAATCACATGAGTGACAAACATTAAAGTAGTCTTTAACAGCGAATTGTTCATCGCAATAATACAAGCCAAGAAAAGCACAAGTAACGACAGATTTGCTCTGACAAAGACACACACAGCAGTCCTCCTCCTCCTCACTACGATAGCTACCTTCCAAGCACAAATGGGTTCCAATGTTTCAGCAAGATAAAACATAGACATGGACATGGATACAAACTCACAAGCTGGCGTCTGGCTGCTTCTTCGATGCCACATTGCTTTCAGCATAAATCTGTTACATTTGTTCTCTTTTTCAGAAGAACAAATCTAAAGCATCTTCCGACCGAGGACAACAAATTCACAAGGAGCAGCACTGATAGATGACCACAAAGCAAGGAAGAATCGCTTTGGAACTGAAAACAACTAGTTCATCCAAATTGGAGCAACCAGAAATGGAATCGTACTCCTCTCCGCCACAATCCTGGCTCCTCACTCTGCCCGCTATTACTCTGCACACCAGCATGGCGACTCTTTCTTCCTCCTTCGCGAAGAATCGAGCGGCGTCGTGAGCTCTGCCGCTGGTCGCCATCGTCGTTATTTTCCCACTCGAATTGGGCTTGAACCCGTCCCTTATGATGCTGCAGAGGTTGCAATGGGGAGCGGAGTCGCACAGCGCGGTGGCTCCGGCGAGGCCGAGGGAGCAGGCGAAGGTGGTGCAGTGGAACCTCAGGAGCTCGTTGCCGTCGGCGGTGGATCGCGGGTGCTTCTTCGCCAGCTGCTTGCCGGCTTTGCTCTTGATCGAGTCGCGGTATTCTTCGAACCTCGAGGTGGTTTTGGAAGTGTTGCGGACCTTTAAGATCCGGTCGATCCTGTAAGATTCTGTTCGTTTCTTGCGCCAACTCGATTGGAAGATGATCTCCACTATTTTTCTGCCGGTGTCCTCCGGACTCAATTCTGAAACTGTGGCGCCGGAGAAAATTAATTAATTAATTAATTAAAACGACGATCGGATCAAAGAATGATGTTTGATGAGTACGTACGCACCTGCGTGCCTTACGGCAGTGTGAGCCTCCAAGCTCTCTGCTTTCAGGAAGACCTCGCCGCAGTCGGCGCAGGTGAAGACGGTCGCCCTCACGTTGGAGTACCTCGGCGTCCCGTTGATGGGGTCGACCACCATGTGACACTCGTAGCAAACGGAGAGCCGCCCCAGTGCATGCATCCCCCGGAATGAGCCTCCGGCCGGCGGCGACGCCACCGACGACGCCGGGGAACGAGAGAAGGAATTGGAAACTACGGAAGTCGTCGTCGTCGTCTTGCAGGGCTCGGGGAGAGACGGCTCCCGCTCCGGCCGTTGGAGGTCGCGGAGCTTGCAGAAGGAACCGGAGCAGCCGATTCGCCGGCGCCGGCTCCGCTTTGCCTGGCGGAACTTGTATACGAGGAAGTCTCTGAGAGATGCCACAAGATGGCGAGGGGAGTGCTGCTGCTGCTGCTTCTCGGCGGCCATGAGCTTTTGCTTCTGGTCGGCTCCTACTCTGGCTTCCTCCATTGTTACGACGGGAGCTCTCGTCGCAGCTGAGACAAGTATTTATAGATAGAGGATAAAGGAAATAAATAAATAAAATTACCATTTTCTTTTTGTCTTTTTTACCCGGATCGAAGAATATTTAATCTAATTAATCTAATCTAATCATCGAGACACAATTTTGTTTGCACTGATCGATGTCTCATGATCCAATCTCCACAGAGGAGAGAGAGATCGATCACAGGATATCAGTTGCCATGTAGCTTGCTAGAGACGCAAGGGCGGCCCGCACTCTTCGGGCTCATGAGAGGTGACGACAAAAGCAATTTGACTTTTTGCTGAGAGACAAGTAATGACAATTCGGAGGAGAGACAACATTATTATTAGTCTGTTGTTTTTTTAAGTCGTTATTCAGTATCTAATCTTTGAACCCAAGTCACGGAAGTTTTCCGTTTCTTATAATATGGAATTCAAATCTGTCTGATTAATCGTTGCATGAAAACGAAGAGACAACATTGTTGAAGCATATAATGATAATAATAAATTATTACATGCATTAGGTGAGCTATAAATGCTTGTGAAAGTTTTAAAAATTTAGTACGGATAAAATTAAGAGAGTGCAAAAAAGTTATGGGTATGGTCCTATAGTGAATCAAAGGTGTTTATCTCAGGATATGACACCATGTATTTCAATTTCTTCATACTAATAAGGTCATACTTTTTTCTTTAGACTAATAAGGTCAGGTTAACAGTTTTGAACATAATAATATGGGAAGTTAAGAGTTTGGGCCATAATAAGATTCAAGGGAATGAAAAAAAAATCTATTAGATACCAAAATGATACTGTTTAAACCAAAACAACACCAGAGTGATCATACTTTAACTAAAATAACATCAAGATAATACTTTCACCAAAACAGTATCTGGGGCGGGCTAAGATAATAGATTTACCTTTTTTTAATAAAAAAATATCAAATTTGTGTTGCTTTGAGACTAAAATAATATTAAGATAGTGCAAAAATTTTATGGAGGATTTTACAGTGTAAACTTGTGTGGACTATATATATTTGATTTTTTGTTTTATTTTTTTAGCTTACGATTACGTTGTTTAAAATTTTATCTTTAGAGTTTAATAGTTTGGTTATAGTATTAAGTATAAAAAAAATTTAAACTAAAAAAATGATTAAAATTTATACGAAATTTATAGATAAAATCCTTAATATAAGAAACTCCTAAGACAGTGACGCTTTGACAAAAATATCTTGAAGATAGTGATGCTTTAACTGTTTTAACCAAAGTAATATCTAAGGAATTTTTAATTTTAATTTTTTGATTTGATTTTATTATCTTATAATTAGCTATTAAAAAGGATATAAAAGTATAAAAATAATAATTTTTTTAATTTTTTTTTCACTTTTATTAACTATTCTTTTGTATTTTTTATTTTTATGTAGATTCTAAAATTGAAAGTAAAAATATGATTTAGAGGACAAATGTAATGATATAAATTTAAATAAAATTAAGCTTTTTATGTCAATAATTTTGATCAAAATTTATTGATAGATTAAAAAAACTCAATTTTTTTAAAAAAATATATAAATAAAGTAAGAAGGTTATTCAAATTAAAAAATTTTAATTTGATATCAAATTTTAAGATCCTCGACTTTTATATAAAAGTCCTTGATCAAATAATTAAAATTTAATTTTATTAATTTTTGATTTTACTTTTCCTTGTAATTAATATTAAAAAAATAAATATTTATTAACTTCTTTTGTATTTTTTAAATTTCTACCTAAAGCTCCAAAATTAAAAATAAATATATGTATAAATTTAAAGGATTATTATGAGTTTAATGACATAATTTTTAAAAAAAAATTAAACTCTTTAATATCATCTATGTTATTTTGTATGTCTTCATGGGCATAACTTAGTTGGTATTTGGATGCTAGATTGTCACGTGAGACTACTTTGGAAAAAAAAAAAGTGCTTTGAGAAAAATCAAAGAAAAATATATCCCTTTGGTAATTCTAATCACTGGATACCACCTTCGGTAAAATGTCAAACTTTACCGAAGAAGATTACCTTAATTCAAGAACTGTCGATAAGGACAGGAAAAAGACAGGAAGAAGATTACCAAGGAGGGACAGCAAAAGAGACAAAGCATCGGAAATGATCATCGTGCTCATTGTACTCCTTTCTTCTGTTTCTTGCTCCAACTTGACAGATGCTTTCGCTTGTAATTTTAAAATGTGAAGCTGTAACAAATATAACAAGCATAAACCGTTTATCTAGAGTAGTAAATCTTTCTTCCAAGGAAACAAACCTACAGCATGTGAGTTTTCCGCAAAGAGTACCTTCTTGCCGTTCTTGGAGGTAATCAACAAAGCAGTTGTCAGTAAATCAGAATGGGAAGCAATTTGGCCATGAACATAATTGCGACAGTGAAGAGGTCATTCTCATTTTCTACTCCACTAAGCAACGTGGAACAAACAGATCAGCATAGTCATAGCTCAATGAATGTCTGAGATTGAAGCTTGGCAAATAACACTCCTTGCTGTAGGGCCCCTCAGTGATATGAGCCCAGTAAAACCTACTGCTACCTCATCTTGAACTTGGAGGCTCATATATGATAACTTCATTCTATAAAAACTTTCTGAAACAGTAAGTTCTAGAGAATTTTAATCATATGTGATAAGATAAAACTGCATTCAATGAAAATGAAAAGATTCGGAAAGCAATTTTCACAACACATTACTACGAAGTAACAACAAACCAACCTTCACCAAGAGCACCCAAACCTACTAGTGAATACAGGTAGATGCATTATTCTTTTTTCACACAACAAAAAAACTTAGCTAAAGCTGAAATATTTTTATTCCCAGTAAATTATAGGATGGCGACAAATCAAAGGGAAGTTTCAAGGATAAGGTTGTTGTATCACTGTCATATCTTGAAGCTTTGATCTTCTTATTGCCAAACTATGGGCACCTTGATTTCCACAAGGGATTACTTCATATTTATGTAGAATTAACTAGTCTTTCCCTCAGGATAGTAACTACTGTATTCATTTCAGAAAGACCACCTAAAAATGATTGGGGAACACCCTCGGCACACTCGCTTGATGGCATTAACTGGCCTTCATGAAGAATCATTTTATTGGCCACTAGAAGGAATCACTTCATATTTCTATAATACTGGCTAGCATTTCACTCGAGATAATAATCATCTTCTTGGTTTTCTGTAAAATTACTTTTCACTGTATCCAGATGGTCAGAGAAAATCCTCAGTACTTGCTTGATTGATGGCCTTAAACGCCCTTCTTGATGAGTACACGACTGTATAATCCCTACCATCATATTGAGCTGCTCAAGATTAAGCGAAACCCCAACAGCAGGATCGACCATTTCAGATAAACTTGAATCTGTTGCCATGAAGTTCCGAAACCATTCCACCAAATTCCTCTTATCTTGTATTGCTTTCCTCCCAGTGACCAGCTCCAGTAATACGACGCCATAGCTGTATATATCACTCTTCTCTGTCAACTCTTGAGTCACCACATACTCAGGATCTATGTACCCTGTAAATTGACACACCAAGTTATATTTTGCATCTATTTAATGAACTATAAAACTATAAGGGTGCTCAGAGTTTAAACTAAATGTGTAATTGTCTAATGCAAATGAGAAATTTTATTCTTATAAATTTTGAGTTTTATAAAAGTTAATTTTGGTAAACGCATTTATTTAGGAGAATAGAATTATATTTTTTATTTTGTTTTGGTTGGAGTTTTTAAAGGAACACTACTAGGGACACCAATGCCCAATGTTAATCACCTTTCACCTCATGGAAAATGGAAGAAAGCAAAGAAATAGAATATCCACTTCATGTTGGTGATTCTACTATTGAAGATAGAAAAGGGATTCTAGAGGCTTTTATCACTTTGCAGAATGCAAGGTACTTCCTCAAATTTCCCTTCATCAGGCACATGATTATTAAAGGGGGTGATAGGAGAATGCTCAAATCCGAGTTTTCATATACTACAATATGCTGATGACATATTATTATTTTCTCGAGCAGAAACAGATCATATATTACACCTTTATCATATTGGCGATATTTTCGGTATTTAGTGCCTCACAACAAATTCAGAGAAATCCTCTCTCATACATTGGGAAGCAAGTAGCCAAAGGAGCAAGGGTAGTGTGCACCCGAACTACAGTGGAGGGCTTGATATTCTTAGTTTAAAGGAGTGCAACATGGCCTTACTATACAAATGGTGGTGTCATTACTTGGCATGCATCCAATCACCCTAGAGATAATATTGTTGAGATATCTTATTTTACACCTAAAAGATGATAGATGACAACTCCAGATAGATCTTGCTCCATTACTTGGAGGAGTATTTGGTAGGTACGAGATTTTTGTTATAATAGAATATCAGTAGATTTAAATGATTAGGACAATGTATACCTGTGAGATAGTCCTAAAATGGATGTTTCCATCCCTGTTCACTCTTATACAATCCAGGAAGTAAAATTAAAACACTTGGATCTTTTGTCATGGACTAAAGACTTCCGTCCCTATATAAGGGATGGCCTCTTTGCTCATGACAATGACCATCACAACATAACCACAGATATTACCTCTAAGAGTGCACGAGGCTGTACAGAGATAAATTCTTAACCATTTATTTAATAATAGAGAAAAATGTTGACATATTGCCCGACTCAAAATAATGTTTATATATGTTTATTTTAAATTTCAAGATGTATCTTGGTAATCTAATCAATATATTTCAACATAGTAATAACAAATAGATGAACAATTAGAATGCCAAAAGGGCAAGCAAGACATTAGCAAGCAATAGAAGTAAATACGAGTTTGCCACTACCAAGAAATTTATTTTATCAAGTCATGCACTAAGTAACCTTTTAGTAACAAGCAAGAAGACCCACTTGATCAATCAAAGGATCTCAAACTCCAAAACCTATGACTGCCAAAAGAGAAGAAAGTTGGCAGCAACTAAGGGCAACGATAGCGATTGAGGGCCGTTGGTTGAAGTTCCCTTCACTGGAAGCTTCAGAGAGAAGTGGCATGAGGTAACGACAGTGTAAAGCAATGATGTCGTGATCGATTAAGGAACCTTTCCTTGCTACTCTCTTCATTGAAATTTTTGTTCAGAGTATAAGGTAGCATGGGTTGTCGTGTCACAAGGTGGGACAATGCATGGGGCAGCAGCAAGCAACAATGTCGGTGTGAGTGAGGAGATTAGAGTTAGAAGGAAAAGATAAAAGCATGCAACAATGGGAGCGAGATTAGTGTGCAGTTTAATATATTTGCATTTTTTCCAAGAAAGCTCAAATATTTCTTATAATCACAAAGAAGTCCTTTGAAAATTTCAATATTATAGCACTTTCTTTCTTTAACATTGGGACTGCATTTCATTAGGTCAGTATATGCAACTGAGCTAATGAATTTAGTAAAATAGTCAGAAGGGAGCTTGGTGACTTAAACATGTGAGAATGCATTGGAGATGGAGTAACTTAAATATCTTCATAGTTAAATCTACATATGAGATCAAGATATTTGATGAAAAAAATGTCCCTTGGATGGAGGTAATTGGGGTTTGCACTCTCTGATCAAAGTTAAGATACTTAGCTACAAGGGTTAGATAAAAAAAAGGGAACAATGCAGCTCCCATCATTCAATTGCATCATGTGAAGAGATGAGATAGAAGAAGATTTGGAGCTGTTTTTTCACTACTCTACTGCATCTGTTAAATGGAATATCATATTCTCTATATTCTTGGATGGTTAGTCGGGCAAACCATCCTCACAAGACTGGATAGACCACATAACCTCTTTTGTTGGTTGAAGTAGAAAGCATGGCTCCAAGCAAATTGGAATAACCAATGCTAATGATTTTCCAATCCAACACTGTGATAAGTCTAGATTTACTGCATACTTGAAAAAGATCTCTAATTCTTTGGAGTATAAAGGTCCCCATGCAATCAAAGAGGAAACTACCATGAATCCCTAAAAAATGTTAACTCGATCAAGTCATCACATCATTTGTTGAGAAGCATATCAATTACTGATTAGATAAATGATTTATTTTGTGCCTCGTATTTAATGAACACTATCTAAAAGTAGGTTAACAAGGCAGCCTGGTGCACAAAGCTCCCACCAATGCAGGGTTCCGGGGAGGGGTCCATTGTACGCAACTTTACCTTGTATTGCAAGAAGTTGTTTCCGTGACTTGAACCCGTGACCACTAAGTCATACGGCAACAACTTACGATTGCGCCAAAGCTCCCCTTCAATATATGTGGTTGAGATCTCAACCTTTTGCATCAAGTTTTGGGGCCTAAATAAAATGAAGGGACACATATAGTCCGTCAAATCAATTTTTTTTTAAAAAAATATTATTACTCTACATAAGTTTTGTGTCGTGTGAGATTGTTCCCCGTGTTGCACCATTGTCACTAGCAATTCACTTGGGCTCTAGAAAGTAAGGTGATTGCGAAGCAAGCAAAGGTCGTATGGAACTACATTTATATTCATTTCAGGAAATGTTGTTGTAATTGCAAGTATGAAAGCTTAAGCTTATCTAAATCTTGATATTTGGTTTCCTAAGTTGAGATAAAAGATAGAAACAGAAAAAACAGAGTATACATACATTAAATATATATAGAACAGGATGTGTATAGATACAACATCTCATAATTAAAACTATGTAAATAACAACTGAAGTAACACTAAAAACTGAAGTATTGTTATCAATCTGATGAGAGAAGCAGCAGTCTAAGCGCATGGGAAACCTTATTAATGCTTCCAACTAGAAGAGTAGACAGTAGCCACAGGTTGGAGTTTCTTTGAAGGTTCAAACTCCTACATACTTATCATAATTCCTTTTGGTACCCCGCAAAAAATTCCCTCTAATTACACATCACAACCATGGATGATAGCAATACAAATATTTCTAAAAATCATATACAAATGAATCATCCCTTGCTCAGGGTGGGCCACAAATTACTATCAACCTCAAGCTTGATATAGCTATAAAATTCAAGCCCAAGCTCTGCTACTCTGAATTGAGCCAACCCATTTACATAGCTTAAAAAAAATGGCCTGACTGAGTCTAGCTTAGAGATCAAGTCTGTTCAAACTTCATTAAGGAGAACCAAAAGATTCTCAAACTCAAGAGTGAGTTTTATATCAAAATCCATGATTGTATCAAATATATAATAGTTTACAAATGTATTATAAAACAAAATTTACCAACTGCTCACAAGCTTATCTATGAATTTGCTAATGATATAAAGCCAGTTATGCTTTGCATGCTTCAAACTCTGATGTTTTAACATTGAGCATAAAATTAAAGTTGAAGCATGGCCCATTAAGAAGTCAAGTTGAGCTCAGATGAACTTTAAATGGCCTGAGCTCTGAGCTACCAATAGTTCGTCTCTTTTATGGTTTTAGGTACATTCATATTCCTCTTGTTCATGACTAAGACAACTTATCATATTGATAAATAAACTTATAAATGAGAATTGGAGCTAAAGGTGATAACGCTCACCCCAGGCAGCTCAGTATCACAGGCCCCTCGACTAGATAAGGGCAAGTAAATCAGGGGGGCATTTTGCCCTAGCACAATGACCCTTTTGTATGGGAGAGGTCAGACACCCAACAAGATATTTTGCATCCGAACTTATAAATGAGAATGCTATACTTAGATGTTGTCCAATTGAAAGTATATTCTTTATCATTTATGCAAACTAAAATTCAAAATACCAACAGACAACAGTCAATTTAAGTTTTCTTTTATGCATTAGGGCTTAGAATAAATTTACAGAGGCATTTAAGATAGTGTACATACTCTGATTTATTGCATAAGAACTTCACCAAGTAATGATTATGAATGACTTCACTATTCATTTGGTGGAAAGAGACAGAACAGACTACAATTATTATAATCCTTCCTCTTGGAGATATGAACAAGCGAGTTACTGCAATTACCCTCATCAAGTAATTGTATTGTTACATGCTTCTAACAATTAATGATTTCGTACTAGCTGATCTAAGAAGTTTGTATAATGTTAATGTAAGTTTGCTCATATTATTGTAACACAGGAAGTTGTTTAGACTAAATCAGATTTGAGTAACCCTGCTAGTCTAATCCAAACCATACAAATACCAATTTCCTGATTAAATAATTTCCAGCACATACATTATCCATCTGGAGTCAACACCAACACAAAAGGACTCTTTCATACTTGCCTGGAGTACCACGGATATCTGTATTTACTGGCTCAAAGCAGACTGCACCGCTTTTTGATGCGTGTGCAAAACCAAAGTCTGCTACCTATACAGGGATAAACTTCAATAGCCAAGATACATCATGCTTGAGTGTCAAGTACAGCATGCAGATGAGTAACACATGAAGATACTTACCTTTGCCAGAAAGTTCTCGTCCAAAAGAATATTGCTCGACTTTATGTCCCTGTGGCAGAGAGGAGGATCACAATAGAAATGGAGATATTCCTGCAGTTAAAAAAAAGTACATACGAGCTCTATCATCCGAAAGCTGATTTATTGCCAAATTATTCTGACAAAAAGATTAGCATGGTCTAAACAGTGACCTTCTGCACCAAAAACCCATCAATGGATATCAATTTGTGACAAGTCAAATTGTTAGACTAGATGGTACCACATGGAAATTATTCAATTACTTATCCTGTTAAGGTTTATGTGTATGGATACAGCTATTAGTAATCTTCTCTATTGAGTAATAGTCATCTTTGCTACAAGCTTGAGTTTTATTGTCCAGAGTGTAAGAAGCATAATACTCATTCTAACAGAAAAATAAGCATAAAATTGATTTACCATAAAGCTTGACTCACATTAAAGCTCCAGTCTGACTGCAGAAGGAATGAATAAATAAGTTCAAAACACCAATAAAAGTTCAGCCCCACAAAAGAATAGGACAGGTATCCAACACCAAAAAGGAGTTCCAACTTCCAAATATATATAGACGCGACCAGTTAGGTTTGTGGCTTAGAACCAAGTGGGGAAAGAAATATACAACAAGATGGGCGAATATTCAGAAAATCTTAATCTGCTATGCTAATATTTACTATTTACCAGAGCATTGGCCACATCATTTGCAATTTGCAACCTAGTCATCCATCTTAATCTATTCCTTCCTGTTGCTGCACCAGTAAACAAAGCTCAAGTAAAGAAAAACTTTAAATGTAGCTTAAGGACATAACAAATACATAAAAAAGGATTACAATGAAGATGATCCTTTAGGCTTCCATTCTCCATATATTCATAAACAAGAAGCCTGCAAACGATGAGGAAGAGGAAATAGACATTCAATTAATTTAGAAAAATAATAAAGCAGAGGAAATAAACATTCAGTTTAATTTAGACAAATAACAAAGTAAATTTCTGTACCTCTCATTTTTCTCAATACAAAAACCATTAAGAGCGACCAGATGGCGATGATGTAGTCTAGCAAGAAGCTCTATTTCCCGGGTAAAGTCTTTTTCATCTTGCTTTGAATCTGTATTCATCACTTTAACAGCAGCTAGAGAGCCATCTGCAAATTGAGCCTTGTAGACAGTTCCAAATCCACCTTTTCCTATGACAGTTCTAAAGTTATCTGTTGCCAGCTTGATTTCCTGGTAGGTGAATCTTCGAAGCATAGTTGATGGACCTGAAAGATCATATATATCATTGATTAGTGTGAAAAATGAAATGCATAATTTTTTGTTCATGAAACCATCAAGCTCATCGACACATAAAAAATCCATACAATCTTCAGTGAACTTAAGTGAACAGGGAAGAATTCCATGATTGAACCTTCTCGAGTCATCTGGATTTTAACAGGTAGAGTATTTTGGGATTTTTCCAAGGTGTCTCCCTCACCCAAACCCTTTAGTTCTTTGATATTCTTGCGGATGAGCTGTATCAAGATGAGCAGTAAGAAGACCGTAAGCACTATCACACCAACACCAATTCTTAGAACCAGAGAAAGGTGGTAGGTGTGCTGAATCTTGTTCGTCGTTGTGGTAATTATCTGTTGTTTTGGAGCTTCAGAAAAGGTGGAACTTGGAGTGATAACAGGTATAACTGATTGAGAGGATGGACCTAGAAGTATCAATTTAGAAATATTTAAAAGAAGAAAAAAAACTTCTAAAGCAATAAGGAAAAAATGGTTGAAAGGAAAATGTAAATTAGCAAATAGTTCTTACTCCTGCTGATAATATAGTTACATCAAGAATCAACATTTAAAATGTTTCAAAAGCATAGTGCCACCCTTTATTATATCTACTATTAGGTAAACAAGATTTTTTACAGTTCAATGATATGATTGTAAATGAATGATAACACCGGCTGTTTCATTCCTATTCTGAAGTCTGCAGCAGAAGCACAATGTCATTAAATAAATTTTGCCAATTATTTATTATCCGCTCGACATGAATATGATGTCATGAAAGGATTGTTTGTACATCTAATGGAAGAAAGTAAAACTTACTAAACATGGGTTTGCACATTAAATCCATAATAGGCACCTAAAGAAGTTCAACTTCTGAACCACCAAAATTCTTGAAGACTGCATTCTTAGCCAAGTTTCATGTCACATCTCTTGCAGTTAGAGCCCTTTTTCCATAAAAAATCAACAATATTTTATATTTGACTAAACTGTAGAATATATAGATACCAACTGTATATTTGTGATTTAAGTATAAATCCCATGGTGTAAAAACATAACTGCTGACCAAAAGTATGAGTAATATTTTGGAATACATATAAACAGTCAATGTCAAAGACATCAAACCTGGAACAATACTGAATCCTTGGACCCCATAGAAGCAAGCTGACATATCAATAGCAGAAAAATTGCCACCCTGATTTGCAAGTGTCACGAAAAGTGCATCACGACAGACACTTAGAGTGACATTATCATCTTGTGCTACAAGGTGATGAAGATATATGATGCCAGAGTTTAGACATTGTTTGCACCTAGTGTCCACAGACAGGGGTGTTTTACAGGTCTGAATAACATCAATGAAATTGGGAGATTGCATCATTTCCAACACAGTAGCTCTGCCTTCGCACTGATAAGATACTCTAATTTTTGGCCCCAAACCACAGTTGCTAGTGGCAGAAATGGGTATTCCAAGCAAGTTGAAATTTTCTGAAATTGAGTTGAGACAGATTTCAGTGAATGCTGGCGGCACACCCAGTCTTCCAGTTGTGCTTGCAAAATGTGCAATTGAAATAGCAATGAAAGCATTAATATAACGGCAGCACTTTCCATGCTCATCTTGATCTGAGCAAAAAGAAGATGCTAAAGTGAAGTTTGACCAACTAAAGTCCAGGGGACAATCTGCATGAGTTAAATTAGACTTCTCTTAGTATACTGAAGAAGAAATACGGGAAAAAGAATACCAAAGTTTACAAAAACATAGTAAAAAATGAACATCAAATCTGAAACAAAAGAGGCGCCCTCCTTCCTTCAAATTACATCACCTTCCTTACCAGGGCTCTTCCAAGTCCGTACTCCCCCTCTAACAAACTACTCAACATTGTGATTTACCTTTTGGCTATTTTTAGGCTTCTCCTACATTGTTACTTGCCCTGAGCCATCTTCCCTTGGAGAAGGGCCCAACTCACCGCTTCTAACATAGTAACTCTGCCTAACATTGCTTTCCTGGGTCTAATGACATTGGCGCCTGCCTTGCCCTACTTATCACCTCATGTGTTGTTAATATTCTTCTAATTTTAAACTACCACTAAAGTGGCATTATTTTATACAATCATGATCATGGTAGTTAAAATCCCGATTTAAATCTTAAAATCCTAAGATTTTACAATTTTTGACCTCTGAAAGATTTAAATCGGAGTTAAAATCCTAATTTGTTAAAATCCCTTTGAAATCGCAATTTTAATCCTTAAAATCGCGATTTTACGATTTAAATACGATTTTAACGATTTAAAAAAAAAAAATTCCATTGAACCCGGTTCATTTTTAAAAAAAACCGGTTCAATCTGAAAAAACTCCGCTTTCCAAGTCGCGTGAGTGCCCTAATCGGCTAATCCCGTCACATCTCTTCTCATTTTTTCACTTGCTCGCGTCTTCCCTGCTCGGTTAGTGGAAGTTATTTGACTATTTTGTGCCTTATGGATGACATTTTTAATGTAATATTGATTATGAATGCAAGTTTATCTAAGTTTGTTTAGCGATTTAAAAGTTTTTTTTATTATTTATGCTATTTGACATCCATATATATGACTTTATAATTTTATATGCATATATATAGGAATTTTATAAAATCTTACGATACGATTTACGATTTTAAGATTTACGATTTTAAGTACCCCTTCCGATTCAAGTTAAAATCCCGATTTTAACTACCTTGATCATGATACTCTTACTTTGAATGATCCAAGGGTTTATAAGGTTATATTGTCCAAGGAAAAGATAAAATATCTTGTAGCTAGATTTGAGGCTCAAAAAGAGGGCCTTATTGTTTGAGGAAGAACCCAAAAGAAAAACCCTAGTGGTGATGCGAGGGGAAGGTCAAAATCTAGAAATGGAGATAAAGTTTGTAGATATTACTAGAAAAGGATCACATCAAATCTGAATACTACAAGTTGTAGAATAAGAAGGTTGTTGCTATTTAGAAGGGAAAAACAACTAGAATAATTTAGTGAAGCCAGTGTTGTGAAAGATTACAGTAATATAGAACTCCTAGTTGCTTCTAATGGTGACTTCAATCCTTGCAAGGTTTGAATTTTTGATTTTGGTTGTGCGTTTCATATGTGTGTCCTTTTAGGGACCGGTTTTCATCATATGAAATTATGACTGTAGGTACCTATTGATGGGAAATAATGCATCTTCTAAGGTAGTTGACATTGGTACAATTAAAATCAAGATGTTTAATGGAGTTGTTAGAATACTTGGTGATGTGATATGCCCTAGATTTGAAGAGGAATGTTTATCTCTTTTTGAATACTCTTTATTTAAAAGGGTACAGATACGCAAGTGAAGGTGGAGTCTTGAAGGTTAACAACAGTGCTCTTGTTGTGATGAATAGCACAAAGAAAGTTTGCCAAGTTATATCTTGCAGGTTGTATGATTGCAGATGATGCAACTGTTGCTACCCCTTTCTTGTCTAATGGTGATGCTACTAGACTTACATCTTGGGCATATGTATGAATGGTATTACTAAAGTGAGTAGAAGAGGACTTCTTATGGACAAAACATTAATAGATTGAAATTTTATGAGCACTACGTTTTTAGGAAGGAGAAGAGAGTCAAATTCAAAAAGGGCATCCATAGTACAAAGGGAACTCTTGATTATATGCATTTTGATCTTTGGCGACCAACTAGAGTGTCTTGAGTGTTAGTTACACGTTGACTATCGTTGATGATCCCCCCCCCAAAAAAAAAAAAAAGTTTGAGTGTTCTTCTTGAAGAAGAAGAATGATGTATTGCCCACATGTAAGGAGTGAAAGATTATGATTAGGAAGTAAGCTGGAAAGTAGTAAATGTTTCAGCACAGATAATAGCTTGGAATTTTGTTATGATGAGTTTAATAGTATATACAAGTTAGAAGAAATTGGAGGCACTTAACAGTTCATCATCCTCCACAGAAAAATGATATAGGAGAGAGGATGAATAGGACTTTGATGGAGAAAGTACATTGTATACTTTGCAATTCATCTTTTTGGGCCAAAGCAATCTCGACAGATTGTTTTCTTGTTATCTGCTCTCCTTCAATCATTATTAACTAAAAGAATTCACAAGAGATGGTTTCATCGGAGATTGTTGCTAGTTACTCTAATTTGAAGATACGTAGATGTCATGCTTATGCTCCTGTTGATAATGGAAAGCTAGAACCTGAATCTATTGAGTATATTTTTCTTAGATAGAAGTTTGAGATTAAAGGATACAAGCTATGGTGTTTAGAAATCAAAAGGTCAGCACAATAAAGATGTCATTTTTAATGAACTGCCATGCTTTTTGACTTACTCCTAAAGATTCTTATAAGCAAATCAGAAAACAAGCATGCAGATGTGGATTGAGATTTTGTAAGAGTCTACACCATGGTTTGCATTTTAGCCAAGCTCACATGTGCAGATTGGCATTTCTCCTTCACCTCCACCACAATATTCCATTACTAAAAACAGGACTAGCAGAGATAAAGTTGTTCATTGTAAATGGTTGTTCAAAAGGAAAGAAGGAACTCTAGGAGTTGAAGAACCCGAGTACAAGGCAAGATGTTGCAAAGGGTTACAATCATGTTCTAGAAGTAAACTTCACTGGTGTTTTCTTCGGTTGTAAAGCATAGTCTAATTCAATCTTTGCTTGGTATTGTGGTAATACATGATTTCAAGCTTGAGCAATTGGATGAAAAGACACCATTCATACATGGAGAACTTGGAAGGGCATCTTCAAGTTGCAGTCGGATGGTTTTAAGTCTT
Organism: Boesenbergia rotunda; assembly: GCA_024364735.1. NCBI lineage: Eukaryota > Viridiplantae > Streptophyta > Magnoliopsida > Zingiberales > Zingiberaceae > Boesenbergia > Boesenbergia rotunda. The sequence continues at coordinate 197,331 of JAGFNQ010003577.1, forward strand.
GGCAAAGGTGGACTGTGTGTCCGCAAAAAATGTCCCTTTATGGTCTGAAACAATCCCCCAAACAACGGTACTAGAGTTTGAATCTTTTATGACTATTCATGATTTCAAGTAATTATGATAGCCGTGTTTACTTTAAAAGGACTGATAATGAGGCATTTCTATATCTACTCCTAAATGTTGATGATATGTTGATAGCTGCCAACAGTAAGAGTGAGAAAAGAAAATCCAACTTAATAAGTAGTTTGAGATGAAAGGTTTGGGAGTGGTATAGAATATACTTGACTAAGAAATTCGAAGAGAGAGAAAAGTGAAATTGAATCTAAGTCAAAAAATACATCGAGAAAGTTCTTTGCAAGTTCAATATGCATATGTCCAACCTGTTACTACTCACTTAGCAGTTCATTTCATACTTTCATTTATATTATCTCCACAGTCAAATGATGAGATTGAATATATGTCACGAATTTTATATTCTAGTATAGAATCTCTCATACATGCTATGATTTGTTCATATCCAAATCTGTTATATGCAGTCAGTAAATATATATTGACAAATCCTGGTTAGGAACATTCAACAGCAAATTAGTGGATTTTTCAATATTTGCATGACAAAGTCATTAGTTATGTTGATTCTGATTTTACTGAAGACCTTGATAAAAGGTTTCTCATAAGATGTTTTCACTGTTGATGGTTGTGCTACCAGTTGAAGAGCCACTTTACAGTCTAAAATTGCATTGTCTACTATTGATGTTGAGTGCACTACTATTACTATGGCTTGTAAGAAAGTAACTATTCTGCAATTATGCAAAAAGTGAAATCCGTCACCCACACCATTGGGAGAGAGTAAATCAAGAAACTAAAGCTAGCCATCATATGGGGGGTAATTCCAAGGGCTTTGCCGAATTCGATCCTTGTTCAATTCTGCAAACCTGTCATGTGATAACTAGCTCGGCTATACCCTGGGGAGGTAGAAAGTTACTATTACTATGACAAATGGTTGTTGTTCAATGAACTCAATGAAGACTTACAAATTACCACTATTTTGTGTGATAATTAGAGTGTCATTTTCCTCACAAAAATTAGATGTTTAGAAGAGGGCAAAGCATATTGATGTTATGTATCATTTTGTGGGTGATATTATTGTGATAATCCAACTAATATAATGCTAAGTCACTCCTTGTAGCTTAGTTTGAGCATTTCTTAGACTTGATGTTCATTGTTAATTTAAGCCCTTCGGAAATTTGTGGACGAGGTGGAGAATGTTTTGTCAAAGATTGGAATCTTGTTTCTCAATCCGTGCTTTGGAATTTGTGTCAAGGTGAACATTGTTAAGAGTCTGTGACTCTGAATTTTATTGGGTGTGGCCTACATGTTATGTGATGTAAGCCACAACTCTCCTTCTGTACCAATCTTTAACATAATGAATTCCTTTTCTCAATGAGGTTTTTTTCTTGTTTGAGTTTTCCATGTAAATTTGTGTATTTCTTACTTTGTGTCAGTTGCCTTTTTTTTTTTTTTTTTTTGACTACAAATGGCCATTACAACCCCGCTATAGTCAATCCCAAGGCCAATTGAGAAAGGGCGAGGGTTGCCAGCGATTTTTAGGCAAATATTCAATGAATGATCCATTAAATTATTGTGCTAATGTTGTTCCCCAAAAGGAACGTATTGCAACTTAGCAAGGATCGCTACATCTCCATAACTCGGGTGTGTGCTGCTAAATATGCAAGAGTTGGTGTTACAAGGGTCCGATTGTAATGTATCGGCAAGGCCGTTACATCTTCAAGAGAAAGTAAGTGTAGTGTTAAATATGCAAAAGTTCTCACCATAGCATTGTTGTAAAAGTTGGCCTAGGCAGCCGCCTAGGCGCCGACTAGGCCTAGGTGGTAGTCCTCCGCCCGACTACCGCCTAGTTGGATAAGAATAAATATTATAAGAAAATTAATGATATAAGATTTGGAACATGGAATATAGGAACATTCGCGGGTAAAGCAATGGAGGTAGTCGATGTGATAATTAGGAGCAGAATTAATATTTTCTATGTAAAAGAGACAAAACAAGTAGGAGAGAACGCAAACATAGAAAAGTTGGATTTTAAGTTATAATATATAGGAAGGAATAAAATAAGAAATAAAATAGGTATTGTTGTCAATAGTTCGCTAAAGAACAAAGTAGTAGGAGTGGTTAGAAAGAGGATAACATTATAACTCTCAAGATAGTAGAGATGAAAAAATTATTAATGTAATTAACATATATGCACCTCAAATAAGATTAGATAAACACACCAAATCTAGATTGTAGAACAATCTAGATAAGGTATTATAAAATATTCTGCCCGAAATGATTTTAATAGGAGGAGATCTAAATGGATATGTAAAAGTGAAAAATCCGAAACATGATAGGATACATGGGGTTATGGGTTTGGAATAAGAAATGAATAAGGGAAAGCTATATTGTATTTTGTGATAGCATATGACCTTATACTAGCTAATACGTTTTAAAAAAAAAAACACACACTCCTATAATTAAATGGTGGAAGTTAAATGTTTAAAGCAAAACATATTTAAGGACAGGGTAGGATTACAAGTATTATACAGAGACTCGAATACCGCATGGGATAAGATGGTATCAAAGTTGAAAATAGTAGCCAAAAGTGTACTCGGTAAGTCAAAGGGGCATGCATTACCAAGTAATGAATCTTGATTGTGGAATGAGAAAGTACAAAAAACAGTGAAGGAAAACGAATAACCTATAAGAAATTATATACTTTTAAGAACGAGAAAAATTTTAAAAAAAATGTAGTAGCCAAGAAAGAAATAAAGTAAGTCATGAAACAAAACAAAGAATGAAACTTTTGAATGCTTATATCAAAAATTGGATACAAATGAAGGGGAAAGAGATATTTACAAAATAGCTCAAGCAAGCGAGAGGAAGACAAGAGATCTTATCCAAATAAGATGTATTACAGATGAATGCAATAGCGTACTAATAAATGATGAGAAAATAAAAAAGCGATGAAAGAGATATTTTCATCAACTTTTTAATAAAGGTTTAGATAACCAACTTAATTTAGATAATTTAAGTAAGTCAAATAAGTATAGAAATTTAAATTTTTATTGGGGAATTCAAACTATAGCAGTAGAGCAAGCTTTAAATGGAATGCAAAATGGAAATATAGTTGGACTAGATGATATTCCGATAGAGGTATGGAAGTGTCTTAGGAAATTATCTATTGGATGGCTCACAAAGTTATTCAACCTTATATTGAAAATTAAAAAAATATTTAATCAATAGAGAGTAAATACTCTAGTTCCCTTATATAAGAATAAAGGAGGCATATAAAATTGTGAAAACTTTAGAGATATTAAACTAATGAGTCATTTCATAAATCTTTGGAAAGAAGAATAGAAAAATAAAACTAAGGAAGGAGACCACGATGACTGAAAATTAATTTGGATTTATGCCTGAGAGGTCGACAATAGAAAATATACATCTTTCAAACAACTAATTGAAAAGTGAATAGAAGTAAGACTTACGCATAATACTCGTAGGCCTAGAATAGAGTCCTAAGGGAAATTATATGGAGAACTCTAGAAAAGAGAGGTATTAGCATAACGTATATTGAACTAATTAATGATATATATATATATATATGAGAATGTAATGACAAGAGTGAAAACTTCATTAACCGAAGCATTTCCCATAAAGATAGGGTTGCATCAAAGATCAACTTTAAGTTCCTATCTTTTTATACTAATAATGAATGAACTCACTAGACAAATCCAAATACAGTACCACTATATATGTTGTTTGCAGATGATATTGTTTTGGTAGATAAAAAACGTGAAAGAGCAAATACTAAACTCGAATCTTAGCAGAAACGCTAAGTAAAAGATTTTAGGCTTAGCAAAGTAAAGAAATAATACATGGAATTTAAGTTTATCAATATTAAACGTAATAAAACAACTCTTAAGATAGGAAATGACGAGTGTAACAGAAAGTTTAAGTATTTAGGATTATTTTTACAAAAGTATAGAGGGATTGAAAGAGATACCTTACATAGAATACAAGAGGAATGACTGAAATGGAGAACATCAGGTGTTCTTTATGATCGTAAAGTACCTCTCTAAGATTTAAAGGAAAGTTTTATAAAATGATGGTTAGACCTACTATGGAGCTCAATGTTGGGCTATGACGTGAGCACATGAGCAGAAAATAAGAGTTGTAGAAATGAGGATCTTAAGGCTGATGTGCGGACATACAAGAATAAATAGGATAAGAAATGAAAATATTAAAAAGAAAGTCGAGGTTATAGCTATTGAGGGAAAAATCTAGGAGACACGTTGAAAATTATGTGTATGTAATTAGACAATCAATAAATGTTTTAATTAGGCGATGTGAAACTATGATAAATGTCTATATTAAATGAGAAAGAGGAACACCTTAGCAATAATAAAACAAGATAAAATTTATTTAAATATAATTGATGATATAGTAGGGGATAGAGCCCAATGGCGTAGAAATATTCATATAGTCAATCCCACATAGTGGGACAAGGCTTGATTGATTGTTGTTGTTGTTGCGTATAAATGGCCATTACAAAAAGACAATGAAAAAAATTCTATTAAATCAAGGTTTAACAAGAGAATTGCCAAATTTGGGACAAACTTGGAACAAAATCTATTCTATTAAGGATATACACTTTTTGAAAAAGTTTTAATGAAGCGAGAAAAATGATGATTCCATATATTTTAGTAGCATATTATTTAGGTCACAAAAAACAATTTATGATGGTAATATGACCTTTAGCGTGTCTAACAATGGTATCTTTCTACATAGATACACGAGATTTATAGTTAGAAATAGTCTCACTCCAAATTATCCGACAATGTATGATTTGAAAACTTTTTGTTTCTGGTAAGAGCAACAGCTGATGAATGTGCTCGTGGAAATCCCAAGTCATCTGTATTAGCATGGTTCGTAGGAATGGACGTGGAATGGCCAAAATGAGCGTTCCGACACGGGAACGCCTCACATCATTCCAAAGTCCGATAAATAACGTGGCTTGCTTTAAGACGCCGTTCTTGGACGTTATAACTGCAAAAGAACAAAAGGGAACAATCGGAATGGAATGAGCGTCTTGATTAATTGATTAAGAAGACTTTCGATTCCATTTTTTTACCATTTTGTTTGATCTGACTTTGCTTTTCATTCCATCTTTTAATGTTTTGTCTGTATTGAAAAAAAAAAAACAACACCACATCATATCACATCTTTTTTTTTTCAGCCCTTTGCTAATAATGCATGACTACATGAGTACCCATCCAGTTGTATTGATTGAGCATCTACCATATATTTGAGCATATGCATCTTTTGCTCACGGTCATCAACTCCTTCGTTTGATTAATTGATTTCTTCTATCATTTCCATTAGAGCTGTTAGACGAACCGACCCATAAAAAACCCCATCATTTGGCAGGTCGGGCAGGCCCACCCACCATCTTGGGGGCTTGGAAATCCCCTATCCAGCCCAACCCAGGGTGGGTTGCAAGTCTGGCGAGTCAACCCATGAGCATACAAAAAATAAAAAAAATAAAAAGGTTGGAATTTTTAAGTTTGGATTGCGGGTTAGGCGAGCCAGCCCATTGAGTTTTCCACTTTAATTTTAAATTTTGGATTTTTTTTTTCATTTTTCTCAACCCGCAGGTTAACCCAAGCCCTCCACGAATCGGCCCGCCTTGACTCGCAACCTGCCCGGGCTGACCCACCCAAACCCACCTTTAAATGGGTTGATAAAACTTCAACCTAATCTACTTAAATTGTTTGGCTGGATGGGTTAATCTGACGGACCCAACCCAAATTGACATCTCTAATTTCCATCATATTCACAGACAAGGTAAATTTTCTAATTTTTCATCAAATTATATTAATTGAACATCTACTATAAATTTGAGTATATGCATCTTTTGGCTCACGGCCATCGGCTCCTTTATTTGATTAATTGATTTCTTTTATCATTTCCATCATATTTACAAACAAGGTAAGTTTTCTAATGTTTCATCCAATTCTATTAATTGAGCATCTATCATAAATTTGAGCATATGCATCTTTTGGCTCACGGTCATTAGCTCCTTCGTTTGATTAATTGATTTCTTCTATTATTTCCATCATATTCGCAAACAAGGTAAGTTTTCTAATTTTTCATCTAGTTCTATTAATTGAGCATCTAACATCAATGCATATGCATCTTTTCGCTCAATTATCAGCTCCTTCATTTAATTAATTGATTTCTTCTATCATTTCCACCCTATTCGCAAATAAGGTAAGTTTTCTAATTTTTTTGTTTAATATACTAAGTTATTAAGAATTGTTTATTTTTATGTGGTTCAATATGTGTTCTTATTATCATAATTTTTATCATTATCATTAAGTCAAAATTATGTATTATTATTTGTTTGTTTGTTTATTTATTTAGAATGACACTAAACCTTGATTGGTTGGCAATTTGATCATATGGTGGGTGATAACCGTAAAACAATACGATGTAAAGTTTGTGAAAAAATTATAACAGGAGGAATTACGAGATTAAAAGAGCATATTGCACATGTTACTCGAAATGTCGAGACATTGCACATGTCACAAAACATCTTCAAGACTCTAAGACAAGTAGAAGTTTAATGCAAAGAAAAAAATAAATATCCTTAATTCAATTACACAAAACATACGCGCATCAAAATGTGATACTAGTGGTGAAGATGACATCGAAGTATAGAAAATTGAGAATTACAACAAGTCATCAAAGAAAGTCGTAAAACAAGAGTCATTGAAGAGGAGATGCGTAATCGCTATAGTCAAGGTAAATAATATATACATAATATTTTAAATTTGGGTACATATCTTATCAACTTAATATACTTAACTACTCCAATTTTTATAATCGTAGGATTTTCTAGTTCTTCATCTAGCTTAGATCTTGGTTTGAAAAAAGGGTTGTCTCGAAGCTTTAGTATAAGAGAGGATTCTCAATTACCATCAAAAGGAATTGACCTTTTTTATGTTTCGCACGAAACATAAGAGTATCAAAAATTAGTTTGGTGCTAAAAAAATAAAAGATATTGATAAGGCAATATCAAAATGGTTCATATACAAATGTTATTTCATGTAATGCAGCAAATAATGGTTTATAATATCAATCCATGATAAACACTATTGCTGAGCCTGGAACAGGAATAAAAGGTCCCACAAGATGCCAAATTGGTGGTATTTACTTACAAGAGGAGGTGGATGAGATAAATGAATATTTGAGCACTTTAAAATCTAGATGGCTAAAGTATGGATGCACAATGTGCAATGGTTGGACCATGTGCAACAAGAATCCAATCATAAATTTTATGATATATTGTGACCACGATATGGTATTTCATAGTTCTGTTGATTGCACCGACAAAGCAAGGACAATTGATTTTATTTTATCTTTGTTAAATAAAATTATTGATGAAATCGGGGAGTAAAATGTTGTGCATGTGGTCACACAACGAAGGTGCAAATAAGGGCATGCCATATTGATGATAGAAAGGCAACATTTGTTTTGGTCTCCGCGTGAAGCACATTATATAGATCTCATGCTAGAAGATGTTGGCAAGACGACGACAATAAAAAAGTGTGTTGAGAAAGCCAAGCAAATAACGAGTTTCATATATAATAGCGATAAAGTTGTGAATTTGATGAAAAGATTTACAAATGACCGTGAATTATTAACTTGATTTGTGATAGAATTTATTTCAATTGAATGTCTTGTTCGACATTCATCAGATTTAAAAAGAATATGCACTTCTGGTGATTGGGAAGCATACAATAACACAAGCAAAAGAAGGAATGAAATAGAAAAAATTGCAAACATCATAATTGATGGAAGATTTTGGAAGAGGACTCCTGATATTTGTGTTGCAATTGAACCATTAGTAAAAGTTTTGAACTTAGTTGATCCAGATCAAAAACCAACAACGTCAATTATCTACAAAGCAAAGGACAAAGTGAAAATGGCAATAAAAGATAATACCAAAAATTGACAATCATATAGGGATATTATTGATAATAGATGGTACAATCAATTACAACAACATCTACATGCTGCAGGTAACCATATAATTTATTTGTTTAAATTGTCGAGTACAAAGTATGCCATCAAAATCATTTACAAATTCTTCATTTCTAATTTTTTATTATCTTATTGATATTTTAGTATATTTCTTAAACTCGTTACCTCAATATTCAGAAACTTGTGTTTATAATGATGAAATTAAACGTGGATTAAAGGTTGTAATCAAGAGATTGGAGCCAGACTAAAATGCACAAGCTTGTAAATTTTTTTATGTTCTTATATTTTTTTCAAACATAAACAACAATTATTTGTTTTTTCTTATATTTTTCAGATTAAATTATTCACTAGGTGAATTTGAGTCTCCACTAGCAACAATGGCAGTTAACATAAATCTCCCATGGTTTTAATTTAAATGAGTGATTATGGTGAAGATGCCCCACACCTTTGAAAATTTGCAATAAAAATTCTAAGTCAAACATGGTTGTTTTCGGGATGTGAAAGACATTGTAGTACATGGTCTCTTATACACACAAAGCTTCGTAATCGCTTGGCTATCAAAAAGTTGCACAAATTAGTTTATGTTTATTACAATATGCGGCTTAGGGTACGAAATATGATGCGCAAAAAAGAATATGATTTCTACAATCCGATAGACCTTTCATGATGATGACATCTTAAATGAATGGACACGAGATAATGAACCACTAGTTTTAGAAGATGATGATTTGGCATGGTTAAGGGAGTGTTTGGTAGAGCTTCTGCTAGTTGCTTTTTAGATTGTAGCTACACAGAAGCACTTTTGAGTGTTTGTGAATGTCAGATTCTGTTTTAGCTTCTATAACTTTTCCTCAAAAGCTAGAAGCAAGAATTTCATATTTTTACTTGCTTCTGCTTTTTCATTTATGATATAAAATTAAAAGTTAAAATTTATGTCCTTAAATAATTTACCATTTTACATAATTACTTTAAAATAATATTTTATATTTTTATATAATTAATATTTTCAGAATTATATATATATATATATATATATTTTATATTTACATAAATTATGTTATTTGTTATATATTTATTTTTATTAATTTTAGATATTTTTCAAACATTCATATTATTAAAAAAATTAATTTTGATAGAATATTCAAAATATAATAATAATTATATAAATATTCAAAATATAATAATAATTGTATAAACATATTATTGATAGTGTATCAAAATTATATTTAGATAATTAAAAAAAGATTAATTTATATAGTTTAAGAATATTATTGTCATTTAATTAAAAATTAAACTTGAAAGCAATTATTCTCGCAAACACTCAAACTTTATCTTGTATTAGCTTTTGGCTTCTATTTCTAAACACTCTATATTTTAGCTTCTCATAAACTTCAAAATAATCTCTACGAGAATCACTTTTAAATAAGCAAAAGTTCTCCCAAACACTCCCTAAATCAAGCACTTCAAGCATTAGATGCGAAGAACACAACTACAAGCGTTCAAAGTCATTCAAGAAAGAAGAATAACGTAGAAAAGTCGACACAATTGAAAGGAAAAGAAGTTCTATCAAGAGATGATAGTGAAGATAGTGATGAAAGTGATGTTAGTGATGATTCGAATAATGAAAATAATCAATAAAGTCATGATGAACATCATGGTCATCAAAGTCATCAAGATGATCAGCATGACACGGGTATGACATGGCCACAAGGTCATGCAAATTATTATGCAATTCAAGACACTAATCATGGGTATCGGCCTGGGATGAAGGAACAACGTCACTTTTTGGCAAGTTTAACAAAATATCCTGATGCTGATGATAAAAAACATTCGATTGGATCATTACGACAGTATATGGGTGTTGAAGAACATATGAAATATCTGATTTTGAGAGGGAACCAACGAATTCCAGAAAGAAATGATTATGAATCAAAAAGTTATAATTGGGAGTCTCAAGATATTGGGCATGGTGCAATTGGATATCAATTAGGTGGATACAGATACTATGGTAGCAATCAACCCAGACACGATTCATTTGATAGATCATTTAAGTATTCACCATCCTATACAAGTGGAATTAGACATCATGGATTTGAGGGTTATTTTGATAATGCACAGAATGTAATTCCTGATTATGCGACATCTCTTTGGAGCAATATTGGACCATAATTGTGATCATGAATCATCAAGTGCTACTGGCAGTTCTATTGGTTATCAAGGTTTTGGATATTACAATCGTCGTGATGAAACATTATTACAAAGTCAATGATCTAATTCTGAACATTTTTCATCAACTCAATCAAATGAATATCCATATGGACAATTTAATGTTAATTTATATCGATGCCCTATGTTGGAGATCAATTTAATCGACATGATACTTAAGGAGAATATAACGAAGATTTGGTTCCTCCTCGTCACTCTTCATGGTATTAGTTCTGATAAGGTATAATTTTCATTGTATTTTTCTAATTATGTTATATTATTATATGATAATTATGTATTGATGTATTATTTTTTATAGTCTCATGTATTTTATTTTTTATTACTAATGCAATTTATACATTTATTTAAAAAAATTACTAATTCTCTATTTTTTTTATAAATCTGCACCGCAACCATTATGTGAAATGATATTGAAACTAGAATGGTAGTATCCGTGATGGTTATCATGACCGTTCTTGTGAACCATGATTGCTAGTCAAATATTATACCGGCAACCAAGAAAGATGAAGTACTAAATTCTCTGAATCTTGCTCGTATTATATGTATGAACCATATTTAGAACTAGAATGGTAGGGTTTGCGATGGCCGCCACGACCGTTCTTTCGAACCATGATAGCTAGTCAAATATTATAACGGACAACCAAGAAAGATGAAGTATTAAATTCTCTAAATCTTGCTCATATTATATGGACGAACCATACACCGGGCTGCAAAGTTAGTTCCTTGAGGCTCAATGTCCTCTCATTCAACAATCACTATCTATCAACTTAGAATATGTAGTTTCGGCTTTCTTCGATGCATCAGGTAAATCTACAGACCACCACCCAACTCCTCCGACATCAAACCATGATCCAGCAATGTAGCAGTTATAAACCACTATGAACTGTATCTTAACGACTAAAAACCTTTGTAAATCATTCGGAATGGCGCAGAATGAGTAGAAGATAGCAAACAGAGAAGCAACAGAACTAGTGAGATCGCCATCGACACAGGAATCATGCCCAAGTAAGCAACATAAAGTCATTGATACGCTCACATTTAGCAATCGAGAGCGGCGCAGCCTTCGGGGGCGTGAAAGGAATCAAAAAGGGGGGAGGAAACGAGGAAGGCTCACCGGCCGCGAGCGCTCGATCTTGGCTGGAGGAGCCGAGAGAAACCAGTGCCAAGAACAGGGGTAGAGCAGAGGCCGCCGGCATGAGGGAGGTCGTACATACAGTGACTCAGTGAGGGAGGAGGATCGAGAATCCGAGGTCAGATGCGAGAAGGTGGTAAGTTCAAAGGGGTTTTTCATTTCGAATCACAGATCCGGGAACCGACGGGTGAGACGGAGCACAATAAACCCCTCACGCCATGTAGACCTGATCCGGACTAGGCCCGATTACCCGGCAGTTGCCCCCGCGAGCTGGGTGAGTGGGTAAGGTGTCTACTGTTTGAAATGGAGGTTATGAGATCGAGAGTCGTCAGTTTCTCACGGGATTAAAATCTTGGTCTGCTGGTTTAAAATTCTCTCGGTCTCGCTCAATTTAATAATATTTTAATGAAATTAATTGTGTGAATGCATATTAATTACCGTATTATGTTATTCTATTAAAGTTAATCAATCTATTTTTCTAAAAAAAATTGATGTAGCCTATTCTATTCTTGTATTAAAATTAATTTTAAAATTTATTTATTTTGAAAATTTTAAAGTGAACTATTTTATCTTTCTATTAAATATAATTTTATAACTTATATATTTTGAATCGGACTATTCTATCTCTAACTCAGTAAATTTATTATTCTCATTTAACTCTCTTAATTATTCATTACTCTTATTTTATCATTTTATTAGTTCAGTATTGAGTTTATAAAACTATTTAACTTTATGATACATCCAATATTAAAATTATCAAAAAAATAATTTATTTAATAATAAAGTTATATATATTGAATATTATCATCACACATGTAATATTAATTAAAAGACGTAATTTATATAATATGTATGTCTCATCGTATTAAATATAAATAATATCAATTTTAGATAAAAGATTATTAGTATCCAATAATAAAAATATTAGTTACGATAATAAAATAATAAGTATAATTAAGAAATTATCTCATAGAATTTTTTTTAAAAAAATTTAAAAATTAGGATTTAAGGTTCAATTAGTCTTAATATTTTTTTATTGTGTTCAATTAGCCGGAGGCGAAGGTCGACTCCTAGTGTACCAGTTCGCCCACTATCCCTCCAAATAAATTCAAAAGTGATCCCATAGGTGAGGGGAGATCTTTCCTTAATTCTCCCACTAATCTTCTCCTAATTTGTTCATTAGGTAAATCCAAAATGAAATAGCTTGTCGCTCAATTTAATAATATTAATGGTGTGATTGAATATTAATACTGGGTTGCTCTTGGTCAAGTATCCTCGGTACCTCGACCAGGTTTACATATCTTGGATATCCTCGGCACAATAAGATATTAGAACTTGGGCTCTATACTTCCATTTGGCTTTGGTGACACATTTCTTCTGTTCCTTTAATTGATCAAGCTTCAAGAAAATACAAATATACTTATAAATACATATATTATTCGACCGGTTTACTGGGTGTGATAAGGTTGGAGGTGACTTGCATTCCATAGTCTCTCTAGCCTTTTGTCATTAGCATTTTGCAAATAATAACTCCCACCTGCCAGCTTTTTGATGATTATGTAAGGTTCACTCCATTGGGGTTCGAGCTTCCCAACGTCACCGACTGGCTTGATCCTTTTCCAGACCCGATCTCTGACCTAGAAAGTCTAGGGGATCACTTGGCGAATGTAAAATTGTCGCATACGGTGACGGTATGCAGCTAGTCGGGTGGCCACTTTGTCCCGCACCTCCGTCACCAAGTCTAAATCGAGTAGTTGCTCCTGGTCGTTATTCTCCTTGTGGTAGAGTTATCGTCAAGTTGATTCGTCGCGTACCTCAACAAGAATTACCACCTCCGTGCCATAGGGACTCTACCCGGTCCCCTCTTTAGGAGTGGTGCGGTACGACCATAGGATACTCGGGAGTTCTTCGACCCAACTGCCACCGACATGGTTCAGCTTTATCTTGAGCCCCCTAATTATCTCTCGATTGACGACTTCGGCTTGACCGTTTCTTTGCAGATAAGCGACTGAGGTAAAGATCTAGCGAATACCTAGCCCTTCACACCACTCTCCGAGCTTACGACTTACGAATTGTCTGTCATTATCCAATACCAAGAAATTTCGTACTTGCAAACTATATTTTTTTCACAAGATTTTCATCATGGCGACCTCCGTAATTTGGGCTAGCGACTCGGCCTCGACCCATTTGGAAAAGTAGTCCACTAGTACTAATAAAAACTTCTTCTGTTGGAGTCCGATTGGGAAAGGACCTCTATGTCCATTCCCCAATGATCAAAGGGTCACGAGATAGTAGAGGCTCGCATTAGTTCAGTTAGGCGATGAGAAATATGCTAATGCTTTTGGTAGGCTTCACATCCTTAGCATCCGCTTGTAACGTGGGCCAAAAGTATCCGGCCAGAATAATCTTTCTAACCATTGACCGCCCACCAATGTAGCTTTCACATATGCCTTCATGAATCTCCCTCATGATGTATTCAACGTCCCCCGGACCAATACACTTGAGCAATAGTCGGGCGAATACTTTCTTATATAGATGCTCTCCGATCAGCGTGAACCTGAAAGCCCTGTGACAAAAAAGTCAGACTTGTTCACCGCTCGCTGACACTGTTCTATTGCGTAAGAACTCCACATAAGGTTCTATCCAATCAGGTAATACAGCATCAGCAACTTCTCCCTCTATTTGGGCCACGACTTCTTCCTGGGTACTAGGTTCTTCCAGCGTCCATAGTGTGCGGGAGTTCGCAAACTTGGCTAGTTCGTCCACCTTGGCATTATCCGCTCGTGATATTTTCTACACAGTGACTTCAGTAAAGGAAGATTTCAATTGCCCGTATATAGTTACATGCCTTTACAGGCGTTCATTCCGAACATCAAAATCTCCTTTTAGCTGTTGAGTCACGAGCTAAGAGTCTGAATATAATATAACTCAAGTAGTCTCTACTTGCTTGGCTGCTTGTAGCCCAGCTAGTATTGCCTCATACTCGACTTCATTATTGGTAGCTCAGAAGTTGAGTCAGATGGATAACTGCAATACATCTTCCCTAGGGAAAATCATTAGAATTCCAACTCTACTTGATTTATGATTGGAGGAACCATCAACGTAAATCTTCCATGCCTCCCCAGCTTCAGGTACTGGGACTGCCTCAAGCATGAAGTCGGCTAGGGCTTAAGCCTTGATAGCTGTTCGAGGATGATATTCAATTCTATACTCGCTCAACTCTGCAATCCACTTAATGAATCGACCCAAGGCCTCTGGATTCGTGAGGACATGCCCGAGTGAACTATTAGTGAATACCACAATGGGTGCGCCAAGAAGTATGACGTCAGCCTCCGTGCCGTTAATACTAACGCATACGCCAATTTCTCTAGAGTAGTATACCGAATTTCTGCTTCTTTGAGCAGATGACCAAAGAAATAAATAGGATATTAGATATTACCTTCCTCACGGATGAGCGCGGAGCATATAGCTTGTTTAACTACAGATAAGTAGATAAAAAGTGTCTCTCCTCCTAACGGCTTATATAGTATAGGGAGTCTAGATAGATACACCTTTAAGTCTGTAAAAGCCTTCTCGCATTGGTCATTCCATTCGAACCTAACTGCTTTCCTTAAAATTTTGAAGTAAGGCAAAGTTCTGTCAGCTGACCGGGATATAAATCTGGATAGGGTTGTAATCCTTCCATTAAGCCGTTGTACTTCTTTGAAATGACTTGGAGATGGCATATTAAGAATAGCCTGCACCTTCTCAGCATTTGCTTCAATTCCTCTCTTTATTACCATGTATCCGAGGAACCACCCACTTTTTACCCAGAACAAATATTTAGCTGGATTCAACTTTAGTCTATTAATCCTCAAGGTAGCAAATGTCTCCTCTAAATCGACAATCATGTCCTTCCCCCTCTCCGTCTTGACCAGGATGTTATCAACATACACTTTAATATTTCGCCCAATATGGTGCTGAAACACCTTATCCATCATATGATGATAGGTCGCTCTCGCATTTCGCAACCCGAATGGCATGACGTTAAAACAGTAAGTGTCATCCGCCATTATGAAACTTACCTTCTCCTGGTCTTCTTGAGCGAGAGGAACTTAGTGATATCCCTAATATGCATCCAACATTAAAATAAATTCACAATCGGAAGTCGAGTCTACCAACTGATCAATGCGGGCCAAAGGGTAACAGTATTTAGGGCAGACTTTGTTTAAGTCATGAAAGTCAATACAAACCCGCCATTTACCCCCCCTAGACTTAGGGACTAATATAATATTTACAAGCTAGACCGGGAATTGGATTTCTCGAATGTGCCTGGCCTTTAACAACTTTGTCACCTCCTCTCTGATGATCTGGTCTTACTCTAGATCAAAGTGTCTTCGTCTTTGCTTTACTGGTCGGGCTCCTGAAGTGATGTGTAATCAGTGTGTGGTCAGGGCGAGAGGAACTCCTTTGATCTCATCGGTGGCCCACGCGAACACATCCCGATGATCCACTGGGCAACTGACCAGCCGACTTTTAAGTTCCGAACTAAGATCTGCAACAATTCTTGTAATTCCTCCCGCCTACTAGGGATGAATCTGTACTTCCTCGCTCTTGACCTCCCTGCGCTTTTCCTTAGTTCCTTCTCTTGCCTAGGATCAGCCAAGTCGATATGCAAGGTATCGTGAGCCTTAATTCAGGTTTTTACGAGATTCTGTTCTAACTTCTCTGTTGTAACATTGCCGGGATGACAACTGATCTCCTTTAACTTCAGCCACCTGCTCTCCCACCAAGAATTTGATCTTCTGATGATAGACTAAGACCATCGCTTGGAATAAGCAGAGGGCTGGTCTCCCCAGAATGACATTATATGACGATGGGGCATCTACTCTCATGAAAGGAGTTCTCCTTGTTCTCTGTAAGGTGTCATTTCTAAGCGACAGGGACAACGAGATCTATCCCACCGGCTGCACTTGATAGCCAGTGAAGCCGAATAGTAGCGTGGAGACATGATATAGCTCACCTTCGTCGACCTGCATCTGATCCAGCGTCGTCTTGTACAGGATATTAACAAAGCTACTTGTATCCATGAAATTGTGTTTAACCTCATAATTAGCTATACAGGTGAGAATTACCTGTGCATCATCGTGCGGGGCTTCATCATCCTCCACATCGTCAGGCCCGAAGGAAATAACGGGTCCCTGGCGTTTCCCCTTACTTGTCCCAATGGCGTAGTTTTCCAACCTGTGAGTATGAACCTTCCTTGTCCGGTGGGAATCTCCTCCGGTCGGGCCTCCTGAGATCATTCCCACATGGCCCGATGGAGGTTCCTGAGGCGGAGCCTTGCCTTTCTCAGGATCTCGCTCCGGGGAAGCAGATTTGTGGGGTACCACCTCCGGATTTTTTCCTCTCGAGGGCGATTGAGATCGCCTCCTGAATCTATCCTTCCCCAGTTGCTGTCGATGAGGAGATAGGCTTCGGTGAGGAGACCTTTGTCGATATCCCGAATTGCTCCACTTTTTGCATGGCTTAGCGTCCACATCCTTGGACACCCTCTTCTTCAGAGTGTAGTATTCCTCCGTGGAGTGGGTGGTACTGCCATGAAAGTCGCAGTGCTTCTCCGGCGGTTTAGGTTCCTCGGTGTCCACTATTTCTACCAGCTTCTTCCTGTTGTTCCAGTAATCCTTACCGGAGCGAGGATCCTTTACCTGGGGGGAGCGGGTGGTTTCCTCCTTTCGAACCGTACTAAGATTTGGATAGGGGCTCCTGCCGAATCCTTTCGACGGACATACTACACCTCTTCCACATTAATGTGCTTGATCGATCGCCCCAATAAATCATCTAAATTGGTCGGTGGATTTCTTACTATTGATCGGAAGAAATCTCCTTCAGAGAGCTTGCGTAAAGGCGCTAACGAGAATCTCTAAAGTAACACTAGGCATATCTTGCGTCATCCGATTGAACCGTTAAATATAATCTTTTAACAGCTCTTTGTTTTTTTGCTTTAGGCCAAAGAGATTCAGTGTCGTCTTTTGATATCGCCGGCTACTAGTGAAGTGATGCAGGAAAATAGTTTTAAACTCCAGAAAGGAGTTTATTGAATTTTGCGATAGCCTCTAAAAACATCTCTGTGCCGCTCCCGATAGCGTGTTCAAAAACACTCAATATTTTACACCATCTGTATATTAGTGTAATAGGGCCACATTTTCAAAGTTACAGATGTGGTCTTCTGAATCCATTTTTCTATCGTAATCAGTTATTCTCGGACCACGAAATTGCTTGGGCATGAGATCATTTACAATGTCCTGAGCGAAAGGTGTAGATATGGACTTCAGGTGGACCTTTGCAGGCTCGCTCTTCTTGCCGCAAAACACTGGAAGCAGCAGAATGTACTTTCTCCATCTCTCCTATGAAGTCTCGTCGGTGTCCGGGAGCTACATTTACCGGCGCTCCCCGTGGCGAAATGGATCTTCTATTTCGATTGCACGAGGCAGACACCCTTGGAGCCTTGACCCACGTCGGCACCGCTCGCTGAGATGCGGCTTGTTCAATTTGATGTTGCTCCAGCGCTCCTCGAACGACATTGGCGGCTAAGCGGTCTAACTCCTCCCGTGTTAAAATGATGGGTTGCCCTCTCGATTCCACCGTCGTCGTGTTCCTTCTGGTGCTTAGACTAGGTTTTTCACAGACGATGTCAAACTTGTTTTGGAAGTGAACGACGAGGATGGCGAATCACCACAGCTAGAGCTGTCAAGCAAGTCAACCCGTGGCGGGGCAGGTCAGTCCATGGCCGGCAGGCCATTTGGCGGGGCGGGGCGGGTTGACCCGTCATCTAGGCGGGTTGAAAAATCCCCAACCCAACCCAATTCAAGGCGGGACGTGGGTTAGGCGAACCAACCCGCGGGCCCATCAAAATATTTTTAAAAAATTAAAAAAAACCATATATTTAGATTTCATCAATCAAATATATTAAGAAATTTATTTTTTAAATATAAATAGATACAAACGAGTACTCATGTGGTGAAAAATATTATTTTTTATTTCAAAATAATAACAAAGAAAGATAATAATTGTCATAAAACTTAACTAACATGTGATTCTCAATCCGCGGGCCAACCCAAGCCCGTCGCGGGGCGACCCGTGCGGGTCGCGGGCCTAGGTGGGTTGGCCCGCAGGGGGCTTAGGTTGCTTAAATTCTAACCCAACCCGCTTAAATTGATTGGCGGGGGGTGAGCCAATCCGATGGGCCCAACCCAAATTGGCAACTCTAACCACAACGCAGCCTGGAGTGACGACGGGGGAGAACGCTTTGCGCCTGCATGATTAACATGAGCGTAAAGGGGATACACCGGAACGAGTTTCGGTGGAGCCCTCTCCGACGCTCAAGTCAAAATCTCTCTAGTAAGGAGAAAATGAGAAACAAAAGTATCAGAATTTATTTTTCACAACGACTGAGAGACTTCACCTGGGTGCCGAAACACCTTATGTACTCGATGTCTATCCTTCACACACCTCCCCTATCTCGTAACTATCTCTCTTATTCCCACGTTTAATGGTTCGTGGTTGTTCGACGGTCGTTCTCCACTCAGGAAGGCCAGTAATGGTCACCTCACCCCATTAAGTTCATTATTACCATGCGTTATAGGTAATAACTACTTGCAGGATTTCTTATTCTGAAGGGGTGGTGTTTGAAATTGTCTCTAGGAGAACGATTTCAAGTGCATCATATTATAGCTTATGGTAAGTTTTTCCCAATCTATTTTCTTCTTACTGAGCTGCTTTTCGGGCTCTACTCTCCCAAGATGGTCTCGGGACTCTTCTTCCCGGCCTGGTCTCGGGGACCTTCTCACCGGGCTAACCTCGAGCATTCCAGCATGGTCAATCCTGCCTTGGGACTTTTTCCTGGTCTGGTCTTGGAGACCTTCTCACCGGGCTAATCTCAGGCTTCTAGTACGATCAGTCTTGCTATGTAGCTTTTTCATATCATGTATCCTCTCTAGATTATTTATCCTGATCAATCATTATTATTATTATTTTGTTATTTTTTTTTGGGACATTAGCATGAAATTAGTCGTTTGGAAGGAACCATATATTTTTCATGAGACAATGACTCTAAATTATTTTTCTTTTGAGAAGTTTTGAGCATGAGACCCATAAAAAATTTAGAGATCTGATATACTCAGTGAAAAAACTCAATGAAACGCTAAGTGAATGACGTGACATTTTACATGTATACGTTCGATTATCGCTCGGACATTATCGGCGGCCGGAGGCCGCCATCCCGAATCAAATATACCCTGAGGGGTACGGTGAACTCATCGGGGATCGTTATTCATTACATATAAAATATTACATCATTCATTAAATTTTTCCTTGAGATTTTTTACTGAATATATCATTTTCAAAAATTTTCATGGTGTTTTTTTTTGGGAATTTTCAGGGTGTTTTTTTTATTGGGAAGGGAAGACCGAGTACTCACTTTTTAAATTCTTGCATTGGAGATCCCGAAGAGAATGCTGAGCTCTATCTCTATGTTGTGGGTGGCATTCTCCACGGAAGAAGGGAGCATGCATGAGAGTATTCCTTCCTTTGTGCCTGGAGAAAGCAAATATGAACTATGAGGTTTCAATTTCTGACATTCCTTCAACTTCCCGCTATCTTTGCGCCTTTATATCCTCGCCGTTAAACAAACAGCGTGGCACCGCGCGCCGCCGTCGTCCATGTCCGCCGATCTCCCTTCTTCGCCGCCGCACCACCTCTTCCCCAACCGCTTCTTCTACCGGCGGGCGGCGGTCCGCAACAGCCTCACCAGGCGCGCCATCAAACTAATCTGCTCCGTCTTCCTGTCCTTCCTTCTCGTGGCCGGCGTCCTCCTGTTCGTCCTCTGGCTCGCGCTCCGCCCCCACCGCCCACGTTTCCACGTCCTATCCTTCTCGGCCGCCGGCCTCGCCTCCCCCGGCGACGGAGGCGGCCTCTCCTTCACCTTCAATGTCTCCGTCCGGAACCCGAACGGGAAGATCTCCATCTCCTTCGACTCTGTTTTCTGCTCGGTCTACTACCGCAGCGATCGGGTCGGCTCCGGCGGCCCGACGCCTGCGGCGCCGCCTTTCTGCCAGCCTCCAAAGAACACGAAGGCGGTGAGCGGGGAGGCCTTCGGGGTGGCGCCAGCACCGGCTGCCGCGATGATCGCGGGGGAGGCGGCGGACGGCTCGGTCGGGTTCCGGCTGGAGATGACGTCGGTGATCCGGTTCAGCGTGTCGACGTTCGATACGAGAAGGCACCGACTGCACGTGCGTTGCAACGTGGACGTGGGTGGGGCCGACGGGCTCATCACGGTTGGCTCCAAGAATAAGAGATGCTCCATTTATTTCTTGTAATAAAGGCATTGATTATTAATAAATACAATAAAAAGTATGAGAAATGTATTTCTTTTTCTTCATCGAATTTTATAATTGTTGACACTGAGCACTTTAAATTTTACAATTATATAATCTATTAACTATTTTATAAATTTTGATTTCAATTATATAATTGCCGACACTAAGCTCTTTGAATTTTATAAATTATATAATTAAACTCTTTAGGTATTAATTATTGTTTACGTAAAAGCTAAATTTTATCATTTTAAAATATTCCAAGTAAACTAAAAGATAATAATATGTAAGTCTTCCATTGAACGGGTCCTTAAGCTTGATCCATTACAAAGGTAATTTATATGACTCGATACTAATTTTTGATAACGTCTTAATAAGCTTGATCATCTTTCTAACAATCTTCTTAATGAACTTGTGCAAACGTATTATAAGCAAATTCTAAACACATTTTAAAGTTAACCATCATTTCTAGTGTCGATGTCACTTAAAGTGTAACTTATGATTCTTTTAGGTAAGAAATTTGACATTTCAAACATAGGGAACCTCTAAGAAAAAGAACAATCAATCTACTTATAATAGATTGCTTAGATTGATTAGCTACTATACATGTTTTCAAGTGCCTCATGAGTAAGATTTAAGAATGACAAAAGTCGACACAACTAATTTTTATGACATGATATAACTTGTAATTTCGAGTTTGACACAAACATGTTCTTATCATAAACAAATTGATCAGCCTATGACTCTTAAATAAATTGGTTAGCCCAACCCATTTATGGATACAAGCTTGGAGGAATGCCCATTCAAATATTATATTTTCTTGCCATATATAGAACCTCATTATATGTTAAATCACAATGTTGAAACTGGTGAAATAATTGATTATTAATGCAATAACTTTTTTTTAAGGCATATGCCATATAAAATCAAGCAATGTCTATTGCCCATGGTCAATTAAAAGAAAATTCTAACCTCAAGACCATATCAAGAGAATATACCATTATGCATAAACATGTGCTAAAAAGAAACATGTCCATGATCAAGAACCTAGGTATATCGCTCACAACATGAGTTCAGATTGAGGATCATAGGTTTTCACGTACGGGATAAACTGATGATTAGTGTGTGAGTGTTAAGGTCTGAGGGTTAAAACCTGACAAAGTCAATGTGTCTACTCTTCTTTACGCGCTAGCTACAACATCCGAGCTAATAGTTCCTGTGATTTACCTCCTCCATGTTGACTTTGGGACGGATTAACGGGAGCGCTAGAGGTGAGCGAATCATCTTTTACCACCTAGATTGAGGATCATAACATTATCATGTTTAATTAGGCAAGTTAGTCAAATATAAATGAAGGCCATTGCATGTGATTATTACTCCTCAATTAACCTTTATGTTTTGCAGTATGCAGATGACACTATCTTATTTTATCTAAAAACACTCAATTTCTCCATTTTCAATAACTTAAAGATCAACATATACACGTCTCATATTGAAGTTCGGCTACACATGGAAGAATTGCTCTCCAACTATATATTCAAGTGCTACTTGTGGGAGCTTCCTAAGCTTTTATTTGAGATTCCAATCGCGTTATATACCAAAGAGTTAGCACACCCTCTCAAATTAATGGTGTTATTTGAGAAAATTTATTATCACTTATCCTTCTCTTCTATTCAATTACCAAATAGAATTGATCACTTGTTGTTTTGCTAGAGATGTGTTTCGCTACATTCATTATATATTCTACAAGCATGTAGATAATGTAAACAGTACGTTTACCAAATCTTTTATTTTGTCAAAGAAAAAAGTGTTGGTGCAAGTTGCATCAATGATGTTCTTCTTTAAGTGTTTTAATGTTTGACAATTCACTTAAGTCAGTGATATATTGAACAGACAAAGAGGAGTAAGAGAGAAGTAAACTAAGCTGAAAAAAAATCCTAGTTGATCTAGGCATCGAAACCCTAAGTCCCAGCGAAGGGCTGCTGGGCACCTAGCGAAGGGCTGCTAGGTATCGAAACCCCAAGACCTAGCGAAGGACTGCTAGGCACCTAGCGAAGGGCTGTTAGGTATCGAAACCCCAAGACCTAGCGAAGAGCTGCTAGGCACCTAGCGAAGGGCTGCTAGGTATCGTAACCCAAAGACCTAGCGAAGGGCTGCTAGGCACCTAGTGAAGGACTACTAGGCATAGAAGACCTAGCAAAGGGCTGCTAGGCACCTAGCGAAGGGCTGCTAGGCATAGAAGACCTAGCGAAGGATTGCTAGGCACCAGGCGAAGGACCGCTTGGTAACAAAGACCTAGCGAAGGGCTGCTAGGCACCTGGCGAAGGACTGCTAGGGAATGAAGACTTGGTCCGAGGGACTAAGCAAGTTAGCTGAGCGATGACTAAGGACAGGAGTAGAGACGGGTCAGGGTTTGGGCGTCTCGAGGTCTGGAAGTATCGGAAGCTAAGCAAAAGTCCACCCGAAGGACTGGGTGGCAACCGTCTCCTGAAAGGAGTAGGTGAAGGGCGAGTTCTCGGGGATAGGAACTCGTGCCGATTCGACCTAGGGTTTCGTGCAAATCCGAAGTCCGAACCAAGTCCCTAAGGCCAACATTATATGTATCCATGCTTTGTGTTTGTGTATCTTGCATGTATCAAGAATCGGAGACAAAGCAGTTAAACCAGGCAAAAAGTTGTTAGAGGCCCTAAGCAGGGCGCCCCCATCATTGGGGGCGCCCCCAACAGTGGACAGAGCCAAAAAGGGCAGTTTCGTGATGCAATCAAAATAGGTGTCATCCGGGGCACCTGGATTCAAAGTTGTTTTGCTGTTTCGAAGTCAAAACACAGGATAAGCCCTCACGGGGGCGCCCGGAGCGTCCGGGGCGCCCTGGTCAATGATCTTATCACCTGCGACGAGGTAGGCGCAAGGATAAGGTTTGACCGAGTCTTCCGAGGCGCCCCCAGGAGGCCTATATAAGGGGCTTCAACTCCTCTGCTTCAGACACAACTGCCAAGTGTTGTTCCAAGCATTCTGACCGATGACAACGCGCTAGAAACAAGGCTCTACGACCGGGAGGCTCCAGGAGGAAGTGCGCGGCACTTCGGAGGTCCAGATCGGCCGAGTTTCAGATTTGTGTTCGGTTCACTTTTAGTTATTCCGTACTTAATTTTCAAATTATTGTTGCTTGTAATTGTACACTGTAAGACGGGTTTTCTCCGCCTCCGGAAATTCTGGAAAGGAGACCAATAGTGGACTCACGCTGAGTACATAGGCCTTAGACGTACTGACCCCGGGGGGTTGGGAACCAAGTAAATAATCCCGCTGTGTCCTTGTATTATTGTTTTCTTCGTTCTGTTTGTTTTCCGCTGCTACTAACTCTGAATCTAGAACGAAGATCCGAAAGTTTCCGCGAAAGTTTTTAACGATCGATATTCACCCCCCCTCTATCGACGGCACCGGTCCTACAAAAAGTACTTTTGGATTATTTTGTTCTTTCAGGAAAAAACTTTGTTCTCCAAGGTTTTGTCTACTTGATAACATAATTATGAAGGAGATATATAATCATCAATAAAGCTGTTCAAATCAATGACATTCCATCCTAATAAAATAAGCAATTACTCCATTATTTAATAATATGGACCAATTGCCATCGAACCCTTCTTTGCAACGCTTGCTGATTACTTAGGTGAACCTTCCTATATGTATAATTAATAGGTCATCGCAATGATTACATTCTTAATTTAAGTAGGTAATTATGGGAGTTCGCCATTATTATACTTGTTAACAACGTCAAGTCATGCTATTTATTAATTTCTTCCATGATTTAATCATTTTGTCTATCATGCCTCCATTTAATGCTTAAACAATCAGGACCTCAATTAGTTTAACATCCGAAAAGGAAAAAAGAAAAATGCATCTAAATTCCCTTTGTCTAAGAATGTCTTAAAGCCTAAAGGGGCATTAAAGAAATTAAAGATAAGTGATCAGTTGTTTTTTGAGTCAAATCATTTTGGTGATCAATTTAGTAATTACTTGGACTAGCTCAACTATCCAAAGCAAAATGATGCAAATTAAACAAACAAAAAAACAAACAAACCTGTTCTTGTGAAATAAAAGAAGTTTAGTTTGCTATACTTTAATTGCTTAGTGCTGCCAAGAATATAATCCCTCTCCTTTATAAACTTTAGCATATGTTTCCTTGTAGGAAAAAAAAACAAACAGAAGAGAGAGCTAGAAAACCTAAAGTAAACAGAAACTAAAATCCCACTGTTTCTTTAGAGTAAAGAAAGACTCAAAGTTGGCCTTATGTAAAATATTAATGCAAGTAGCTAGCCCAAAGGCCGGGAGACTTGAAACGTGGAACTTGAGAGGGGCTTTCTTTCTTATTTCTTTTCTCTCCATTTCCTTGTCTAGGATATAAAGTGCAACAGCTGCATGCTTTGTGGGAGAGATGTGGACAAAATAGTAGACAGAAGGGTTATAAATTACAAGTAATATTATCATAGCATAGACAATAATGATGGCCAACAAGAAAGACATCATGACAGCTCTGTCTTCCTCACCATCATAATAATACCTAAGAATCCACAAGATAGTGCAGGCTAGCTCCATGCTCATGTACTGCACTCTCTGGAAATATACCACACGTACGTATTGTAATTACTAATAATTATATATATGATGCATTATGATGCAATATTTGCATCATCAAAATCTATATATCAAGCCGACCCCACGACAAATGTGTAAATTAAACTAACCAAGCTTAGGTATGCTCAAGTTTATTGGTTACTTATCGAGTTTCTTTAAATTTGTTAACTAACAATTTTATCGAGTTCAAGAGTCGAATTCAAACGTATTTATCAACGTTGTTCAACATTCTTATTCTTATAATATAATGTACGTACATTACATTTGTATCTATTCGTGAAATTAATTTTTTTAACATATTAAAAATATTTAAAAATAGCATTAAAAATATAGATAATTATTCATAGATATTTTTCAAATATACTATTTATTTTTTATAATTAAATAAATTATTTATGAACATTATTTATAAAGATTAATAAAGCAAACTTATAATATTCAAACTTTATTTATTTTATGTATATTTTTATAATTAAGTTAATATAAATAAGTTTTATCAAACTAAACATTCACAAGGGCACAGCCCTACATGTCAGACAAAAACAAAAAATACAACCACAAATGCAAAGTTGACTTTGCTAAGACCAGGGGAGGGGACAGTCCTGCTGGATATGGTTATATATAACTAGATCATGATTAGATCTAGTCACAGCTTGGTAGATCTTGGCATTGGAATTGAGGGTTTCTCCAGATTGTGTTCGTAGAGGAAACCGCGTTGACTGAGGGATTTGTGACAGCTTTGTAGTCCGCAAGTGTCAAAATCTACAAGATCATAATTGGTTGGGTCAACTCCTCCACATGGCACGCGCTCACGAGGCGACAGACAGATTCCCTGACGTACGCATATTATTATTATGGTGGACACCTAAACTTGCACTGGCCTTCTCTCCTAGGCTTAGGGCTTCTGTGCATTTCTATGTGCACTTTCAAAATCTTCTCTAGATTCGATTCTTCGTCTTGCATCTTCGTGACTTCACTATTACGTATATTTTAGCCACGTTACATATATATAACAGAAATTATAGGGAACGTGAAAAACGCAGCGTTAACGTAGCATGATCCGAAGGTGAATGAGAAATCATGAAGTGCCTTTTTTTTCGAGACGAACCCGTGGTCCTTTTCCCCCTAACCCTCGCGCCGACGGAAGCCCTCTTCTTCCTCCCTTGTTGCGAGGGCGCTGGCGCCGCACGGCCACATTTCGTCCGTGACTCCGACAAACGCGCGCCGAGGCTCGTCTCGGCGTTGCATTAACCGAGCGCCTTGGAGACTCGTCCGAACCCTAGCTTGGGTTTTGACTCCGCGACTCCGACGAACACCGGGACTCCGACAAACGCCGCGCTGCCTGGGATTCAACTCTGACAACTAAATTATCTACAAGGTGCCTCACCAGAGCTCCCGGGAGTCCCGACCTGGGTATTGTGCCATTTCAATATTCGAACCCTAACTTTGTTGTTGTTTCCTTTGCCCTAATTTGGTTGTTCCTCTACTCTACGACTGGCGTAGGTGTTAGCTCTATGACTGGCTTAACTATGTATTTTTCACATGGTCATGTGTTGTCCCCTACCGAAGACCAAAATTCTATACGACCCAGTAGTGTGTTTTTCACCCAGCTGTGTCGCCCTATCGCAGATTTCATCGACTTTGTATTTTGGAACTTTCTTCCAAATCTAAATACCGAGGAGATTTTAAGAGGATCCCAAGGCTCATGAGAGAGGAGGAGGAAGAGTCATGGTGACAAGGAGCCCTACGAGAGGCGTTCTGAGGAGCAGGAGGAGTTCTCGTCCATGTTTGGAGTTGGAGAAGCAACTCGGAGACGTCCATCGCTTCATAGAATAAGTTTCTCTCTTTTCTCTTAGATTTGGATTGAAAAAGTTTTCTCAGATTATGTCTTCTTGTTGTAACTTCATATTTATGGAGTAGTACTCTTGATTCTAGAACTAGGGAGTAACCCTTTGACATATAGACGTTAGTTTTCCCATGGTTTGATATATTTATGTTTCTTAATTTCTATGATTTGATTGTTTGTGGTCCAATTATATTGTGCATATGTGCATACACAAACACAATGGCAAAAGCGCATTTTCATATTCCAATGGGTGCGGGGAATGATCGAAAGGTGAACCCAATCGTCTGACTGATAGAATACCTGGACGTGGTGGGAGGGGGGATCACGAAAGTAGTCTGGGTTACCAAGAGGATAACCTTGGCAATCACGGAGCTTAATGGGTTTGCCTTGATTCAGCGTTATGCAGTAAGGGGAGGCAACTCAAGACTAGTGAGATATTTTGCCAAGATCCTCCATGAAAAAGCGGTTCTTCAACAATATCATCCTAAAAGTAGATATCACATTTGGGTGGATACATTGACATAGTACCAAGAGATCACGTCTGGTAAATCAAGATTGTCTACCTATGCAAACAACCGATGAGAATTAGGACACCAAATATAAGTTAGGGTGTCTACAATCATTATAGTGAAATCGAAGTCTTATGGTCGCTTCTTAAAATTAGATTTTCTTCCTAGAACTTTTTCTCACAAGTTTTCATTATTTTCTTAATACCTTCACAACTTTTAGATTCTCCAAATAATCATTTTCACATCATAGATCGGTACTCAATTTCTAATTCTCATGGGTTCAATATTTTTATTACATGACGACGACTGTGCACTTACAATTTGAGACACATTAGGAAGAGGACACGATGGTACAGGTAAAGTTTAGAGCTTAGGTTGACTACCCCTCAGAGCTGGAAGCAAAACAAAAAGACCCCAGTAATTGGAGGACAAAGATTGTAGCCTTTCTTAATCTAGACAGACTCCTGGAAGGCTCGGGCACGACTATTGCAAAGAAGGGCGATTCGTTTCACCATGGTGAGGGAGAACTTATACAAGCGAGATTTTTCTAGTCCCCTATTGAAGTGTTTGGGGACTATAGAAGTAGATTATGTATTGCGAGAAATTTAGGAAGGTAGCTACTAGAATCACGTAAGAGGAAGAACTATAACTATAAATGTTCTATTTGCAAGATCTTTTTTATTGACACTCGAATAAGATATTGCTTATTTAATCATGGTTTATCTAAATTACCATTGACACTAAAGATTTGTTGAGGATCTTAGGATGGCAAGTGGAGAGGGGGGGGGGGTGAATAGCCGCTCACCCTTAATTCGTTAGTTCTCTTCTTACATTGTTAGTAGCGCAAACGGAAATACAATTTAACTAAACTAACACAAGGAGAGACAAACTGTTTAATGTGGTTCGGAGATAAAACTCCTATTCCACAGCTATCCGTAAGGTAACTAATCAAGGATCCAGATGTTAATTAATTTAAATTGTCAGTAATTTAAATTAATTGACGGACATTCGATATCTTAAACACGGGGGGATGGATGACTCATAATAAGTGGAGCCCATATAAAAATATGGGGGTTGGTGAGAGTTCAATTAAGATCCTTTAATGGAATGAATCTTAATTAATGGATTGCTTTTAGATCCATTAGCGGGCCAAGATCCAACTCCTCCTCTTGGTCCCTACCTTAGCCCTATATAAACCCCATGGGATCATGAAACCAAGGGAATTAATCCAACTCAAGTTTTTCTCTCCTCTCTTCCTTTTCTCTCTCCTAGGTCACCACAAAGAGAAGGGTGCTCACCTTCTCTTTTCTTCTTCTTCCCTCAACCTCACCATGAGCCATCACCACTAGACAAAGGGAGGAGTGTCTTCCCCCTTTTGTGGTGTGTGTCGATGAGGGAAGAAGCACCGGCGGCCAGAATGAGGCGGCGCAAAGGCTTGCGGCGATGCCGCCGCAAGGTTGGAGGAGAGGGATGTCTCGGCTGGTGTTGGGTGTGAAAGGAAACTTTTCCTTCCTTTCTTCTTCTTCTTCATCACCCTCTCGAGGACTGCTGGTGGCCGGCGGCGCTGTGGTGGCTGGGTTTGGTCGGCGGCGCAAGGGAGAGGCAAGAAGTTCTAGGGGTTCTTGTTTCGGCTAGGGTAAGAAGAAGAGTGCTTTTGGAACGCCTTGGTGGTCTCGGTTCTCGGTAGCTCGTTGCCCACACGACGTCCGGGAGGGGAGGGACATAAGGTAGAAGGCTACGAGGTAAATAGGAAGGTATAATTCTCTTCCTAAGCTCTTATTCTTCCTTTGGTGCCTTATTGATTTGTTTTGTCATTTTATGTATATTAGTTAATTATTTTGATCTTGTATCATGGTTAATAATTAATTAATTGGACCCCGACCATAAACACAAGAACCGGCGATCCACTCATCATCTCTTCCGCGGTCGTTTGGTTAGGAGAATTACAAGTGTGAAATCCCTAAGTTTGAAAGGAGGGTGTAGATGGTGGGTTTGGAAGAAGAGGGACCAATTTAAAAATTGGCCAAATTCCATTTAAACTCCTAATCCTTTTATTCCACGCAATAAAAGCCTAAGCTGTCTTTTCCTTTTTTTCTTCCACGCGCGTCGGCTGATTTCCTGCCCGATTCCCTTGCCAAAACCAGCCGACGCCTTCCTTCTGCTCCTCGCGTGTCTGGATCGCAGCCGAGCCCTTCGCCTTCGCGTGCCCTAGATCGCAGCCAAGCCCCTTCGCCTTCGCGTGCCATAGATCCCTTCTCCTTCGCGTGCCCTAGATCGCAGCCAAGCGCCCTTTTTCTTCTCCGTCATCACGTGGAGGGAGTTCTTGGCTGATTGTGGCTGGATCGACGGAGTTAGAGCAAGGGGACGCCGGAAACTCTTGAGGTAAGATGTGATCCTTTCGGTTAGGTGTTGGATTCCTTCGGATGTTCTTGAAGCTTGTCCCTGTATTTGGTCGCGCACCCTTGTTCCCTTGCGATTTGGAGGGTCATGTGTGGTTCTGTGTAGATTGATCTGAGTTCCCGGTGTTTGATTTAGGTTTCTGTTGATGCCGAGAGTTTTGATGGTGGTTGTTATAGTTTCCGATTGTGTTGATCGCTTTGAATTGGGAAGCTATTGGTGTAGATCTTGATCAGTTTGGAATTAGGTTGAGTCGGTGATAGGGATCACTTCCGAATTGTTCCATTTGGGGTTACTGATAGTTTGGATCAGGTTATGGGAATTCCTAGCGGTTGCTCTGATCTGGATTATTGAATGCGTTTGTTGTTTGCGTGTGGTGGTGAACTCCCTCTGTTCATCTGTTGTGCGTGAGTGATATGTTGATTATGGAGGTAGCCGTGAGTTGTTGTTGCTTGGTTTTGATTTGAGTGTTGCCGTGAGGTGGAGGCCTTCTTGGTGTTGGTTTAGTGGGTATTTCTTTGTTTTAATGGATTAGTCTTGATATGGATTGGGTTAGGTTTTAGGTTAAACCTAATCCGAACCCAAACTTGATCGATTGGGTTAGATTATTTAATAAAAATGTAAATAGCTAAGTTGTATTTGTTAATTGTTTTGGATGCAGGGCATTGATTGGATTCCACTTGTTGTGGCTGGTATTATTTCAGACGGGGGTTCTCTTCACGGTTGGATTCCTACACCGGAGGCGGGTATCTCTGACTCTTCTTTTAGAATTGTCACAGATATATATATATTTGATATGCTTGTGTAGCAATAGGGTAATAGAATTGTGGCATGACTATTATATTTGTTGTGCCGATGCTGGTTGTGCCACAACTGATATGTGATACCTATACCTGTAGGATTTAGGATATGATGCATGTTCCACGATCCTTGCATATCATGTTGATATAGGTGGACTAGATAGTGGATGCTATTTGACCGTTGTTATGCATCATACTGCACTGTGCATCACTGTCGAGCAGGGGCCCCTTTTGGGTGAGCTAGGTCGACAGTCATACTGACCTACCCATACGGCCACTCATGGGTTAGTGGTTGACGGAGTATGGGTAGTGTGCTCTGTGCTGCTTCGCTCGTGCACTCATGGGTCAGTGAATCGGAGCGTGATAGCAGGCAAATGTCTCTCCTTGAGTTGTCCAGATACCAGGAGATGAGAGGGAGAGTTCTCTCCCCCATTTATATACATGGGGTAGGGGTAACACTCAAACAGAGATATCCTCCACAGATGGCCTTAGGCTGATGGATTACCTCGCTAGGATAGGCCATGGAGTAGGGGTGTTACACCGGCAGCATCCCGTCTACTCGATCGCTCAGGAGTAGTGATGGCAGAGTATGGACGGCAGTCACAGCCCTACGTCGGAGGGTGGCCTCCGTTCAGCTTCCTCCCGTACATAGGTGACGATGTCTGATCGACGGCAGGGGTGACCATGTCATTGCACTTTATGTATTCGTTTATTTTGCTCTTACTTGTGCTTGTTTATACATGATGTTGTATATGATTGACATGCTCTTACAGGAGACCCTTATGTCTGGTCTTGGCGGCTCTGCTACTTGGTATGGTAGATCTTATTTTGCTCTTGCAGTTGTTCTTATTACTGCTTATGCACGTGTTACTTCGGTAGTCTATTACCCTGTTGCTATCTTAGAATATCTTGTATATATATGATGAGATATTCACTGAGTTTTATTACTCATACCGTTAGCTCCTTGTTTTTATTTCAGGATGACTGACTGGAGCGTGCCCGACAGCCTGCCCCAGTTCGCGTACTTGTCGAGATGTCTTCGGGATTTATCGTCTAGTGTGTTGCTAGTATTTTCTATTGTTTTCTTCCGCTGTTGTTTTTGTTGGATTTAGTCATACTATACGGCAGTATAGTTGTACGTTTGTGAGACCTTTATGCTTTGTGTTTTGTCGTAAGTCGGACCGGTCCGCAGTCAGGTATGGTTACCCAGTTTTATTTCATATTCTGTCTTGATTTGAGGCCTGAGGCCATTTAAACTGCGTGGACGTGAGTTATGCTGATGTATGTATGTGTAAGTTGTCCGCCGGACAGGGGAGGTGCTGTCCGATTTTCTATTGGACCAACGGCTCCTGGGGTCTCGGGGCGTGACAACAAGGCACGATCTTTGTGATTGGCCAAGTTGTAATTTGTACCGAACGATACGATGACAAGATGGTCATTGGGAGACGGGTCTCCATTCGGATTAATTTTTAATCCGTAGACATGGAGAGGTCTATCAAGGACGACTAAGTATTCGCTAGGGAAACGCGCCAAGCCATACCCAACAATTGGTATCAGAGCTAAGGTTTTCAATTTTGTGTGTTTAGAATTGGTTAATTTTTGCACTTTTTCATATATTTTATTTTGCTAGATGATATGTGAATGTGCATAGGCTAACTTTGTGTTGCAGGCACTAGATTCCAATTTATCATGGTCAAATAATTGATGTATGTGATGGTTGTGCTATTTTTTATAAATTAATTAAATCCTCGGGGTTGACGAGGCTAGGTAGTATTTAATTTTTGTAATTAAATACGACACGTGTTTAGCCGAGTTTTTCGTTTACATTTGATCTAGATTTTATGTACACTCCTTCGTGGAGTATAAGATCAATGATGTAAATGATTAGCTAATCATCTCGGCTCGGAGATCCCTCAAGGTAGCTTGCGCATAAAGATGGGAGGAGCGGATGAGGTGAAGACACGACTGGAGACGCATTGGAGACTAAGGTCATGAAAAGTTAGAAAATCTAGGATTTTCATTTTCATTATGTTGGTTATGTGCTTGTTGTGTGCGTGCTTGTTAAAATTTCTCGTAATCAATAACTAAGTGGGAGAGGGACCCTAAGGGTCCCGTGGCCTCCATTGCAATCCGATAAATGATGCGAACTAGTCTGTGCGTCGGCTCTGAGTGCCTTCCTCCCCATCGGATGAGCTTGTTTTGCGGATCACTGGGTCGGAAAAGACTATAGGAAATTATTAAAGAGCGTGTGTACTTCCCCATCGGAAGATACATAATCGGAAATAGTTTTCTTAGTGTCGTGCAATGGTAAACACTTAGATGCGAATAATAGTATCCTCCCCATCGGAGTTACTGCTATTATTTTGCAGGGCCGAAGTGAACCAACTATTAATCTTACTTGTCAAAAAGTTAGGTTGACAAGATAGTAAGATTAATGGGTAAAACCTCCTTTTACAAATGTGGAAATTCGTATACGTCACACCATCGTGACATGCAAATTTCTCGGTGAGTAGAGGTGCTGATTGATTTCAAAAATTTATTATTTTGAGGAATCAATTTGTTTTCGAATTCTAAAGTAGTGTATGTTGTGATTCTCAGGATTTTCAAAATGACCTTTAACCCACTAGCGACCATACTTAAGGAGAATAAGCTTACTGTCCCAAACTATATAGATTGGAAAAGAAATCGGGACATTGTCCTTACTGCTGAAGAGCACAAATATGTGCTCTTTGAGGACTGTCCCAAAAGGCCTAGCGAGAACTCTAGTGAAGAGCTGAGGGAGCGCTTTAAGAAGTGGGTCAAGGCAGATGAGATGACACGGTGCTACATTCTGGCATCTATGTCGAATGTTTTGCAACATCAGCATCAGGCCATGCCCACTGCTTATGCAATAATGCTAAACCTTAAGGAGCTCTTCGGGCACCAGGGTCGGGTCGCTAGGCAGGTTGCGATGAAGAACCTGATGACGACTACTATGGTCGAACAGACACCCGTTAGGGATCATGCCCTGAAAATGATGGGCGCCTAGTTTGACTTGGTTAAATTGACCAACCTTTTGGTTCTTCGTCTTCTGGGTGATTTCCGGCCAACCGGAGTTAGACTAACCCAAACACGACTTTGGCCTTTCGCCCCTTGAGCGTGCTTCCTCCCGACTTCCCATCCCTCGGAGGTCGCACACATCCTTCTCGATCCACTGGCGTACTCTTCCGCAGCTTTCGCATCCCTCGGATTACACTGAGCCCGTCGGCTCACTTCCCCGCACAATCCTTCTCGTCCGCTACGTCTTACGCTCGACTTCCTCCGTATCTAAGCTCCTATACACTTAGCAGAGGGATTAGAAAATATAGGACCGAACTTAATTAGTTGATCACATCAAAACTAACCAGGGTACTAACAATCTTCCCCTTTTTAATGTGCATCAACCCAAGTTCAGTTAGGGTTAAACAAAAAATAAAACTTAACTAAGTTAAATAATTAAAGCATAAAAACAGAATTGATATAAGACTATGCAACAAAAAAAAAACTATCTCCACCTGAACCTCAGTCCTACTCTCCACCTTTGATAACAGTAAAAAAAATGGGGAAACATAATTAGGGAGGAAATTTTTTTTTTGAGTGCGATACAAATATTCTAAGTGAAAAAATCGCATTGTCACATATTTTTTAAATTTAAAATGGCATATTTTTCGAAGTTAATTTCATTTTTTTTTATCAAATTTTGAAAATTAAAAAAAAAAATAGATTTCAATAAACAATTGATAAAAAAATTGAACATCTATGAAAAAATCTGGATATTTTGGTTAAAGTCGAAGATGAAGATACGAGTTTGGACACAAATTTTGAGCTTTAAATTCATTCATCGAGTCTGAAAATAAATGAAAAACTAATAGATAAGAGTTTTAGAAGAATAAATTTTAAAGGCTTCGAAAAATTTGAAAAAATTATGAATTCTTTCCACTATATCTGAATCATGAAAAATTTGATCTATAAAAATAAATTATTTATCTATTTCTTAAATTTTAATTTTAAATTTTGAGCGAAAAATCATAAAAACAATAAAAATATTCAAAAAAATTTTTTGAAAAATTTCCAGTAGATGAACAACATAATTGTGCATAAAAAAAATAAAGACATAATATTTTTTTTTAAAAATACGCACATATATATAAAAAAAATTTTAGTTTAATATAAATATAGGCATCCAAAATAAGTTCTTGTCTACAAGATTAATTAAAAACTTAGGCGGAATATAACTTTTGGGCACTTTTTTAAATTGGCTGTTATGGTTTTTAAAATACCAATTTAAATTATCAGGAAAACTATTTTTTTGACGTAAATATGCAATATCAATTTCTAATTTTTGCACTAGGTTTTTCAAATTGTCATTTTTATTTTTTAAAATATCAGAAGATGATGTAAGTGTCAATTCATTTTTTAATTTCAAATTTTCTCTTTCTAATCTACCATTAGATTTGAGCAAGACTTTAACTCTTGCAGACAACTGATCATGTGGAAGAAAACAAACCTCACTTACCGGGTCGCTTTCGAAAAGCGAGGTTCATACTTCGTCATCACTTTCTTCTGACGTCTCTCCCCCTTTATCAGTGCTCTCTTCTTGATGACTTGCCATTAGCGCAGGTCCCACGTATTCACGACCTTCCAACTCTTCTGACGAGGACTCGACCTAGGTGACCTTCAGTGTCTTTTTTTTTTCTTTGGTTGGTTCTTGAGTTTAGGACACTAGTCCTTTAGGTGTCCCTCCTCATTACAGTTGTAGCATCTGATAATTCGTTTCTTTGGAGTCCGTCTTCTTTTCTGCGTTCTTGAAAATTTGTTAGCTTTAAAAAAACTTTTAAAAGAACTTACCATTTTTGTTGTTTCGTCGTCAGTCAAGGATTCCCCATCGAGTTGGATCTTCCTTGTGTTCAGTGCGATGATGTCTACTTTCTTTTTCTTTTCTACAAAACGAGATTCATGAAGCTCCAAAGTAGAAAACAATTGCTCTAATGTACTTACCAAATCTTTCAAAATGAAATAAGCGTCGATTACCGATGTCCATTCCGGGTTCTTGGAAACGCATTTAAGACGTACCTTTGAGCGTTGTGACTTGTTACCTTTTCTCCAAGGCTCCTAAGGTCCGTGATTAGTTCTTTAACCTTGGCGTAGATGTGCAACTGATTCTCCATCTTCCATCCAGAGGTTTGTCAGTTGACTTTGAAGGAGGTCTCGTCGCATCAGTTTCGACTCTGAGGTACCTTCATGCAATTCCAGGAATTTCTCCCAGAGCTCTTTTGCTGAGTTGTAATTCTCGATGCGGTTGACTTCTTGCGCAGGAAAAATGACTAGCAGATGAAATATCGCTCTATCGTTTGCTACAAAGTCTGCTTGCTCCTTCTTGGTCCACGACTCTACTTCTTTATCCTTGTCATTGTTGTCTTTAGGAACTGAAAAACTATTTTTCATAATTAGTAGCAGTTCAATATCAATTTTGAAAAAATACCTGTATTCGGTGCTTCCACATCGCGAACTCCCCCTTAAACTTCGGCGGGTAGATTACTGCTCCAACCATTTTCTTAAAATTGCTACAGTCGGCGGTTAGTCCTTCTGCGGTGACATTGGCTTTGATACCACTTGTTGGCAAGGGCGGAGCCATGTTTAACTTTACCCGGGCTGTAGCCCAGGTCCATTTAATTACATCCCTATTATTGCTATTTTAAAACAAGCCTGGGTTAATGTTTAGCCCGTAGCTTGCAAATAGGATAGCCCGCCAGCCCGGTAGCCTGCTGCAAATAGGAAAAAGAGGGACAAATTCCCTAAATCCTTCGCATGATCGCATCCGCCGCCTCTGCTCGACGGAACTTGGAGTCTCGGACGCCAAACTTCAGAAGGCGACGCCACCATCGGAAGTTCGGAACTCCTCCTATTTTCTCGTCCTCCTCCAGTCCTCTTGCTTGTTTGGTGCTCCGGCGGCCGACCGCTGTTTGGCAGGAGATCTACACGCCACGCCGATCGATCTTCAGTATAAATTGATGAAGCAGTCAATCTTCTCACGCTCCAAGGGCTTTTTGTCTGTATATATCTCCTTTCATTCTACACGGTACTGTATTTGCTCTTGAAATTTATGTTCAGTTTATAGATTTCACCACTAATAAATGTATGAATATACATCTAATTGTATATGGCTTATGATTCATTGAGGTTGTTCCAATTTGCAAAAGATTTTAGTATGGTTTCTAAGTCTTGTTTACAAAATAATCTGTCATATTTTGGAATTGGAAAGTCAGCCTTGGTACATGGTAGGTATATTATCAAACATATAGGTCGTCATAGATATTGTTATCACATTCAATTGAGCAGGACCTAAAATCCATGGATCTTGAATTTGGACAACTTGAATTTGGACAACAACTAATAATTCCACTTGAAGTCATTCACGACTCTTCTTTCCTATTTGGACATATAGGTCGTCATGGATGGTTTAACTTTGTTGAAGAATATAAACAAAATTAACCTTGTCAATGTTCAATTTTCATAATTCATGTAAGTTCATTTTGCCAGTTTTTGGATCTATTTATTATGTTTGGATTAGGTGCCCTACTATCTATTAGAAATCGTTATTTAAAATTTATAAGATTCTATGTTAATCATGTTAAGATTTATTTATGTTAGGTTATTTTAATGTCAAATCAAGAGAGAAAAGGAGGAAACAATATTCTGTCATTCTTTAAGCCAAGAATTGATAATCCTTCATCATCCGAGAGAGCCAAGACTAATATATCCGTTCCTAATGAGGAGTTCGAACCTCCTTCTAAATCTCAAAGAGTTGTGTTTGATGAAACATCACTTGAACGAGATCCTGGATTGCGTATTTCCATATGGCGACATCATGTTAATCATCGTGATGAAATTAGACGAGCTTATATCAAAATAGGGCCATATCAACCTAAATTGCAAGAGTACCCACGATCTGAATCAGGAAAGCAACATCGTCGATTTCAATATGCATGGTTTAAAAAATTTTCATGGTTAGAGTACTCTCCTACAAAGGATGCAGCATTTTGTTTTCCATGCTATCTTTTTGAAAGAAGTGAAGCACAACAATCTGCATTTACAGTTGAAGGGTTTAAAAGTTGGAAGCGCGTTAATGATGGAGCTAAGTGTGCCTTTTTGTCTCACATGGGAAGTTATAACTCAGTGCATAATAAATCTACTAAATCTATTATTAATGTGATGAATGCAACTCGACATATAGATAAAGTTATGAATCGAGAATTTTCTGAACAAATTCAAAAGAATCGATTAAGGCTTGCAGCCACAATTGAGAGTGTCCGTTGGCTTAGCTTGCAAGCATGTGGATTGAGAGGTCATGATGAATCTTTAGATTCCCAAAATTGTGGTAATTTCATTGAGATGCTAAAACTTTTGGGAAAATGAAATACTGATATTGGCGATGTTATCTTAGAGAAAGCTCTAGGAAATGCAAAGTATACATTACTAGAAGTTCAAAAAGAAATCCTGCATATTATTGGTAATAGAGTCAGAAATAAAATTCGTGATGAAATTGGAGATTCTAAGTTTTGTATTTTGGTGGACGAAGCAAAGGATGTATCTAACAAAGAACAAATGGCAATAATTTTGAGATTTGTTGATGTCCATGGTTATTTACGGGAGCGTTTTTTTCAAATTGTGCATGTTCATGACACCACAGCTGCAACACTTAAGAAAGAGATATGTGATGTCCTCACTAGATATAATTTAGAAATACATAATATGCGGGGTCAAGGGTATGATGGTGCTAGCAACATGAGTGGTGTTTTTAATGGATTGCAAGCTTTATTTCTTAAAGATTGCCCCTATGCATATTATGTACATTGTTTTGCTCACCGACTTCAACTAGCTTTAGTTGCAGCTGCTGAAAATGAGACCTCTATATGGCTTTTCTTTTCAAATATGACAACCATTGTTAATCTGGTTTCTTCTTCTTCTAAACGCAATGTTGAGTTACAATCTGCTCAAGTTAATGAAATTGCACGTTCTATTGGTGCTGGTGAACGCGAAACTGGGAGAGGAGTTAATCAAATTGGTACTTTGCATCGAGCAGGAACTACTCGTTGGAGCTCCCATTTTGATTCTATTTGCAGCTTAATAGATAAGTATAATGCAATTATTGATGTGCTTGAAAATATTATCACTGATGGTTCGTCTACTTCAATGCGTGGGGAAGCTAGTGGTTCTTTAATAGTGATGAAGTCTTTTGATTTCATTTTTATTTTGCATTTGATGCATAAAATTATGGGGATCACAGATTTACTTTGTCGTGACTTACAAAAAAAATCTCTTGATATCATAAATACAATGGATTTGGTCTCTACAACTAAAGCACTTCTTCTTACATTGAGATATGAAGGTTTTGATATTCTTCTTTCATATGTCAAATCATTTTGCACAAGATTGGACGTTGATATACCAGAGATGAGTGCTCGTTATAAACATTCTAGTCGTTCATGCCAGCAAAAGGATACCATCACAGTTGAGCATCACTTTCATTATGATATATTTAATGCCGCAATAGATTTTCAGTTGGAAGAGTTAAACTCTAGATTTAGTGATGAGACAGTAGAACTTCTTATGCTTAGCTCTGCTTTCGATCCAAAAGATAACTTTAATTGATTCAATATTGATAAGATTTGTACTCTCGCTGAGAAGTATTATCCTGAGGACTTCACCGAACAAGAAATGCATAATTTGAGATGTCAACTACAACATTATGAGCTTGATGTGATTTGTCATGAAAATTTTCAGAATATATCCACTATCTTAGAATTGTGCCAAGGGTTGTTTGAAACAAAAAAATTCCAATACTATAATTTGATTGACAAGTTGATTCGTCTAGTGTTAACTTTGCCTGTTTCTACGGCAACTACAGAGCGTGCATTTTCGGCTATGAAGCATGTCAAAACAGTTCTTCGTAATAGAATGGGAGAGGATTTTCTGACAGATTCTATGATTATCTACATTGAGAGAGAGTTTGCTTCAAATATTGATTCAGATTCTATAATTGATGAATATTATACTTTGAAAAATCGTAGAGCACAACTTCAATAACATGTGTATGTATATATCGATCATAAAATGATTTTTTTACTTTGAGTTATCTATGCTAATTTTTTTTTATTTTTCTATAGGAAGTTGATGGCGTGAAAGTTCTTCAATTGGAAATTACAGCTAGAGTGGCAATTAAACTGTATTAGGTAATTATTTTATTTTAAATTTGGATACGTATTTTAGGTGTAGTTGTCTCTACTCTGTAATACAGAACTCGAACTGTGAATTCGGAAGTAATTTATCCACTTTAATTAGCGATGTTACTTTTTAGTAAACTAATATCCGTATATTATTTTGTGCCATTAAACTCATCTGATTTTTTAAAATTCTTTCATTGCAGAATAGGTGGAAAATCTGAATAGTTGATTGTGTTGTTTTTGGAGGAAGACGTGTACCATCTATTGTTAAGTATCTCCTTTGAAACTTTAAATCTATTGTTAAGTATCTCCTTTGAAACTTTGAATTTTAGTTGATTATCTTGAAACTTTGTATGGATTTGAATTGTATGGATTTTGGTTCACAATATGCATTAACGATCAAAAAAAAAAATTGTTAGTTGTTCAAGCGTCTTAAAATTTTTTTTAGCCCGGGTAAATTATAATTTCTGGCTCCGCCATTGCTTGTTGGATTGGGTTAGCCCGACTAGAGGGGGGTGAACAGACGGTTAAAAAAAATAAAAGTGGAGGCACTTGTCTTTTAAAAAGGAACTTGGTCGCAACTAGAGGGGGGTGAACAAACGGTTAAAAAAAATAAAAGTGGAGGCACTTGTTTTTTAAAAAGGAACTTGGTCGCAACTGAGAACGTTACTTCCAAGGCAGTGGACGCTCAATAAAACTCTCCTTATGGAGGAGAAGTCTTACAACAAAAGCACGCTTAGACTATTTACAATTGAATTAATTGATGTCTAAAGCTAAAACTCTAAGCTTATTTATAGCCTAAGAGAATAAATCTGGATTGTTGATTGTTGATGAATTTTCTCTTGGTCGTTGATCTATGGATGTAATCTGGACGGTTGATCTTGGATAGGATTCAACTGCATCCATTGGATCTGATTAAAGGATAAGGTTTTATCTTTAAGAGATAAAGTTTAATTAAAACTTTATCTTCTGCTCGAGACTTTTGTTGTGATCTCCAACTCATTGACTTCGCCCGTTATCCAAAGTGGTAAGTATGGAGACATGTGTTGCTTGAGGTTCCGGGTTTGAATCCTCTTAGCAATAAATAAATCCCCTTTTTATCGGGCGCCTAGTTTGACTTGGTTAAACTGACCAGCCTTTTGATTCTTCGTCTACTGGGTGATTTCCGGCCAACCGGAGTTAGGCTCACCCTAACCTGACTTCGACCTTTTGCCCCTTGAGCGTGCTTCCTCCCGGCTTCCCGTCCCTCAGACGTCGCGCACGTCCGTCTCGATCCACCAGCGTACTCTTCGCATCTTCTGCATCCCTTGGATTGCACCGAGCCCGTCGGCTCACTTCCCCGCACAATCCTTCTCGTCCGCTACGTCTTACGCTTAACTTCCTCCATACCTAAGCTCCTACACACTTAGCAGAGGATTAGAAAACACAGGACCTAACTTAACCTAGTTGATCACATCGAAACTAACCGGGGTACCAACAAAGCCTTCTTTACTTTGGCTCTCATCCCTCGGATGCATGTAAGCCCTCGGCTAGTCGCAATGTCATCCTTTGGTTATGCCTCAAAGTGCGCTTCTCTCGACTTGTCCTTGCTGTTTTGTCCACGGTCCCTCGGATGCTCCATCCTTCACCGAACCTAAAGCCATCAAGCTGAGTTATATGTGTTTCTTGCAAACCTACACACTCAAATACAAGGATAAATCTAACTTAAACCATTTGCCCAAACATCAAAATACATGGTCACTTCGGACCATCGAGATTGCCTCAACAAGACTGTCTAGCAACTTGGCCAAGTTCCTAAAGGCAGTGATGGCCTCTAATTGTTCCTTTGATTAGTGAGAGATGAACATCATCAGACCATTTCTAGTTGGGTCAACTTAGAAGTTCCTCGTGGTCGTCATGGATTACTTTTCTAATTGATTGGAAGTTGAGCCCCTAACTCGAATCACAAAAGAAACCGTCCTCAAGTTCTTGTGGAAAAATATGGTGTGCTAATTTGAGGTGCCCTGAAGGTTGATATTTGACAAGAGTAGAAAGTTCCAAGGGAAGAAGCTCTAGGAGTTGTGCCGAAAACTCGACGTCCAACAAGCATTCACCTTAGTAGCACACTCATAGAGTAATGGGCAAGTTAAGATGGTCAATCGAGAATTGATTTGAGGACTAGAGATTAAATTAGACCACGTAGGGAAAAGTTAGGTGGATGAATTGTTGAGCATCCTATGGTCTTACCTTGCAACCTTGACCTACACACCTCCACTGAGGTAATCTTAAATGATCCTGTCCATGATCAATGAAGGGTGATACGGCGATAAGGCTGACTTTGATGAGACCATCACTACCGTCGTTGAATCTTGAAAAAGAGAACACTCAAGAAAAGAGCGTTAGCAGTAAGTTCAGGAGGTCTCTGGTGCATGCACTTCGACGCTCAAGTTAGTGACTTTCGAAGGGGGATAATTTGAACATACTAGAGTTGAATAGAAAGAATATACCTGCATTGTGGAGGAGTGACCCCTTTGCATAAGTGACACCCTTTGACAATCTTTCATCATCAGGGTGTCACGTCAGCCGTAATATATATGTCAAATTAATAGATTTCCTGTAAAAAATCTGATAAGAGCAGATAAGTCAATAGGTCACTAAGCAGGTCAGCGATTACAGTCTGATAAAAGTAGACGAACCAATGGTCCACTAAGCAGGTTAGTGATTATGGTGACAGAACAAGGTTTATTTGGGTCTTATTAGGGATTGACCTAGATTTGTACGTAATAGGGCTGATGGGCTTGTTTGTATATGTATGTGGAGACCCAATAAGAAAGCTCAGTCCCACTATAGTCTAGCCTGTTTAGGGTCAATGAAGGGGCCTTCTTGTAGCCCAATGGGCTATGTGGGATTTGCCTTGGAGCTGGTCGAGATAACTGAATGATCAAAGGATTGTAATATGCTAGTTGATCGGTTGTAGCCATCTTGTCGGCTGGTTGGCCACGTGCTACAAGTGAGTCGGCCGATCAGCTGCC
Source organism: Boesenbergia rotunda (assembly GCA_024364735.1). Taxonomy (NCBI): domain Eukaryota; kingdom Viridiplantae; phylum Streptophyta; class Magnoliopsida; order Zingiberales; family Zingiberaceae; genus Boesenbergia; species Boesenbergia rotunda. The sequence goes on from JAGFNQ010003577.1 coordinate 240,576, forward strand.
ATCTTACTACTGATTGGCTATTATCCTACTACCAGCGGTTAATAGCTTGCCTTATAACAAGTTTGTCGATCGACCGTCATCTGGGCTGGCTAATCGGCCGACACCTTGGTGTAGTTAATCAGTCGGGCGTTACCTAGGTCATAAGCTAATCCACCGGAGCTGTCCGCTTGGACAACTTAGTCTCCCACATGTTCATATATTGCCCATATGGGACCACGTCAGTTGATGTGTCTCCGTAAGTGCACAGAAATATCGTCAAATAATAAAAATTTCGATCCATAGGGACTGTTGATTAAGCATTAGTTGACTAGGCAAGACAAGCTATCTAAACGTCGCTAGGTTGGTTGTAACAGAGAATAGCTCACTAGAGAGAGATAGAAAGAGAGGAGAAGTAGAGAAGAAAAGAAGAGGAGAGAGAGAGATCTTTGGAAGAAGGGTTGGATGGGCGGAATCTAGGATTTCAGTCTCACTACAATGCTAGTTGATGTCCTATGTATTGTTCATATTCTAATTTTTATGTCTCTATCTTTGTAGAGATCCTAACTATGCACAAGTGTTTGCCTGCAGAAGCGCATCGGAGTGCTTCCCCCTTTTGCCATCTAGTGTCATTAAATAGACAAGGTAACTTAGGATGTCCGATTTAGCATGACATACCCGTGTCACTCAGGTTGTCCCGGTCATACGATCTAAATTAGCAAGTCATCTCTCAACACGGGATAGGGAGAAAACATTAAGTCATGTTAGCTAACCTCTTGTAAGGGGTTAGCCTCCATTTCGAGGCAATGCTAGAGACGTCTGATTAGAACAGCATACCTATGTCACTCAGGTTGTTCCGGTCATACGATCTCAGACACTCCTCTACATGGCGACCAAACTTTCACAACTATATGTATTCACCATTCACACATTTACACAAACACAGAGTAGCATAATACATATAAAAAAGTGTGAACATTTCATTAAATAAGAAAATGTATCAATACATAATTCATACAACATCATCATATTATAGCTACCTCTTATATCCTAGATTTGGAGAACTACTCCATTGCTAAGGAAGATAACAACAAGAAGACAAAGAATAGCTTCTACAATCCTAAACCAAGAGAGAAGAGGGAAGAGAGAGCTTATCGAGGTGTCGCCTGTCTTCTTGAAGTGTCTCCTTGCTCCGGAGGTGGACGGATCGGCGATGATGAAGGCTCTAGGGTTTCCTCTAGAGGAGAAAATGCTTCTCCAAGTCAAGGGACGGAGACCCAAAGACAAAGATCCCCCTCTCAATGGAGAAGGACCCCCTTTTATAGGGGTTGTGCTCGGGAGAGGCATAGGTCATGCCTCCTGGCACAACCCGATCGTGCCGATTGGAGGATGAAACATGGCCTGAATACGGGGCCGTGTTGGATGGCACGGCCCTGCCGTGCTATTCTCGGTGATCTTGGCATGGCCTGGGCATGGTCATGCCTATGGTTAGAAGGAGAAGACATGGGTCGTGCCGTGAGGCACGACCCTATTGTGGTAGCTTGCACGGTTGTGCCTGGGGCACGACCAAATCTGGAAGAAGGGCACGGGCAAAGCAGGGTCGTGCCTGGACCGTGGCAGCAGCTGGAGGAGGAGGCACGATCATGCCCTTGGGATGCGACCCTTCCATGGAGGCTTGCATGACCGTACCTAGGGGCACGACCGAATTTGGAAGATGGGCACGGGCTGTGCCGGGGGCATGACCCAACCATGGGAACTGTAGGGGGTGTGCCTCTAGGGCCATGGTCGGTCTTGTCGCATCCTCCGACTTTCGTCTTGCTGCTTTTTGCATCATTTTAGCTCCAAACCACTCCCTGAAAGCAAAAAATAAGAGAAAAGCAGATTTCAGAGCTAGAAATAGAAAATATGCTAATTAAGTATTAAAGAGGATATAGTCATATAAATTTGAGACAGGAAAACCAAGTAAATGAGCATTAATACTAGCATAAAAATATATCAAATCTACGCTTATCACTATGGTGACAAGACAAGGTTTATTTAGGTCTTATTAGGGATTGACCAAGATTTGTGCATAATATGGCTTATGGGCTTGTTTGTATATATATGTGGAGGTTCAATAAGAAAGCTCAGCCCTACTATAGTCCAACCTGTTTATGGTCAAGGAAGGGGCTTTCTTGTAGCCCAATGGGCTGTGTGGGATTTGCCTTTGAGCTGATCGAGATAACTAAATGGTCAAAGGATTGTAATATGCTAGCCGATCGACCATATCCATCTTGTCGGCTGGTTGGCCACGTGCTACCAGCGATTAATAGCCTGCCTTATAACCAATTGGTTTATCAGCCATCATCTGGGCTGGCCGATCGGCCGACACCTTGGTGTAAGTTAATCAGTCGGACGTTACCTAGGTCATAAGTTGATCCACCGGAGCTGTCTGCTCTGACAACTTAGTCTTCCCACATGTTCATATATTGCCCATGTGGGTTGTTTGACCATTGACTCATTCTACGAGGACTAGGAGTCTCGAATTCCCCCGTATCATTAAATTCATTAATTGAAATTAAGTTTGTGCCAGAGTGGGTTACGAGCACTGAACTCTTGAGCATGAATCACGAAGTCGCATCTTTTCTTACTGTCTTGATCATCTCCCCCAAATAGATTGCCACCATTAGCGCCACCTAATTGGGTTGCACCCCTATGGAAGTAATGGGAGGCCGAGGAGGGCCTGGCAGATGATGGTGGTGAGCACAAACTCTAGAAAGGGGAGGCTCTCCCTTTGGCGCATCAAGCAATTTATTGTCCATGTGCCCCAAAAGGAGCGTGATATCTTCGGATGGGCTAGGTACAATGGAGTATATACAAACTATGTGGTTTGCTCTCGAGTTTGAATAGGTTGCGCTCCCGAGCACCTAGGTGCATCCAAGCACCATCCCAATCCCGAGCCTGAGTACACTAAGGAAGAGCTCGAATTCGAGGACAACAACGACAATTACAAAGGATGTGTCCTTTGATATCGGTACCTCTTTTGGAAAAAGGTGAGATAGTTTTTTACCGCTCTTCTCTCCCTATATCATGTAATGATGCTAGCATTGAGAGGTACACAATTTTTTGCTAGCTATCGCACCTATTTGCTACTCTCCTCTGAGTCTCTGAGATTTGATTTGACCGTCGAAGATATCTTGCCAAAGTTTACATCAACCCCCTTCTAACTCTCTTCTTTTGACCGCAAAACATCTACCGTCCGGAAGTCATCTTAATTCCAATGAGACAACCAACCTCTTCTTGGTTGCCAACTCATCATTCCGCAAGTGTTGTTGATCTATCCAAATTCTTCATCCGTCATCAATCCATCTGGATGCGAACCTAATATCAAAGTTAATTGAATTTGAGCTCTTTGTTTTTTTATCAAACTCAACTAGAGATACATTTATCTTATAAATTAATTAAAATATTAGTTTAATAAATCAAATAAATATTATTTTTATTCAATAATTTTACCTTTACATTCATTAATTAAGAGTTCTCAAAGGAAAAAAACTTTTCATAAAAATAATTTTGAATGTCATTCCCAATACAAATTTAGGTCATTTTTGAATAAAATTATCCTTGATTTTTCTTGAACAGTGAAATTTTTCTTCTTCCAATAGGCTGCATCCTTACGTTAGTCCGATTTAAAAAACGAGGGCTGCGACCAAGCAAGTTCGGTCAACCGTGTTGACTAATTAGTCTTCTCCCCTTCCCCTTCACAGGTCAACTTTTCGTATTCTTTAATTTGTAGTCTTCTCTTGCTCATTGCGACCGATCAAACCAACACATTTTCAAATCGCGATATTTGGCTCAATTAGGAAGAATCATTTCTCCATTGCGGTTCTTTTCTACTTTGACCTTTTAAACGTCAAAAAGATGGCGCGACGCGACGTATCTAGTGTCGTTTCCGACCACCAATGATGCTTCGCCACGTACACGATCAAACGCGGCATTATGAGATTTTGACTGGTCGTGGCGATCCGAAGCGCAGCGGTCAAAGGTTTTGTCGTCACGCTGCGCAGACAGACACGTGGCCCCATGTGGAAACGGTGTTGACCTTGGATCCCGCGCGTGCTCTCCGCGGGCCCTACGTTGACCCATACCAGCCGGTCGCCACCGGTGGCGTGCCCGCTCGTTGGCGCGCCGCCTGGTTGATAAAAAAAAATGGAAAAAATGAAACAAATAATAAGACTAGAATATTTTGATAACCTCACATCGTTTTTTGTTTCCAGATCAAAGTTCTATCAAATAGAATTCGGAAGCGGGTCCCTCTCATGGAAGCGTGCAAGTTCAATTTGGCGAGTGGGAATAACGAACCGAGTCATGCTTCACTAGGAATATATGTGATGGGACACTTGTCGGATCTATGACTTCGACATTTACGGGGGCTTTTTGCTTAAATTAAAAATCATTTTAGGTTGGATATGGAAAACAGCATGCGTTTGCCTTAGAATTAAGTGGGAGAAGTAGGTATATGAAGTTTGCTGCAGGAAACACAACAGAGATCGACTTTGAGGTACGTTTAGTTTGCCAAAAACATCTTTTTTTTTAAAAAAAGTGTTTTTTTTTCCATCTCTTTTGAATGTTTGCCGTGACAATGAAAATCTTTCATGATATATATAAGAAAAGTCAGTAGTCTCTTTTTCTTACCGTCCAGATTAACTAATAATTCCTAATTTACGTGGTCAAACATGCTTTTCCTATGCTGTTTTCTTGTACTCATTTGATTCATGAGAATAATAAAGGAAGAAAATATTGAAATATGTATAAATATATAAAGATAAATAAGATATTTATTTCATTTGAGAATAAAAGAAACACAGAAAAAAAATAATCACTAGAGGTTCTATAGAATCTGATCATGTAGGTTTTAGGGCTCCACAAGTTGCACCAAACGACTTTATATAAGTGGCAGGCATTCCAACCCTATTAATAATTCCTCTTCTCCATCATTCCTTCTACCAAACCTCTCTCCTCCTCCCTCACCTCACCTCACCTCAATCCGTAGCTTCAGATCGTCAGTCGTCCATCCATGGCCGATCACCAGTTCCAGCCAGGCAGCAGCTGGTGGAGCTCAGCAGCCGCCCCCTGCCGGCCCGACGTCGTCAGCCTCCCGGCCATGCCTTCCTTCGTCAGCTGCTCCACCGTGCTCGGCAGAAGCCTCGACTATTGCGACGAGATGACCACGTCGCCGTCACCGTCGATCTCGAATAGCTCAGTCACCTTCCAGGGCCACCCTTCCGGTCTGACCACCGCCGGCCTCCCCATGGACCACTTCCCCTCCCACGAGTGGAGCCAAGGACCCTTCTGGTATATATCACAATAGATCTCTCTCACGATCAGCTTGATAGATAGTTTATAAGGTTTCTATGATTCTTCGATTAATTCATATAGCAGCGGAGCGAGATCGGAGCACAATTTCCACGGCTTGCTCCAAGAAGATGCGATGATGACGATCTCCGGCGTCAATATCGACATGGATGGCTCATCCTTTTCGAGCACCACCAATATCAATCCATTGAGGAACCCTATGAGCCACGCCTTTCTGGAAGACCACAGCGACAGCATCATCATCAACCCTCTCGTTCCCCCCTCCTTGGCGTCGCCTTACGCCTTCCTGCACGGCCTCAATCTCGAGCAAGATGGCGGATCGTCGCAGACTTCTTTCGAGGAGGACCGCACGATCCGACTGCCGGCGGAGCAGCAGCAGCAGCTTCAGTTCTCCAACGACACTAATTTCTTCTGGAATCCCATCGCGGCCGCCGGCAGTGAGCACCATGCTTTGAGGCCTCCTCCTCCTCCTCTTCTGCCTCTCCATAATCAAAGCTCAAGTGGTGGCTACAACAGTAGCCTTCTCAAGGTGATCAGTCCTTTACTCTTATCATTTTTTTAGCTTTCCCATTCAAAGTACATGATCATGGTTGTTTGTGTGCGTGCGTGCGTGTATAGACATCTTCTAATTCAGGAATCAATGCTTCCAAGGAAAGTAGGAAAAGCAGTGAACCATTGCTCAAGAAGACTAGAATAGAGGCTCCCTCGGCGATACCAACATTCAAGGTACGTATATATGCATAGAGATATATAGTCTTGCATAGAGCTATATATCTAACTCGATCGATGTTCCTATATGGCTTAAACTATATATTCAGGTGAGAAAAGAAAAATTAGGGGATAGAATCACTGCACTCCAACAACTAGTCTCGCCTTTTGGGAAGGTACTTAGAGAATTAATTATGAGTTCAATTAGCCTCTTTGGTACACTTCTCTAACTTATCTACCACATAGCTTAATGTCTCTAGCTCCATTAATGCTTTCACAGACCGACACCGCATCGGTATTGCACGAGGCGATCGAGTACATCAAGTTCCTCCACAATCAAGTTCGTGTAAGTCGCGACCTCGCGTTCTAATACCATGTTTGTGCATATGAAAATTAAGGTTATAGTTTTCTCACGCTACAAGTGTGGATCAGGTACTAAGTGCACCATATCTAAAGAATGGTCATCCAGTGCCGCAGATGAAGGTAATAAGATTAAGTATGGACTACAATATTGTTCCATTAATTTCTTGAATAACTAATAATAATAATAATAATACTTTTACGAGTACAGGATTCGGAGAAATCAAAGGAATGTATTGCGCAAAATCAAGACCTAAGAAGCCGAGGCTTGTGCTTGGTTCCAATCTCAAGCACATTTGCTGTTGCCAATGAGATCCCAACTGATTTTTGGACTCCTACCTTTATGGGAGGAGCCTTTACTTAGGGAACATGGAGGCATGCACTGATCAGTGTTTTTGAAACCGGACCGAAAAGGAGATTGGCATATTAATTTAATTTAACAGATTGAATCGGCCGATATACTGATCCGGATTCAAGAACACTGAAAGTATAGCTATAGCACTCTACATGTATAGGCCAATTGATCTCTTTTAGTTGTAGTAGGCATAGGGGAAGAAATGACTCAATCAATAACATCATTTGATATTATCTTTTATAGAAGGCAGTAGAGAGAGTAAAGAGAAAGGAAAGGCAAGTGTGGTGGTGACCCAACAGATTAAGCTAGGCATGGTGTTTTGGGACACCACTACTTGTTGTATTGGATGGAATATGGCATGATTAGTGGTTTGGAGTACAATGGGGACATTAACTAATTAATTGAGGTTTTTTCATATTGTATGCATTTTATTATTATTTTTCTTTCTAACAAATTATTATTTGGAGAGAATAATAAGAGCAAGTGTGTGGCTTTTCTGACAGAAGGATCAACTTTTTCTTGATTGTTTAGTTGAATTCAGATGTGTTAGTGGAAGTCAGGGAGGAAGGGGGTGGTGGTCCATTTGCCCACTCTCTTCCTGAAATTCTTCATGTTGTTATGCAATGCCCATGCTTTATTTTGTAGTATATAATATTCTCAAATGCTTGGAAATTTGGGGATTAAGAAATGGGTGGAATTATATTTTGCCTTTCATTCCAACTGGGGATTAAACATAGTTAATTATGATTAAACTTGATTGTGTATTCTATGGTAGTTGGTTTATTTAACGAGTCCTAACCGAATATTTTGAAGTAGAGGTCATCTATATATAATAATTTATTAAATTAAATGAATAAGTTTGAACACATGAGTATGTGTTATCTAGTTAATATTCATGAATAGAGACTATAATTAACTGATTAATGTTTATGGACAATATATATGGACCAAATTTGTAAATTATGTTCTTCGATAAATCTTTTATTAAACTTATAAATAAATAAATAAGCTTTCAAAATGAATGAAGACGCTTATAATATCAAACTCACTAACCACCAAATAAATTTTTAAAATATAAAAATTTTAAACAATAAAACAAAATCAAATTAAGAAAATAATATTTAAATAAATAAAGCTCAAGCTAAGCTCGAAGTGAACATAAGCTCAAAAAAAAAAAATTATCATGCTAGCCAAGCTTGAATAACTCTTTTAGTAGCTTTGTTCATTTTAGGCTTGACTTAGCTCGGCAAAACTTGGTTTATCTTGACTTGTTTACAACGTTAAATATAAAGTAAAATGATTTAAAAGGGTCTTGGGAGGTAGAAATTTTATGAATTCATGGATAGTAAATTGTCATTTGCATTCTTTAAATTCTTATGTTTTATTGAATGCCCATGCTTTATTTTGTAGTATGGATAATATTCGCAAATGCTTGGAAATTTGGGGATTAAGAAATGGGTGGAATTATATTTTGCCTTTCATTTCAACTGGGGATTAAACATAGTTAATTATGATTAAACATGATTGTGCATTCTATGGTTAAACATGATTGTGAATTATATTCACTCATTATTATTATTTCCTTTCTATCTTCTATTAAATTTGATAGAGCTAGTTTGTTAACTTATGATATATAGAATTGTAGGCGAATTAAATTGAGTTAAATTTGTTTACATTTATTTTGATAGGATAATTGATTAAGTCAAGTCAGTTTAAAATAAACTAAGTTGCTGAAATAATTATTTAAATTTGACTTATTTTTTCAATGACCTTGATATCTTAATTTAAATTTGATTTATTTAGATGTTATCGAGCTATTAATCTTAAGTTGTTTGATTATTTAAAACTTTTATATTTTTAAGTTTGTTTAATTGATTAATCAATGAGTTTGATAATATAAGTTTGTCTATTCAGTTTTGAGAGTTTCTTTATCTATTTATAAGCTTGATAAAAGTCTTTTTGACGAATATAAATTATAAATTTTATCCGTGATCATTGTTCATAATATTATTCACAAATAATATTTTATAATGTTTGTTCACAAATATTAATAAGTTAGATATATGCCTTTAAATTTGTATATTTATTTTGTGAGTTATTTAAATCTATTCATTTAATTGATTGTTTTTATCAACTTAAACACTCCTGTCCCCGGACCGTGCATTTTACAGAAATAGATAAATTATTTAGGGCCGTTAAGGTGATAGTGGTATACCTTTTACTCCCATAAATGTATATAAATTGTTGGGTAATTGATTTCGAGTTAAGGTTGATTAGGTCACTCGATTTTGAGATTTGATGTTTGATCAGTATGTGCAAGAGACGTTAAATAGGTTAAGGCTAATCGGATACTTGACGATGTCGAAAGTCCAACGAGATGTTGGCAAGGGAAAAGTCCAATTGAGACAAGAAGAATCAGACACTTGGTGATTGGAAGTCAAATGAAAAGTTAGCAAGGAAAAAATCCAAGTGGATCATGGAAGACCGGACACTTGGTGAAAAAGTTCAAGTGGGCTAGAAGTTGACCGAACACTTGATGAGAGAGTTCAAGTGGATGGTCAAAAATTGACATTACACTTGGTAAGAAGCTCTGGCAGGTCATGGATGACCAGATGCTAGACAACGGAAAGTCTCAACAGGTCACGAATAACTAAATGTTGAGTAGAGGAAGTCTTGGTAGGTTTAAGTCAACCAGATACCTGGTTAGACACAAATTTTAAAAGGTTGAATTTTGGGTTACCAATCGATTGGCGAGAGGTAGTAATTGATTGGTAAACCCTAAACTCAAATTCAGAGTTCAGTGTTGAGCAATCGATTGACCCAAAGAAATCATTTGAGAACTTATTTCGGGAACACAGAAGGGTTAGGAATCTATTGAAGCAATTGATTGGCCTAAGTTTCTCGAGCAAACAGAAGTTTGTTGAATCGATTGGAAAATCGATTCAGCATTACCAATCGATTGGCGGTGATTTTTCTATAAACAAAAGGCTTCAAAATCGATTGAAAGTAGACAATCAATTAGTATGACTCATCAATCGATTGATCAAGTGAAAAAGAGCCGTTTTGTAAGTTTAAATGGTCAGATTTAATGTGACAATCGATTTGGAGTATGACCAATCGATTGTGAGGCGTTTGTCAGCTCGAAAGTAACCCTACAAAAGAGGGTTTGTAGAGATGAGAAGCTGTCGATTCTTGAGGGTTTGGAGAGAAAGTGTTATTGCATTTCCTACTACCAAGAGGCAATTTAATGCAAGTAAAGAGTAAGCAAAGCAAACATTTGATTTTCTTGTTGTGTTATTGTAAGAACAAGTTTATACTAAGTTTCTTTTCTTTCGAAATTTTTTTGAGAAAGACGGTGTTCATATTGGAAGTGATAGTTGGAGTGAACTCTTGGATTAGTCACTTCAAGCAGGTGGATATCAAGTAAAACCAATGTGTAGTATATATAGAGTCGAAGTTGGTTCAAGTTTTCACTATGCATTCAACGACGAGTACAAAGCAAAGCCGAGAAGCGATCGAAGTTATTTACCCTCCTCCTCTAGCTCGCACGGGTCTTAATATGTTGTATCAGAGCTAAGTCGTTCTTCACCGAGCTAATCCAAAGAACTAGAGGAAAATTTTGAAAGTTTGAGGGCTAAATATCAACAAGTCAAAGGATAAATTATTGAAGGAGCTCAACTTCACAATGGAACCTCGGGATGAATTTGGATATGACATCCGGACACCGCTGCCCTTTGTATTAGGAGGCTTCGATCTTTGGAAATCAATAATGGAGAATTTCTTAATGAATGATGATGGATATAAAGCAATGGTTTGGTCTAATGGAATGATTTGAAGCTCCTAAAGACAAAAAGGGAGAACCACTTCAAAAGAACAAATGGAATGAGGAGCAAGTCAAGAGCTTTGTGGCTGATGATAAGGTAACAAAAAATTTTGATTAATTTACTGCCTAAGAATATGTTGTGCAATACATACTAAAATGCCAAGAAGCTATGGAGCAAGTTGACCAAGCTCCATGAAAATCCATCATGGAAGCTATCGAAGGTTGGTGTGAAAGCTTGTAGGCTAAAGAGAGAGAAGAAATTAAAGAAAGATAGAGAAGAGAGAGAAGAGAAGAGTTAATCTTGGGGGAAGGTTGACTTGTGTGGAATCTAGGATTTCGGTTTCGATACGATATTAGTCAATACTCTAAGAATCATTATATCCTAATCTCAATGTTTATGCTAGCTTGTAGAGATCCTAGCTAGATACCGGTGTGAACTCTATAGAAGTGCATCGGAGTGCTTCCCCCTTGGATAGACAATGCCATTAAGTACAGAAGGTAACCTAGAGAGTCCGCATAAAAGTAATCCTTTGTCACTAAGGGTCTCCCGATCATACGTCTCTAGATTATGCAAAACACTTCCTAACATGGGATAGAGAGAAACCCATTAAGTAATATTAGACAATTTCTTATAGAGGATTTACCTCCATTTCGAGGTAACTCTTGAGATATCCAGTTAAAGGAATCCTTTGTCACTAAAGGCCCCAGATCATACGTTCTCGAACATTCTTTCTACATGGCGACCAAACCTTCACAACTATATGCATTCACCACTCATATATTTCATCAAACACATACAAAGCATAATATATATAGAACAAGATATAAACATATCATTGAACAAGGAAATAGACAAATCCATAGTTACCAATATCATATAATAGCTACGTCCTACATCCTAGATCTCAGAGGACTACTCCATTACAAAGAAAATACAACTAAGAGACAAGAAGTAAAGTAATCTACAACTCAAAATATGAAGGGAAGAGAAGAGAAGAAAAGAGAAAGCTGATCCATGTATCGTGGGTCTTCTTAGAAGGAATCCTTACTTTGAAGGTGGATGGATCATTGATGGAGGTGAAGGCGGTGGCTCTAGAGTCTTTCCTAAAGGGGAAAACCCGTACCCAAGGATAGGGGATAAACCCCAAACCCAAGATATCTCAAAAAGAAGAGAAACCCTCTTTTATAGCAGGGGGTACAACTCCTTGCTTCCCTGAGCGCACGACCATGCCATTTTGCACGACTATGTAGTGCAACCAGTGTGGAATGCGACACGATCGTGGAAGGGTATCTCTCGATCAAGGGGGTACGCCCGTGTCATTCGGTAGGACCATGCGGGGGCGGCTCTTGGGGAGAGCCACATAGCCGTGTCATCTGACACGACCCTGGCATAAATCCTCCTGGGAACTAGGCACGACCGTGCCTAGGAGAGGCATGGCCGTGTCTCCCCTTTTAGTACAACAAGACATGGTTTTCTTGTGTTGGTGTCTAATGTAAAGTTATAGATTTTAAAATCCTCTTCAGTTTTATGGGTGGCATGACCTGTAACTCCAACCAAGTGAAAGTTATGGTCATTTCAAAATCAATCCATAGTGCAGTCTGGGTGTACCTCGACACACAACCATATTAGGAGAGGCACGGCTGTGCCTCCCCAAGACGTGATTTTCACGGGCTGATGTCTAAAGTAAAATTGTAGATCTTGAAGTCCTCTTCATTTTGATGGGTGAAACGACCCGTGATTCCAACATACCAAAAAGTTATAGCCATTTTACTTTTTCTCCACAGTGTTGTTTGGAATTCGACATGACTATGTCTAAAAGGCACACCATGCTGTGTGTCATTATGTAAAAATTAGGAAATTGACATGACCATGTTCTTTAGCTTGTCTTGGTCAAGTGGAAGAAATTTGACTCCATTTTGACATCATTTACACCCCTTTTGGACCGAGGAACACGAGCATGTCAGGACAATTTTTGCGTTGAGAATGGGAGAGACATGATTACTTTAAATTCTCTTTAAACTTGCTCCAATGCTTAATTTTTGCTCTGAAAACATGTTTTATCAATGAAAACCAACAAAGAGCAGTTTTCTAAACAAAGATAGTAAAGTAACAAAATCATATAAAAAAGGGTGTGATATAGTAGATCATGCTCATGAAATGCAAGTGAATATGCATCAATCAAGGCCTAAAAACACATATAATCTATGCACATCAATAAGGTAACAAAAATTTTTAGTTAATTTGCTACCTTACAATATCTTGTCCATACCAAGATCTCAAGAAACTATGGAGCAAATTGACCAAGCTCTATGAAAATATGTCATCGACACAAAGTGAAGATGAACCCAAGGAGGGAGATTTATTGACACTAGAGCAAGATGACTTAGAGGTTGAGTGGTGCTTAACATCCGAGGAGAAAATTGAAGAAGTAGTCACCTCAAGGATTAAGGGGGAGTATAGATCATTGATACCAGAATGAGAAGAAGTCTCGATATTCGGAACCAATGAAGAAGAATCATGTGCCACCCCTATGAGTAAAGAAGGTATAACAATCTTAATTCATAAAGATAAAGATCATATAATATACTTTAAGTGTAGGAAATTAATCAAGAAAAAGGTTCAAGTAATACCCAAGGTGAGGGAGAAGTCAAAGGACATTGATGTGAGATTTTGCCCAAGGTCATTTTTAGCATAACTTTCCCTTAGCCCTTGTTGTCCGAGGTTATTGAATTTTCCATGAACAACTTGTCCCCATCTTTGACTTCTTTTAAGTTATGGAACAATTCCTTGTTGTAGCACATATCCGATGGAACCAATATCGATCCACTATTGTCGCAGGTTTGAACCGACCAGGTTTAGTTTGGAGACCATGGTGTAGAAGTCGTCCATTTCTAATCCCTCATTCAGATTGACCTCTTGTTCTTCTTTGGCTTTCTACACACTGAAGATTTGTGATCGACTCGGTCACAATTGAAGCATTTCTCGGAGAATTTCTTTTAATTTACACCTACTATGGATCCTATCTAGGAAGATGAAGTCTTCCGTTTGGAGCTTTGACCGTGCTTGATTGCGTTAACTTTTACGGTATCTTAAGATAACAGCTTTCTCTCTGAACTCTTGTTGTCTTCCCCAATTCAATGTCTAACAACGAGTTCTTCCATATTCATCTCCTTCCATTTATGCTTCAGGTAGTTCTTGACGTTCTTTTAGCCGAAAGACAGCTTCTCGATGATAGTTGTTAACTAAAAGGTTTCACTTAATATCATACATTCTGAGTGAATCTCATGCAAGATCACTTAAAGCTTATGGACTTGGTTAATCACTGTTTTAGAGTCAATCATTTAGTTGTCCAGGAATCGACTAACGATGAATTTTTGGCCCCTGCATTCTCCTTATATTTTTATTCAGGGACGCCTATAGGTCCTTAGCCATTCTCATCGTGATATACACAACGGACAACAAGTTGACAAGGCAGCTAAGAATGTAGTTTCGTCATAAAACTCAAAATTATTCCATGCTTCCACTGCATTGATAGTCTGGACATTAATAGCATCCTCAATAGGCTTGGGATATTCCTATGTTAAGAATTGAGCCAAGTTTAGTGTGGTCAGGTAGAAGAGCATTTTTTGCTATCATCGTTTAATGTTCAACCCAGTGAACTTCTTGACTTTTCCTATGATTAATTGGAACATTTCCAATCAGTTTGGAGAGGTCTTCATGTGACACCTCAACACTCTCCCGTGGCCATCTCAATAGAACGAATCTATTTTATGACTGTTGGAAGTTATTCCACAATCTGTTAGAGATTGTTGCCGGAGTTTCAGTGGAACAATCTGAATTGAAATTACAAATCAAAATTAGACTTATCCATCGAGATGACTTAAGCGAATAATCTCAAGTTGTCGATCTTAAAGGTTAGGTCTAGTTGTTCGGTTGTTTGGTCATGAGCGGGACTTCTCTAGTTGTAGTAGAGCTCTCCTGAGTGTTGTTAGGTTTGCAACCCCAATGCTTCTCAAGCCTGAGTGGGAAGTGGAGCCTGAATCAGGTTGTCTAGTAACTCTCAAGTGGGTTATCAAGACGTCGAGTCGGCCAAGAGCCGAGCTAACGAGTCAGGCAAGAGTCGAGCCGATTGAGTCAGCTATATGCTCTTACCGAGTCCTTGAGTACTCACTGAGTGTTGTCGAGTGGACCCGTCATACAACTATAGAGTTGGTCAAGTCTGATTGGGTCATCGCTGCTTGTGCACTGAGTCGGGAGAGCCTTGTTGAGTTGGGATGTTGCATGCTTGATTGTCGAGTGTTGCTTGAGCCCGAGTGGGTCGCTATACCCAATCAAGAAAGTGCTCAACAAGCTCGAAACATCAGGTATCGACCATTAATCATCGACTATATCACTCATTCTCCATTAATCATCGATTAATACATCCATTACACATTTAAGCAGTTATCAAAAAGGATTTATGTGACAAAACACAGGTTAATTTTCTTGGGCAAATCGACTATATCACTCGGTCGGTTACGAATTTTTAATTAATTATCGATTAATGCATCCGTTGTACACTTAAGTAGTTAGCAAAAAAGGATTCATGTGGCAAAATACTGGTTGATTCGCATGAGCAAATTTTACCTCAACCAATACACATTCGACTTGCACAGGTCGTACTCACATATGAGTAACCTTTAGTTTAGTGCAATCCGGTTCACCTCGCACAGGAGCGCATGAGAGAGAGAGAGAGAGAGTCTTTCCCCATGTTCACAACTTCAATGGTTGTGACACACTATAAATCAATCTCATTGTCATGAAACTCTCAATATAGGACTAAAATCTCATTCACAATGAAATCTCCTCTAATACACAACTTTTTTTTTATTCACATTATTTCCAAAATGGTTTCTATAATACACATTCGTCGACCCCGTCTAGTATAATAAAATTTGATTATTGTTATTGTTTATTTCTGTAATCCATATAATAGAGCCCATGTTTAAAAGATTTTGATTCCCTGAAACCTCAACAGTAACTCACTCTATTATCCAATACTTGATAAGAGAGCTAACAAGTTGTTAGTCTAAAATATTCAACTAATGACCGAAGGGTGTAGGCTCATAAGTCAATTTCAATTTTAGAGAATTTTGATTATTTCAAATCAAAATCAATGTATTTGTAAAAATCTCCTTAATGTATTCATGCTCTTAGACTTGAATTTTACAACTTAAATTGAAAATAATGAATTTTTGAAAAGTTACAAAGGCTTAAGAAACTCATTATAAGGTTAGGACAATAACATTTATTAATCAATATCAATAATGGATTCCTAAGACTCTCTTAATTTGGAAATATATTAATCTTTTAAAATTTTGAATCGTGTAGATCCATAATTAATTTCTTCTAAAAGTGATGGATAGATTAAGAGAATTCTAGATCCTATCTTAGATTTATTTTAATTAAAATAATTTTAATATTTTAAATTGTTGTTCTACTTTGGAGCTGTTCTCATCAAAGCTATTCCATCTTGAAATTATTTTGATAAAAATTATTATAAAGTTAGAGTAATTTTAATGAAAGTATTTCGATTTGATTAGATGATTATTCATATTTTTAATTAAGAATAAAAGGATATTTTGAATAAAAAATCACGAAGAGACTTTGTTTTAATAATTCTTTAAAGTAAGCTAAGTTTTTTCCTGCGTTAGCAAGGCAATTCCATCTTGTCTTCTTCTGTTGCTATATAAATCAAATGTTCGCTTGCCTGCGTTGGAATTGGTAAGACGAGATGGCGGATCAGAACTTGAAGGGCGAAGAGTTCGTTCAGAAGGCAGAGAAGAAGCTATCGGGATGGGCAATCTTCGGATCCAAGTACGACGACGCTGCCGATTTGTACGAGAAGGCCTGCAATTGCTTCAAGCTCGCCAAAAACTGTACTTCTTTTGCCTTTTTCGTATCGATCCCTTCTTTGTCGATTTGGATTCTCATCTTTATAGGATTTTTGTGTTTGTACAGAGAAATCAGTTTTCCGATCATTCTTCTTGGGAATATTTCAGTTCATAATCAGTAATCGTTCCTGATTCTGGTGGACGAGTTGATTGCGGTCAAACACTTTTCTATTCGCTAGTTGGATTCTGGTTTTGTTTGCCATTTAGGATCCCTTAGGAAGCCAAATTTCTAGTCTTTCGTTAAATATTGGCTATTGGTGGTAACATCTTGCTAGGAATCTTGTCGATCCAAAAACTTTGTAGGTTGAACTATTGGCATCTAGTATTTTTTTTTTAAATCTAATTGGCTTCGTCTTGTTGTGGTCAACGGATCATTTTTATGTGCTCCGATCAGCACTCGCTAGTTTTCAAACCCTAATTCAAGGAACGCCATGTTGTTGTCCTGTGTTAACTTGGCGTCTTGACTGTGTGATCCATCTTGTGCTACATGTCCGATCCTGTTGGTGAAGGCAAATGATGATATAATTGCTACTATCCTGTTGGCATATTCAGAACTAATATCAGATGCTATTAATGTCCTCATTGTTAACGAGTTTTGGGAAGCTCATGCTGCATGTATTGAAGAGGGCAAGTTTGATAAACTTTGGAAAACATTCTGTGAACGTTCTATCTGCCACAGGTGTGGCCCAATCTTGTAAGGTCATGTTTGCCCTGTGGAATTCATGTGGGTAGAGAGGAAAGCTTGATTTTAAGGAGCACTCCCTTGTTTACCTGGAGGAGCTCTCTCTAATTAAAAAAAAAAGGTGCAACCTGGTGCATGAAACTCCCGCTATGCGAGGTCCCAGGGAAGGGTCTATTGTATGCATCCTTACCTTACTTTCTAAGAGGCTGTTTTCAGGACTCGAACCCGTGACCTTTTAGGTCACAAGGCGGCAACTTTATCATTGCGCCAAAGCTCCCCTTCAGGAGCTCTCTCTACTCTCTAGTTCTTTGATTTATTTGTGTTTAGATTTATTGATTAGTCTGGTAATTGGTTGGTATTTGTTTTTTGATCTAATGTTTCTTAGTTGTTATGGTCTTTCCTTTATTTCTCAGAAAGATATTATTTATGGTAATATAATTCTTAAACTTATTTATATACTACAGGGGATAGAGCTGGCTCTGTGTATATTAAACTAGCTATCTGCCATTTGAAGGTTAGAATAATAGTTAGCTTGATAGAATGCATAGTTTGACATGTATATCTAAATGATGTTTAATTATTCTTTAACATCATCTCACAGTTAGAAAGCAAGCATGAAGCTGCCTCTTCTTATGTTGATGCAGCAAATTGTTACAAGAAGATCTCGATTCAAGGTATATAATCATCTGAATAAAACTAACTCCAGTTTCTCCATGATTTTGATAAGTTTAGAATTTCTTGATACTGTAATAGTGTTTCCTTCTTTTTCCCTGAATTTGAATGGCTCCACATTTCTTAGTTTTTCCAGTTCATGTAACTAAAGATGAAAAGTGAGCAACAATTTTGAAACTCTCACTTTGCTTTTTGGACCTCAGAAACTTTATCCATTCATTGCAGATGCAACACACTCATTAAACCAAGCTGTCAACATTTTCTTGGAGATTGGTAGACTAAACATGGCTGCAAGATATTGCAAGGTATGAACTATCTGGGAAGTTCCTCTTTTTATTGTTTTTCTCTAAGTTTATTCGAATTAGTTATAAAACTCAATTTGAGGAAACATTCACGCATTTATAGTTATTCTGGTTTTTAATTACATAGGTGGAGACTTCACTGATTTTACTGCTTATAAGTTGGCATGGGCATGCCATGCATTAGCTATGTTATCTATCATGATAGTTTGAGCATGAAAATGGTTCAAAAATGTGTCTGGAATAGAATTACAGTTAGGATGTATTGCCATGTTTCCTGATTTAAGTTGATGGTGTGCATGTACAACTGTTGATTGTTTTAAGATATTAGTTTTGTTTACTGAGATTCCACATCATCATCTTACAGGACCTTGGTGAGTTATATGAGCAAGAACAGAATCCAGAGAAGGCTATTGAGTACTTTGAACGAGCTGCTGATCTATTTCAAAGTGAGGAAGTGACAACTTCTGCCAACCAATGTAACCAAAAGGTTGCACAACTAGCCGCTCAACTAGAACAGTAAGTATAATAATCTTGTATTTCATTCTAGCACATTAAACTGTGAATCTTATCTGAAATATTTTTGGTTCTTTTTGATCTATTTATTAGTGAGTAGGATTACAACATAAACCTTTTGTTGTCAATGCTCCTGGAGTAGGAATTTTGCACGTTGGAAGATGCATTGCTAGAATATGTTGGTTTTCACCGTTCCTGCCATGCTTGGAATTACATTTATATGTTTAATTTATTGATTTATTATAGTAAGGTGACACTTTTCTGTGCAAATGCAAAACAAATTGCATTTGTCTATCTTATTGGTTTACCACAGTTAGTTGTTACTTTTTCTGTTCTGTAAATTATGCTATTTGATTTTGTGATTTTTACTATCATTTGTTTTCAGTGAGTATTTGTTCACTGAGTAAGAAGATAGTGTAGTTTTTACCACCATTTGTTATTACAAGTCTATTGTCTGTCCAAGAATCTTAATTGATTTAGTACTACAACCAAACCTTATTCCATTAGGTGGGGTCGGCTATATGAATCATTCTATGTCATTAGGCTCTATCTCCTACTATATTATCATTTATATTTAAATAAATTTATTTTATTTTATTATTGCTAATCCAGTCTTTTTTTTGGTGTTTCTCTTTCTCATTTGATATGACATTTGTCATAATTTCACATCGCCTAACTATAACATTTATTGGTCGTCTAAGTATATGTTCGTACCATTTTAAACGTGTCTCCTAGAGTTTTTCCTTAATAGGTGAACCCGACTTTCTCTCTAATATTTTCATTTCTAATTCTGTTCATTCTTGTATGTCTGCACATCCACCTTAACATCTTTTGCTCATATGCTCGTGTCATAGCCACCATTCAACTTCATATAGAATAGCAGGTCTACCCGCCGTTTTGTAAAACTTTCCTTTAAGTCTTAAAGGTACCTCTCGATCACAAAGAATACCAGATGCTCTCCTTCATTTCAACCATCCCGCTTATATTGTAGGTAAGACTTCTCTCAATTTCTCTATCCTTTTGCAAAAATGATTCTAAATGCCTAAAACTCTCAATTACAGACAACTCATCATCTTGTATCTTAACAATTATCTTATTACTTTGAATATTACTAAACTTAAATTCTACATATTTTGTCTTTACTCTATTAAGCCTAAAACTTTTCATTTCTTGCATTTCCCACCAAGCTTCGAGTTTAACATTTACTCTTTTACGTGTCTCATCTACCAAAACAATATCATCTGCAAACAACATGCACCGTGATACTATATCTTGGATGAGTTCATCTATGATTAGTGTAAAAGGTAGGGACTTAAAGTTGATCCTTGATGTAACCCTATCTTTATGGAAAACGCTTCGGTTAATCCGACTCTTGTCATTACATCCTCATACACATCTTTAATTAGTTCAATATACGCTATGCTAATACCTCTCTTTTCTAGATTTTTCCATATAATTTTCCTTGAGACTCTAGCATAAACTTTTTCTTGGTTGACGAGTACCATGTATCAATATTAATTTGTGAGTCAATCAATACCTTGTTTCCTAAGGCATTTTCATTCCTCTATCGGAATTTCATTTGGTCCAACTATTTTCTCATTTTGCATCTCATTTAAAGCTTGCTCTATTTTTGAAGTTTGAGTTCTATGATAAAAATTTAAATTTCTATATTCATTTGACTTGCTTAAATTATCTAAATTAAGTTGGTCATCTAAACCTTCATTAAAATGTTAATGAAAATATAACTTTCATCGCTCTTTTATTTCCTTATCATTTACAGTACTCTATTACATTCATCTTTTATACATCTTAATTGATTTATTTAGTAGTTTTCCAAAATTTGGTCTGAACTAGATGATACTAGATATCCATGACCGTTTATATAACTTAGTTACTTTTACATAGTAGAACACCTTGATCCACCGTTTTTCCTTCTACATTCAGTTTCTCAGAATTATATCTGCCCATATGGAAGTTGTATTTGGTGAACTGCTGCCTTTGCTTTGATCATCAGGCCATGTTAAACAAAGATCTGCTTTCGTTTTGTGTCATGTACTTATCTTTTAGTGATCTCAAGGTTCTGAAAATTTCTATATACACCATTTGCATTGATCATTGTCAAAGACTTTGCAGATCATATGGTATCTATATGCTTCCTAGAATCCTCATGTGCATATGTTTGTGTTCAAACAATTTAAACTTTCCATTGCAGTTGAGTTCATGGAAAATTTAACACATTGTGATCTTTCCAGATACCCAAAGGCAATTGAAATATATGAAGCAATTGCGAAACACTCAATCAATAATAATCTTCTCAAGTATAGTGTTAAGGGGATTCTTCTTAATGCCGGAATATGCCAATTATGCAAAGGTGATGTTGTTGCAATTACAAACGCATTAGAGAGATATCAGGTTTGTTTGTTTTGGTTAATAATTGACAGGTTTTTTTTTTGTATAAAGTATCATTAAACTGACTGCGCTTTGCAGGAAATCGATCCTACTTTTTCAGGGTCAAGGGAATGCAAACTTTTATCTGTAAGACTTCATTTTTTATTTTTGGGCGACAAGTTTGTCTAAATTCTCTCTTACAGATAATTCCTTTGCTTAGTTGGTCAAGTTCCTAAAATTTCTGTTTGCTGGATGATGTTACATAATTTATTTCACCACAAACAAAATCTTTTCAATTGGAGTTTTTTCAAATGAAATATACCACTAGGAAGTTATAACTTAATCTGTACTAGTATGTATGCTTAACTGTATTATTTTGGTAATTTTTGCTTGAGGATACACCAAAACGAAAAGACAAAACAGCTATAAAAGTTACTAACACAAGTGTACATATATTTTATAGCCAATTAGCGCTCTTATTATTTATCTGGTACAATAAATGTTGACTAGTTATGGTACAAGAGATAATTTTTCTGTGAAGCTTCAGGTCTTAGCTATTGACATGTCAGCTAATATATGTTCGATTTGTTTTCGTTTTTCTGAGATACATGTCTTTCACTTTGAAAAATAGCACTTTCATTTCAGGCATTAGCAGATTCAATGGATGAGGAAGATGTTGGGAAATTTACAGAAGCCCTTCATGAGTACGATAGTATGACGAGGCTGGTATGTATTTTCTATTAATGTTAAGACTGTTAGTCGTAGTTTCTTGAGATCTGGGTTCATTGTTAAACTTGAGATATCAATTGTTTTGTTATGGTATGACTATTAGTTTCTTGACTTCCATGCCCAACCTTATTTAGTTTCCAATTATAAGAGATTTGTTTTACATTTTTGCATTCTAGGATGATGAATGAAATTATTACTTATTATTTGCTTCTATAGATCTACATTCGACCATATAAAATAGTTCCTCTAAGAATTTGTTAATAAGTCCCAATACCCTACATACCTGTCAATTCTTATTTCAAGAAACATAATTTTACAGATAGCATAAATAGGCCTTTCAGCTGAGATATGAAGGTTATTCTATGTTCCTTGCACCCGCACAAATAGCTTTCGCGTATCTTCACCTTGACATTGTTTATTGATCCCAACGACATTAAATAGCAATTTTGCTGTTCATCTTGGTTAAACTTTTGCAATTTTGCTGATGATACAAGTCTCAATGGACAACAGGATGCTTGGAAAACCACACTTCTGTTACGCGTGAAGAATGCCATCAAACAAAAGGAAGAGGAGGAGGATGATCTCACCTAATTCATTCCTACCAGGTAGTGATAGGATTGCCTTCATCTTCGTCTGTACTCGCACATGCTATATCTCAGTACTCGCTTGTCTTCATTCATTCGCTTGTTAATGGCTGTCTTGGTTTGAAGAGTTTGGTTTGAGTGTATGAGGTTAATACGTTCAGGTTGTGTGCAACTACATACTATTAACCCAGAAGACAGGCTAAATTATGTTCAACAATACGGGTGGGCATTTGCCGACTTGCTCCTATTTCGATCCATTCAATTCTACAATGAGTTATTTGGTAGTTAACTTAAGCAAGAAACAAATAGACGTTGCAAACAAATTAAGGGGGGAAACTACTTTAACTAAACTCCCTTTGGTGACAACTTATTCTAGTGGTTTGCTCGATCACCCAATCCTCTTATCTCTTTCAATCGGATCCATTGTGCCCTGGGCTTGACGATCCTAGTTTATTAGCTCTAGTAATATGGCGGTAAAAGATGATTTATTTGTCCTAAGTGTTTCAATCTGGAGAAGGTAAATCACTGAGGTAAAATAAAATAAAAGAAACTAAGATATTTGGATTATCATATTTGACTGAGGGAATAAAATTAGCGTTTCGATAAAGAAAAATATAGAACACTTGAGCATCCACTCAAATATGAATATTGGTTACTTTTGTTCGAGTTTGACTAGTAGAACAACAGAGTGTAGAGAGTGAATGTGTTGTTATACAAAGTGAATTACCGTCAGTGTGATTGATAGAGAGGGGTTGAATATCGTTTTATTTTTGCTTTTTTTTTTTTGCCGTGCGTTTGTTTTTTCTATCAAAAGTAGTCATAGAATACAAAATAATAACTAAAAGACAAAGAAAGGAAGAAATGCTTATTTACTTGATTCTCACCCTTTCAGAATCAGTACATCTAAAGTCTAAGGGCAAGAGACATCCATCGACTAAATCTTTTCATTTTTGGAATTTTTCGAAGGTACAGAAACCACTAATAGTTTAATTTTACAAGCACAATAAATAAATACAAAATAAGCGTAACTTGTGAAACAATCCAAACAAAATGTTGTGAGCCAATCTCGAAGTCCTTAGCGCATATCATGCCTCTTGGAACTTCTCCGGTCGCAGAGCTTCACATCATAGTTTCTTTGAACATAGAATATGATAGTCACAGAAGAATTGTTGTCTTCAACGTCGGGCTTGAGGTTGCTTTATAGTATTTTTTCAGTCTACCGATAAACCTTATCGATATACCGAATTTGGATAAAACTTGATCCAAAAGGCCAAGCCCTTCACGATCTCGTCTTATCATCGGTCTACTTATCCTTAGGATCGGTCTACCGAACTAGGCAACATCACCAACCTGAGTTTAGACAATATTCAGTCAACTGAACCTGTTCGATCGACTGGATCGATTTTTTAATCGACTGAACTGGATGTCTGATCAATTGGATCGGCTATTTGGTCGACCGGACCGATTTGGGTCTTGTTCGATCGGGTTATGTTTGGTTCACTCCAAAATTTGTTCGATTACGTTTGTCTACTCTCTATTTTGCTTCTAGCTCTAGGTTCTTGCAAAACAATATTCAAACATAACAAGCAAACCTAATCTTGTAAGTCTACATGACATACTAGGCTTACTTCTTGCTTGAAGTTCGCTCCAAGACTTTACCACCTAATGGTCAAATTGGTCACTCGCTTAGGATTTCCCTTTGCCAAGCATCCTATTATCTTAACATGCTTGGACTTGCTAGTCACTCGGTAGACTACTCACCCTTGCCAAATATCTAATATTTTTGTTGGTGTTGGAAGCATCAATCGAACTTTGATATTGGCAAAGAGTTCAAAGTTAAGGGTTATTTATAATCTAATGTTTTACTCTGAGTGTGCAGGAAAGTCCTAGTTGAGGCTAGGCACTAAGTCCTGGCTGAGGACTAGACAACGAAGACTTGACAAAGGATTGGGCACTAAGACCTAGCCGAGGGCTAAGCAATGAAGACATGACCAAGGATTGAGCACTAAAATCTAGCCGAGAGTTGGATAACAAAGTCCTGATCTGGAGGATCGGGCAGAAGACTTGGTTGATCAGGGACAACGAACATGAGTCGAGATAGGTCGAGAATCAGACATTGCGAGTTCTAGAGTTGAGATCGGAGGCTGAGCAAAAGTCCAACCGGGGGTTGATAACAGGTAAACTCTCTTGAGAAGAGTACATGAGGGCGCATTCCCCAAAGAGGGAACAATATACGTTAGTCCGACCTAGGGTTTTGGACAAAATCTAAAAGTCAGGACCGGACAGTCCAAGCTATCTAATGCATATCGTTTTATCATACATATATTTTGTTTGAATTTTTCTAACTCTGTTTTATAGAATAACAAAGTAAAGGGAGGTTGGAAACCTGGGTTCAGGCGCCCGGGATGCACCCAGGCCCCTAAAGTCCAAGCGCCTAGGAAGCACTCGGGCGCCCGAGACTAGTGAACTCAGCCAGCGATCGGCTGAGTTGGCGCGTAGCGATTGGCTGAGCCACATCACCATATAGGCGCTCGTGAGGCATATAGATGCTCAGGAGTGGATAAAACTTACGGATTAAATTCGACGATTAACTATCACGTCACCCCAATGGGAGCGCCTATATGGCCATATAGGTGCTCGGGATACACTATAGAGCACTCATAATCAAGTTTTATACATCTTTCACTTTTGTGTGTTACGCTAGAAACTGCACAACGACGACGAAACGCTACTCTGATGACAACATACTTGATCTACAACTCTACTTTAAGTCATCAGTATATTTTGGTTTTGAATTGTACTTACATTTCATATATTTATAATCATTCTTCCGAACTGATAATGATTATCAAAGTAAGCAATTAAGGATCGTGGGACTTAGTGTAGGAGCCGTCACAGACTCTGAACCAAGTATAACCAACTTGTGTCAGTCATGCGTCTTTTGTATTCTTACTTTTCCGCTACGATTTACGACTCTATTTTTGAAAATGCGAATGAGCAATATTCACCTATCGCTCTCCTCGATCCTACAACTTTGACTTACTTGGACTTGTCAACCACTCAATAGACCGATAAACTTGATAGTCATCCTGTCAACTTTTAAACTAATTAGACTTCTCACTTCAAAATATTAGGTCTTGTATGGATCAATACTTAGTCAAACATGATTAGACACAGGTATATTATCAAACATCAAACTTTAGAGGTTGATTGTACTAATAATCTTGGGCAATTTACCAAAGAGCGTATCCAACTATTCGTAATTACCGAAAGGAGTACCATGGTTTCTATTATACCAAAGGGCGCATCCCATATAGTGAAGTTACTTTTATACCCCTCCCGCCAAAGAATGACTTTATCAAACACAGTTTCGAGACAACCGAACCACTTTATCAATAAAATATTAATTTGTGATTCGGATGGGTAGCAGTCGAATTTTTCTCAGCCAATATATATATGTGAAATGATTTGGACAAGTCGAATGATCACGAATGTACGTATATATTGCTTCCTTGCACAACTCGATTCATCACCAAAGCACCTGAGGAAAATAGGTTGTCGAAGGAGAAAAAGGAAGCAACAAAATAGGTTGTCGAAGGAGAAAAAGGAAGCAACAGATTGGTAACTAAGAGAAATAGGAATGTACATATGATTGTCATCTTTGATATGGTATCAGATATAGTTTTAATCAAGTTAAACTCTTTGTACTATTTTTATTTTGGAGGAGGCTTAGGGTGATATGCATTACATGATATCAGGCCCTGAGAGTGCATGATGTCATTAGATTTCAGGCAATAGGAGAGGCTGAAAAATTTTATTTCAGGCCCTCGGAGAGACTGAAATAAAAGAAATTCAGGCCCTCCCAGGACCTGACCTGAATTTATTTTATTTCAGGTCCAGGGAGGGGCTGAAATCAAATGATTTCAGGCCCTCCATGGGCCTGAAATGTAATGATTCAGGCCCGGAGTGGGCCTGAAAGGAAATGATTTCAGGCCCTGCCTGGGCCTGAAATAATTTTATTTCAGGCCCGACCTGGGCCTGAAATAATTTTAATTCAGGCCCGACCTGGGCCTGAAATAAAATGATTTCAGGCCTTGGTAGGGCCTGAAATCAAATCCCTGGGCCTGAATCAAATGATTTCAGGCCCTCAGGGGCTCCTAGGGCCTTTATTATCAATTTCAAAGTTTGATAAAGTTAATTGTAATTTTTTTCAGGGATGATAATGTTGTTGACGAAATTCTCTCTGAGATATGGAATACTCTTGATGATAATGTGGCTACGGGGAAAGGATTAAAAATAACTAATAATAATATTCCATTATCTTCCCAGTATGGTGATAATAGCATTACAAGGAATTTGGCAATTGATCTAAATGAAGAAGCAAATAATTTAGAAGATGAGGGTTTGAATTCTTCTACAAGAGTAGTTGAAATCTTTCAGCCAACCTGGAGTGGGGAGGAAGAAATTGAAATCCAGAATGCAGAAGAATTTGTACCCAGTACAAGTGTACTAGAATTCCAAGCTGATGATATGCAGATTGAGCAATATGAATTCCCCCCAGATCAGTACAGTGACCTAGAGGAGGAGTTTCCATTAGCTGAAGATCCATATATTTTGAATTCTCGATTGCTTGCTGGGCCAATTCGAGAGCTAGAGGCAAGAGATGAGCATGAATTTTTTGTGGGGCAGATATTTCCATCTAGAGAAGAATTCAAGAATGCACTTGTTAAACATGCGATGGTTAAGCATATGAGATATAACCCAGTTGACACCCGGAAAAACAGAGTTAAAGCAGTGTGTTTTAACCAACCATGTACATGGAGAGTAGTAGGAAGGGGGGAAGTAGAGTTCACTGTTATAAAATATATAAAGGAACACCAATGTCGAAGTGTTAGGGAAAGTGCTGATCATCATGCATGCTCTTCATCATTTGTTGCTTCTTTTGTTGAAGAGCAATTTCTTCATAATGAACAATACAAACCAAGTATGATTATTTCAGATATTAAAGCTAGATTTGGAGTGACGATATCATACAGAAAAGCATACATAGCTAGTGAGAAAGCATTGAAAAAGGTTGTTGGAGATTATGATGAGGCATACAGAGATCTCCCACAATATCTGCGTGAGATAAGAGCTAGAGATCCTGAAACTTATGTGGCACTATGCACGAATGGTGACAATCAGTTCCAGAGGTGTTTTTGGGCTTTTGGTGCTTGCCGAAGGGTGTTCAGGTCTTATTTGCGTAGACTTATCGGAATTGATGCGACACACCTAAGAGGAAAGTATCCAGGAGTATTGTTGATTGCAACGACGATTGATGGTAATGACAATGTTCTCCCAGTTGCCTTTGCAATAGCTGAAGTAGAATGTGGGTCTGCTTGGGAGTGGTTTTTGGATCATACAAAGAGGTTCTTTGCTTTTGATGATCACTCACTCACCATAGTATCAGATAGACATCGGGGCATTATATCAGCAGTCAGAAAAGTATTCACAAACGCGCATCATGCTTTTTGTTGCCACCACATGTCTTGTAATATGGTAACTGATACTGGAAGTAGAGCTGGTGTAGGTTTGTTTTGGGCAGCAGCACGAGCCAACACAACACTCCAATATGATATGATAATGCAGACAATGCTCGAAAAACATCCAGATGCTCATAAGTGGCTTCAGAACATTGACCCTAAAAGGTGGGCAAATGCACACTTTACTGGGAGAAGGTACAGAATGCTTACCACGAATTGTGTGGAGAGCTTGAATGCTTTGTTTAAGTCTACACGTGAGCTTCCCATAAATAGGTTAATTGATAATACAAGAAGAAAGGTAGCTCAATGGTTCTATAACCGTAGAGAGGAAGTTTCCAAATGGCATGTTGCTTTGACACCTCATGCTACAAAAGAAATGGAATCAAGGAGAGAGAAAGCTAGAGCTTATAAGGTTCACCCTTACTCTCAATCAGAAATGGAGGTAGAAACATGGGGCACTTCATACATTGTTGATTTGGAAAAAAACTTTTGTCATTGTGGGGAGTTTCAAATTTCAGGACTCCCTTGCTCACATGCTATAGCTGTAATAGTTCACAGGAATATCGATACACTCCGATATTGTGAGCATTATTTTTATTCTGAAACTTGGAAGTGGGTTTACATGGATCGTATTTACCCTTGTAGAAGCAAGCAGTTTTGGCCTAGTGGAGTAAACAACATTACAGTTCGATGTCCCCGTAGCCTTGTGCAGCCTGGTAGACGAAAGAAGGCACGGATTGAGTCAAGAGACAATGGCAAGGTGAAACTTAAATGCAGCCGGTGCAAACAACTTGGCCATAATAAAAGGACATGTAGAATGCCGCCAGCCCCAAGGTCTTGAGTTAATTGGTTTATGAATTGCAGAAATTTTCTGATGGAAGTGTTTATTTTGTAAGGAGGATAACTGAATGTATAGTATTCTTTAAAAAAACTAGTTGTTAATGTTGTGACTTATAGAAGTATTTCAATATTATGATACATTTTACCTTGTGTTATAAGCAGAATATATCAGAATCGAAGTCGTATCATTTGTAAACCCAAAATAATGTTATTTCAGGAACTTGAAGTCCTGTGTTTTCTGAAAATCTGTTGTTTAACCCCCTCTGATTTTTGCTTTGTTAAATGAGTGTTGTGTGCCAACTGATACTGTATCAACACAGTTTTAGATAATAATTAGGACTTTGTTTGGAGACGAAAAATAGCATATCCTAGCTAAAATACCAATAATTAGGTAAAGTCTGAGAACTGATAATGAGGTTTGAAAAATCCAAATATGCTAGGTCCATCATACAAACCTCCTGATGTGCCAAATTCTGATAATATGAGGTTTTAATGTTAATGGAATTCAATTGTGGTGTGCAATGTGTATTTAGGTACTCTCCTTCTTGTTTATCTTTTAAAATGTGGTCACAACATGTTCATTTATTTAAAAGATTGACGTATAAAAATTTAATCATACTGTAAATAATTTTTTTGCAACCAGAGGCGTGGGCTTGAAACAATATGTTTCAGGCCCAGCTTGGGCCTGAAATGATAGCATTTCAGGCCCAGTGTGGGCCTGAAATAACTCATTTTAAGCCTAAGCTGGGCCTGAAATAACTCATTTCAGTCCCAGATAGGGCCTGAAATAATATCATTTCAGGCCCTTCTTGGGCCTGAAATACTAGCATTTCAGGCCCAGTGTGGGTCTGAAATAAATCATTTCAGGCCCCCTCTGGGCCTGAAATAATGTCATTTCAGGCCCACCGTGGGCCTGAAATCAAAATAGTTCCCTAAAAAATTATTGATGTAATTGACAACAATTACAGTTTAAAGATTAGAGATTACAAAAAAACCATGGATCGAAAGAAATGATCCATTGATTTCAATATCAATTACATACATTATAACTACAAATATACAATGTTTGTAATTACACTTACATATATGAATTGTAGCAACAAAAAAAAATTACAGATTTAGAGGACAGAACTTGTCTCTCATTATTTTGTATCCCAACTGAAAACGATAAGGGTTCATTTGTTTTTGGCTATTTTTGGTAGATCGTTGAAAGACCATACTTTCAGCAAACAGCATGATGAAGAAAGCACAATCCAACCTGAAACAAGCATTATGAGTCAGTGTTGTTAGCATATAAATTAAAGATGTGACAGAATATTCTATATTTACCTACAAGATGTGACAGAATAGGTCATTTGACACACAACAGGGCAGCAACTAGCACACAACAGTGCATTGTCAGTTATTATATCTGACCGTATCACTTGGTACACAACAGTGCAGCAACTGGATTTGAATAAACTTCACTCAATTGTTTTGTTTTTGTTGACAATATATTATATAGAATAACAACATCTACATAATCATAACAACATCGACATAATGAGATTTTTCCATACAAATGGAGGTCAATCGACAGCAATGGATTTTTACATCACCAATACAGCATTCAGATTATCTCAAGTTTTACAAAACATGTCCCTCAGAATATTAACTGTCAGCTCAAATCTGATTCTACTCATGTCTCCTTGTTTGAAATCCATCTTCACATCGAACTAGTTGTTAATGTTGTGACTTATAGAAGTATTTCAATATTATGATACATTTTACCTTGTGTTATATGCAGAATATATCAGAATTGAAGTTGTATCATTTGTAAACCCAAAATAATGTTATTTCAGGAACTTGAAGTCCTGTGTTTTCTGAAAATCTGTTGTTTAACCCCCTCTGATTTTTGCTTTGTTAAATGAGTGTTGTGTGACAACTGATACTGTATCAACACAGTTTTAGATAATAATTAGGACTTTGTTTGGAGACGAAAAATAGCATATCCTAGCTAAAATATCAATAATTAGGTAAAGTCTGAGAACTGATAATGAGGTTTGAAAAATCCAAATATGCTAGGTCCATCATACAAACCTCCTGATGTGCCAAATTCTGATAATATGAGGTTTTGATGTTAATGGAATTCAATTGTGGTGTGCAATGTGTATTTAGGTACTCTCCTTCTTGTTTATCTTTTAAAAATGTGGTCACAATATGTTCATTTATTTAAAAGATTGGCGTATAAAAATTTAATCATACTGTAAATAATTTTTTTGCAACCAGAGGCGTGGGCTTGAAACAATATGTTTCAGGCCCAGCTTGGGCCTGAAATGATAGCATTTCAGGCCCAGTGTGGGCCTGAAATAACTCATTTCAGTCCCAGATAGGGCCTGAAAAAATATCATTTCAGGCCCTTCTTGGGCCTGAAATACTAGCATTTCAGGCCCAGTGTGGGCCTGAAATAAATCATTTCAGGCCCTCTCTGGACCTGAAATAATGTCATTTCAGGCCCACCGTGGGCCTGAAATCAAAATAGTTCCCTAAAAAATTACTGATGTAATTGACAACAATTACAGTTTAAAGATTAGAGATTACAAAAAAACCATGGATCGAAAGAAATGCTCCATTGATTTCAATATCAATTACATACATTATAACTACAAATATACAATGTTTGTCATTACACTTATATATATGGATTGTAGCAACAAAACAAAAAATTACAGAGTTTGCTTCCAGAACTTGTCTCTCATTATTTTGTATCCCACCTAAAAACGATAAGGTTTCATTTGTTTTTGGCTAAAATTGGTAGAGCGTTGAAAGACTAAACTTTCAGCAAATCGCATGATGAAGAAAGCACAATCCAACCTGAAACAAGCATTATGAGTCAGTGTTGTTAGCATATAAATTCAAGCATGAAAGATTAGGTAGTGTTAAACCAAAATACAAAAAACATTAGCTTACGATCTGCTTTGGGTGGGTCCTTGTACTACAATTTGATTAAACTCTTTCCCCGATATTTCTGGCAAACCTTTATTCCAATTCAAATAATATGACCAGTTCAAATTTTTGAAAAACGCCACCTACATAGAAATTACATTAGTCAAAATTCTAGCTCATCACATAGTTTTTGTAAACGTTTATATATCAAATAGAAAACTTACAGTTTTTTCATATTTGGCTGTGTACCCTTCTGTGGCGCCGAGAGAATTATAATGAAGGAAACTACTTTCCTCCAGGTCAATAATCAATAGATGCCAGTGATCATCTGCATTATTTAGAGGACAGAAGATATATCTAATTGGCTTATTTGTATCAGTAGCAATTGTTTGTTCAAATGCTGCAGCATGTATCACCTCAAACAATTCCTATGTTTATTAAAAAGGAAGTGTTAGTTGACTCAATCCTATAAAATAAACATAAACCAAGTTGCTAATTTACTT
The DNA here is from genome assembly GCA_024364735.1 of Boesenbergia rotunda. NCBI lineage: Eukaryota > Viridiplantae > Streptophyta > Magnoliopsida > Zingiberales > Zingiberaceae > Boesenbergia > Boesenbergia rotunda. Next base: position 272,747 of record JAGFNQ010003577.1, read on the forward strand.
ACCTCAAAACCCACCCCACAGAATATGGAGGGGTGGTAAGGTGAGTTACAGGATTTGGCTTCATTTATAATAATAGTCCAGTAAGTATTTATGCAATCCCCGGAGGTGTAGTCATTCCAATCAAATATTGTAAAAAATGATTGCATATCTAATGTAAAGGTCCCATTGGACCATACTGGTTGCAATTGATACCTACATCTGTAGGATCGATGCACGTGAGAGGGGGGGTGAATCACGTGACTTTTAAAAAATTAAATCAGAGTGCTTTAAAAAGCGTGCACAGCGGAAATGAAAGAGACGAAAAACGAACACACAAACACGAACGATTTTTACTTCGTTCGGAGCCTTCGGCGACTCCTACTCGAAGGCCCAGGTCCCTCGGACCTTTCCGTTGGGCAATCCACTAAAACTCTCTATCGGTCAACCCCCGATAGAGTAGGCGAGTACAAATGAATTGAAAGTGTGACAACCCCACACTTTCAAGTAATTAAGTGCAATAAAGTATTAAAAGAAATTCTTCTTTTTACCGACGTCCGGAGTAGGTCAACTCTTTCGGGGCAGCAGGACGTCGTCGGCTCGAAGTGAAGCGTTTCCGGAGCAAGGCGCGAGCGTAGAAGAACTTTGAAGCGTTGAAAGAATTGTTGTTCTTTGAAGAGGGTCGAGGCCCTCTTTATATAGGGCAGGGGGCGCCCGACATGCTCGGGGCGCCCCCCACGTGGCTCTTGATCCGGCGAGCCCTCTGGTCAAGGCTGATCTCTGCGTCTTCGGGATCATCTTTGACTGGGGCGCCCGACGCGCGCGGGGCGCCCGATTTGACCGGTCAAAGCCTCATCTCCTTGGCTTCGCGAGGGCGAGCTTCGGCAGCTGGCAGTGAGGTGGCACAGGGGGCGCCCGATACACGCGGGGCGCCCCGAATAGCGCTGCTGTCGGGGCTTTTACCTCTTTGCTGACTTTGGGTTGACTCTGGGGCGCCCGACACATCCGGGGCGCCCAGCTCAGCTACTGCCTCACTCCTTTGAGGCTCTCTGAGCTGCAGATACACAGTCCTTTGGTCCTGCATCCAGGGTTAGTCCAAAACAAGGCTAGCACAATTTTATATGGACTAAAATAAGATATAATTCTAAGTTAATTAGATCCTGTTTCCCAGACCAGGATCTAACCAGGACTCAACTTAGATCTCCTAAATGGGTCTAAGTTGGACCGCGCCTAAAGTCCAAGATTGGACTCGTCCTCACTGGGTCGCTCCTCCAGTGACTTACCTTACTTACCCATTGTGCAGTTTTACTTGACCTCTTGACCCACCAGGACTTCCTGCCAAGGCTCAACCACCCTGGTCTTCCTGCCAAGTCTCAACCAACTTGGTCTTCAGCCAGTTGTCAGGTCCCGCGGACCCAACTGGACTTCCCGCCAGGACTCAACCATCCTGGACTTCAGCCTGGTGTCTGGTCCTAAGTCTTTCAACCCTGCACACTTGGTAAAGAGGTTAAATACACACAACCCTAACTTTAACCACTTTGTCATACATCAAAACCCGAGTTTGACCGTTAGTGCAAACTGCACCAACAACATCAACATAATGTAAGCACCTTATTTAAAAGTGAATGAATAAATTTTATTAATGAATGACAATAACCATCATTATTTTACAAATAGATGCAACCGCAATAGCAACTAACTCACTTTAATTTACTAAGCTTTAATAATGTTTCTGCAATCTCCGCATCTTTATTCTTCTTTAAAAATGCCTTGGCTTTCTTCAAGATGTTGCTTTTGACCTTTTGGAGTTCTTTCCCTTTAGCAACTTGTTGATCAGATAAATTTGTTTGAGTAGAAGTTGCAGATTGTGTTGTTTGCGATGTAGATTGTGACATTGATTGGGCAGGAGCCTCCTCATCTTCAGCTTCATCCTCTCCCTCATCCTCGTCCTCATCCTGAACAATTTCTTTTTCTTTGCCTTTGTCCTCGTTGGGTGGTCTTACCTGAGTTAATTTTATTTTTTTTGGAAGTGGCTGAGGGTCATCTGAGCCTTTGCTTTCTAATTGTATACTCAGTTGTCGGATTGTCTCGTCAGGCTTATCTTTGATTATATCTTGATCAACTATCATTCTTTTCAACTGATCATCTTTCTCCTTAAGCTGGGAATCCTTATCAGCAATTATTGTCTCCTTCTGAGCAATTATTTCATCTTTTTCTTTGACCAGGGAATCCTTTTCAGCAAGTAGTCTATGACTCTGAGCATTTATTTGATCCTTGTCCCTGAGGGTTGTTGCCAACTCAATTTTTACATCCTCCAAACTTTTAAGAGCTACATTTAATTGTTGCTGTAAGGTATCAATATGTTCTTGCTTTTGTATACATTCATTGCAGCTTTCCTTCTCTAAGGCCTGTAGTCTATCTTCTGCAGCCTGGCTTCCTTCGGTTGCCTGCTTTAATACCTCACTGTGTACCTCAAGTGGTTCAGTTGGAGGAGAGTAGTGAGGTACTAAATCCAGTTCTATATCAAATGGGATTAAATCAACCAGAATTAAATTTGTTGGCACACGGTCGATCATCCTTTTGATACTCTCTACATGAGCCTTAGGCCAATTCCACCGAAGAATTCTTGGCAATCTATGAGGATGATGAGGAGCAGCAATACTAATATGTTCAGTAACCCAAACCTGCAACATGATTATATTCAGTAATTAGTATCCATCATATCATATATTAGCAGGCAGATGCACTCTAACTTACAGCCAAAATATTTGGAAATCCCTTGAGCAAGGGAGCCTTGGCCGGTTGGCTTGTATCACCTACATGTGTTGTACGCCTCAATGTGACCTCCTTTCCAATGGCTTCCAACTGAGGAGCCATGAAATTGTACAGAGCATTGCACCAATTATAGTTTGGTAGATTGTCAAAATCATCAACGCAATCAATGAGTGACATTGCTGGAATGGGAAGTGTGCTGCTTGTACCACAAAAAAGAACTGTGGAAAAAAAATACAGTATATACATCTGACAGTACAGCTTGTCATTGGATGTAGACTTCGTTATCAGTTTCTCCAAATGCTTTGCAGAACAACTGGAATCTTCAAAATATTCCTTGTACAGTGGGCTAGAGGCCTCATTGAAATCAAGTTGGATTACCTCTCCATTGTCAGGTAGTCCTAGAATAAGTGATAGGTCAACCTATGTGAAATTGAGTTTTTTCCCATGGAACACAAAGCTCTTTTCTTCTTCATCCCAATTATCAAACATATTTTGAACCTGAGGTCTTACACAAGAACTAGTGGGGAGGTCGAGGACCCATGAAAAGGGTGTTTGTCGAAGCAATTGTTCTTGTGCTGGTGTGGGTGGAACAGAATCTATAAAATTTTGGAAATGGCAAAGACTACTTTTCCAGTTCATTCGTTTAGTTTGACCTCTGTTGGCAAAACTCATATACTGGTTTGGCAATTTGATTTTTCGTTGTGGTTGTTGTTTTTTCCCATGACTTCTCCCAGGACCTTGATGTTTCTTTGAATTTTTAGCAGCAGCTTCCTTTGAAGATGATCTTTTCAGAGCCATCCCGAACTTAGGAACCATCTAACAAAAATTATGCGAAACTGATGCAAAAATGACACTTAGATTTCGTTCGTCAAGGGTATCCTCACATTCGGTCATTGAGTGGCAACAATCGGTAACCCTAGGTCAGAAGCAAAAACTACACTGAAATGAAAAAAACAAAAAATTTTGTTACGTACCTTTCGACTAGTCCGATGAAGAGGATGTCGGCCACCACAACTCCAATGGAGGTAAGCACGCTAACTTCAAAGCTATAGGCAACAAATCACGAACTACGAGACGATTGCTTACCACTATGGACCCAAGGACCCTATATAGCTCACTAACTGCTGGGCCTGATAATAGAGGATTTCAGACCCTAAACGGTAACTTTTTTTTACAGTTATTTTACAAATAACTTAGGTATATTTTTTGTATTTCAAATATATAACACATATCAAAATTAAAAAGAAATTTTTAATTCTCAAATATTTATCTGATTTTCCACAAATCAACCTGAAAATTAGAGGGATTAGAGGAATTTGTTTTTTATCAAATATTTCAGGCCCTCGGATGATTTTCACAAATTTACCGAGGACCTGAAATATCTTTATTTCAGGCCCACGTCGGGCCTGAAATAACTTTATTTCAGGCCCGAGGTGGGCCTGAAATAAAGATATTTCAGGCCCAAGGTGGGCCTGAATAAAGTTATTTCAGGCCCAACGTGGGCCTGAAATACATTTATTTCAGGCCCACGGTGGGCCTGAAAGAAGACAATTCAGGCCCAGCGTGGGCCTGAAATAAAAATATTATTTGAGGACCACCCTTAACCATATAATATTTTGACTTCATCCCCCAAGTTGGATTACATATTTTATCCCTAAACCCTAAAATACTCTCTCCAAACCTCACCCCTAACTACTGATAATGGTTTTGTAGAAATCCAGATATGGGAGGTCAGCAAAACACACTGATGGAACTAAACTACACCTATAGCTTTGGACAAAATTATAATTTGAGGTTTAGGACACCTAAAATACTTTCTCCAACCTCAACCCTAACTACTGATAATGGTTTTTCAGAAATCCAGATATGGGAGGTCCATCAGTGGGGTTTGAGCAAAACCCACTGATGGAACTAAACTACACCTATAGGTTTGGAAAAAATATAAATTTGAGGTTATGGACACCTAAAATACTTTCTCCAACCTCATCCCTAACTATTGATAATGGTTTTTCAGAAATCCAGATATGGAGGTCCATCAGTGGGTTTTGAGCAAAACCCACTGATGGAACTAAACTACACCTATAGGTTTGGAAAAAATATAAATTTGAGGTTATGGACACCTAAAATACTTTCTCCAACCTCATCCCTAACTGTTGATAATAGTTTTTCAGAAATCCAGATATGGGAGGTCCATCAGTGGGTTTTGCGCAAAACCCACTGATGGAACTAAACTACACCTATAGCTTTGGAAGAAATATAAATTTAAGGTTATGGACACCTAAAATACTTTCTCCAACCTCATCCCTAACTGTTGATAATGGTTTTTCAGAAATCCAGATATGGGAGGTCCATCAGTGGGTTTTGAGCAAAACTCACTGATGGAACTAAACTACACCTATAGCTTTGGAAAAATTATATATTTTAGGTTATGGACACCTAAAATACTTTCTCCAACCTCATCCCTAACTGTTGATAATAGTTTTTCAGAAATCCAGATATGGGAGGTCCATCAGTGGGTTTTGCTCAAAACCCACTGATGGACCTCCCATATCTGGATTTCTGAAAATCCATTATCAGTAGTTAGGGTTGACGTGCTAGAAACTATTTTAGGTCTCAGAAACCTCAAATTATAAATTTGTCAAAAGCTATAGGGCTAGTTTAGTTCCATCAGTGGGTTTTGAGCAAAACCCACTGATGGACCTCCATATCTTGATTTGTGAAAAAGCATTTTCAACAGTTAGGGATGAGGTTGGAGAAAGTATTTTAGGTGTCCTAAACCTCAAATTATAATTTTCTCCCAAACTATAGGTGTAGTTTAGTTCCATCAGTGGGTTTTGAGCAAAACCCACTGATGGACCTCCCATATCTGGATTTCTGAAAATCCATTATCAGTAGTTAGGGTTCAGGTTCTAGAAAGTATTTTAGGTGTCAGTAACCTCAAATTATAAATTTTTCCAAAGCTATAGGGCTAGTTTAGTTCCATCAGTGGGTTTTGGGCAAAACCCACTGATGGACCTCCATATCTTGATTTGTGAAAAAACATTATCAACAGTTAGGGATGAGGTTGGAGAAAGTATTTTAGGTGTCCTAAACCTCAAATTATAATTTTCTCCAAAACTATAGGTGTAGTTTAGTTCCATCAGTGGTTTTTGAACAAAACCCACTGATGGACCTCCCATATCTGGATTTCTGAAAATCCATTATCAGTAGTTAGGGTTGAGGTTCTAGAAAGTAGTTTAGGTGTCAGAAACATCAAATTATAATTTTTTCCAAACCTATAGGTGTAGTTTAGTTCAATCTGTGGGTTTTGAGCAAAACCCACTGATGGACCTCCCATATCTGGATTCCTGAAAATCCATTATCAGTAGTTAGGGTTGAGGTTCTAGAAAGTATTTTAGGTGTCGGAAACCTCAAATTATAATTTTTTCCAAACCTATAGGTGTAGTTTAGTTCCATCAGTGGGTTTTGAGCAAAACCCACTGATGGACCTCCCATATCTTGATTTGTGAAAAAGCATTTTCAACAGTTAGGGATGAGGTTGGAGAAAGTATTTTAGGTGTCCTAAACCTCAAATTATAATTTTCTCCCAAACTATAGGTGTAGTTTAGTTCCATCAGTGGGTTTTGAGCAAAACCCACTGATGGACCTCCCATATATGGATTTCTGAAAAACCATTATCAGTAGTTAGGGTTCAGGTTGGAGAATGTAGATTAGGTGTCCGAAACCTCAAATTATAATTTTGTTCAAAGTTATAGGTCTAGTTTAGTTCCATCAGTGGGTTTTGCTGACCTCCCATATTTGGATTTCTACAAAACCATTATCAGTAGTTAGGGGTGAGGTTTGGAGAAAGTATTTTAGGCTTTAGGGATAAAATATGTAATCCAACTTGGGGGAAGAGGTCAAAATATTATATGGTTAAGGGTGGTCCTCAAATAATATTTAATTCAGGCCCACTGTGGGCCTGAAATTTTTTTATTTCAGGTCCACGGTGGGCCTGAAATAAATGTATTTCAGGCCCACTATGGGCCTGAAATATCTTTATTTCAGGCCCACCTTGGGCCTGAAATAAAGTTATTTCAGGCCCAACGTGGGCCTGAAATAAAGATATTTCAGGCCCGAGGTGGGCCTGAAATAAAGCTATAGGTTGGAGAAAGTAGGGATGAGGTTGGAGAAAGTATTTTAGGTTGGAGAAAGTATTATCAACAGTTAGGGATGAGGTTGGAGAAAGTATTTTAGATGTCGATAACCTCAAATTTATATTTTTTCCAAAGCTATAGGTGTAGTTTAGTTCCATCAGTGGGTTTTGAGCAAAACCCACTGATGGACCTCCCATATCTGGATTTCTGAAAATCCATTATCAGTAGTTAGGGTTAGGTTCTAGAAAGTATTTAGGTGTCATATTTTTTTTCCTATATTGTTTTTTTTTTGAGCAAAACCACTGATGACCTCCCATATCTGGATTCTGAAAATCCATTATCAGTAGTTAGGGTTAGGTTCTAGAAAGTATTTTAGGTGTCGAAACCTCAAATTATAATTTTTCCAAACTATAGGGTAGTTTAGTTCCATCAGTGGGTTTTGAGCAAAACCCACTGATGGACCTCCCATATCTTGATTTGTGAAAAACATTATCAACAGTTAGGGATGAGGTTGGAGAAAGTATTTTAGGTGTCCTAAACCTCAAATTATAATTTTCTCCAAACTATAGGTGTAGTTTAGTTCCATCAGTGGGTTTTGAGCAAAACCCACTGATGGACCTCCCATATATGGATTTCTGAAAAACCATTATCAGTAGTTAGGGTTCAGGTTGGAGAATGTAGATTAGGTGTCCGAAACCTCAAATTATAATTTTGTTCAAAGTTATAGGTCTAGTTTAGTTCCATCAGTGGGTTTTGCTGACCTCCCATATTTGGATTTCTACAAAACCATTATCAGTAGTTAGGGGTGAGGTTTGGAGAAAGTATTTTAGGCTTTAGGGATAAAATATGTAATCCAACTTGGGGGAAGAGGTCAAAATATTATATGGTTAAGGTGGTCCTCAAATAATATTTAATTCAGGCCCACTGTGGGCCTGAAATTTTTTTATTTCAGGTCCACGGTGGGCCTGAAATAAATGTATTTCAGGCCCACAATGGGCCTGAAATATCTTTATTTCAGGCACACCTTGGGCCTGAAATAAAGTTATTTCAGGCCCAACGTGGGCCTGAAATAAAGATATTTCAGGCCCGAGGTGGGCCTGAAATAAAGCTATAGGTTGGAGAAAGTAGGGATGAGGTTGGAGAAAGTATTTTAGGTTGGAGAAAGTATTATCAACAGTTAGGGATGAGGTTGGAGAAAGTATTTTAGATGTCGATAACCTCAAATTTATATTTTTTCCAAAGCTATAGGTGTAGTTTAGTTCCATCAGTGGGTTTTGAGCAAAACCCACTGATGGACCTCCCATATCTGGATTTCTGAAAATCCATTATCAGTAGTTAGGGTTCAGGTTCTAGAAAGTAGTTTAGGTGTCAGAAACATCAAATTATAATTTTTTCCAAACCTATAGGTGTAGTTTAGTTCAATCTGTGGGTTTTGAGCAAAACCCACTGATGGACCTCCCATATCTGGATTCCTGAAAATCCATTATCAGTAGTTAGGGTTGAGGTTCTAGAAAGTATTTTAGGTGTCGGAAACCTCAAATTATAATTTTTTCCAAACCTATAGGTGTAGTTTAGTTCCATCAGTGGGTTTTGAGCAAAACCCACTGATGGACCTCCCATATCTGGATTTCTGAAAATCCATTATCAGTAGTTAGGGTTCAGGTTCTAGAAAGTATTTTAGGTGTCAGTAACCTCAAATTATAAATTTTTCCAAAGCTATAGGGCTAGTTTAGTTCCGTCAGTGGGTTTTGAGCAAAACCCACTGATGGACCTCCCATATCTTGATTTGTGAAAAAGCATTTTCAACAGTTAGGGATGAGGTTGGAGAAAGTATTTTAGGTGTCCTAAACCTCAAATTATAATTTTTTCCAAACCTATAGGTGTAGTTTAGTTCCATCAGTGGGTTTTGAGCAAAACCCACTGATGGACCTCCCATATCTGGATTTCTGAAAATCCATTATCAGTAGTTAGGGTTCAGGTTCTAGAAAGTAGTTTAGGTGTCAGAAACATCAAATTATAATTTTTTCCAAACCTATAGGTGTAGTTTAGTTCAATCTGTGGGTTTTGAGCAAAACCCACTGATGGACCTCCCATATCTGGATTCCTGAAAATCCATTATCAGTAGTTAGGGTTGAGGTTCTAGAAAGTATTTTAGGTGTCGGAAACCTCAAATTATAATTTTTTCCAAACCTATAGGTGTAGTTTAGTTCCATCAGTGGGTTTTGAGCAAAACCCACTGATGGACCTCCCACATCTGGATTTCTGAAAAACCATTATCAGTAGTTAGGGTTGAGGTTGGAGAAAGTATTTTAGGTGTCCTAAACCTCAAATGATAATTTTTTTCAAAGCTATAGGTCTAGTTTATTTCCATCAGTGGGTTTTGCTGAAAACCCACAAATGGACCTCCGATATCTGGATTTCTACAAAACCATTATCAGTATTTAGGGGTGAGGTTGGAGAGAGTATTTTAGGGTTTAGGGATAAAATATGTAATCCAACTTGGGGGATGAAGTCAAAATATTATATGGTTAAGGGTGGTCCTCAAATAATATTTTTATTTCAGGCCCACGCTGGGCCTGAATTGTCTTCTTTCAGGCCCACCGTGGGCCTGAAATAAATGTATTTCAGGCCCACGTTGGGCCTGAAATAACTTTATTCAGGCCCACCTTGGGCCTGAAATAAAGTTATTTCAGGCCCAACGTGGGCCTCAAAATTATAATTTGAGGTTTGTAACACCTCAACTCCACTGAAGGACCCATTGATGAGGTTGGAGAAAGTATTTTAGGTGTCGGAAACATCAAATTATAATTTTTTCCAAACCTATAGGTGTAATTTAGTTCCATCAGTGGGTTTTGAGCAAAACCCACTGATGGACATCCCATATCTGGATTAATGAAAAAAAATTATCAACAGTTAGGGATCAGGTTGGAGAAAGTATTTTAGGTGTCGGAAACCTCAAATTATAATTTTCTCCAAAGTATAGGTGTAGTTTAGTTCCATCAGTGGGTTTTGAGCAAAACCCACTGATGGACCTCCCATATCTGAATTTCTGAAAATCCATTATCAGTAGTTAGGGTTGAGGTTCTAGAAAGTATTTTAGGTGTCGGAAACCTCAAATTATAATTTTTCCAAAGCTATAGGGCTAGTTTAGTTCCATCAGTGGGTTTTGAGCAAAACCCACTGATGGCCCTCCCATATCTGGATTTCTGAAAATCCATTATCAGTAGTTTGGGTTGAGGTTGGAGAATGTAGATTAGGTGTCCGAAAATCAAATTATAATTTTTTCCAAACCTATAGGTTTAGTTTAGTTCCATCAGTGGGTTTTGCTCAAAACAGTGCATAACCCAACAGTGACAGAATATATCATCCTATAGGTTTTCCTATATCTGATTTATATATATATATTGTTGATTAGATTATATAATGATTTTTAGAATAATAATCTATATTTACCTACAAGATGTGACAGAATAGATCATTTGGCACTAAACAGTGCAGCAACTGGCACACAACAGTGCATTATCAGTTATTATATCTGACCGTATCACTTGGCACACAACAGTGCAACAACTGGATTTGAATAAACATCACCCAATTGTTTTGTTTTTGTTGACAATATATTATATAGAATAACAACATCTACATAATCATAACAACATCCACATAAGGAGATTTTTCCATACAAATCGATGTCAATCAACAGCAATGGATTTTTACATCACCAATACAGTTTTCAGATTATCTCAAGTTTTACAAAACATGTCTCTCAGAATATTAACTGTCAGCTCAAATCTGATTCTACTCATGTCTCCTTGTTTGAAATCCATCTTCTCATCATATAGGAGACATCGAACATATTGCATGACAAAGAAGGCACAGTCCACGTTGAAATTAACAAACACTTTTTTAGATTTCAATAAGTGGGTTTATAAAATACTTTCTTATTTTAAAAAATAAGAAAGTTCTTCCTCATTTAGTTACCTATGTTCTTGTTGGGGACATTTTTGTTTGACGGAGGGCCATTTGTCCAAGGGATGATGACTTTGTAGATACGGATGAATAGCCGTAAGTTCCTCGCGAGTATATTGTTTAAGTTCTTTTACCTGTCAAACATATCATGAATTTATTAATCACCATCAATGACATTTTAGAGAAAATGATGACCATATATAAGAATAAAGGAAGGTAGCTCACCGCTGTGTCAAATTCATGCTTATATTTACGACCACTAGCAAGAGAATTAAAATGATTAAAAGTCATGGATTCTGTATCCACCGCCAACAAGTGAAAGTGTGTATTATCACTGCACAAAGGGATTAAAATAAATCTAAACCCTTGTTCAAGTATATCAGTCTTCATCACTTGTTGCAGGGAAATCTTTCTTGACGATCTGATTGATGCCTACAAATATGCATTCACAAAATTAATAATACCCATATCATAATATTAGGTCTTGTACAATATATCTGTTTAATTAATATACATCACTTACTGTGAAGAAGGTTGAACAATATATTGACTTGTTGTATGACCTACCACATGCGGATGCTCCTCTAAATAAAATTTTACAAAAGGCATCAATGACCTCGCCTTTTGTAAAAACCTCTCCATTGAGGATTTGTAAGAATGAATGCAAATTCAAAGCAAAGGGTGCATCCTCCCAGATAAATTCATTTGCCAACCTGCCATGTAAATTGATATGATTATATATTACATAAGAGAATATATAAAAACTAACCTAAACTATAATATTTTGTAACTTACTTTAGATTCTCCAATCTATTTATCAGGTAGATCACTTCTTTATCTTTATTTTTCTTCTTTGTATTCATAAAATATTTCTTCACAAACTACATCAATAAAATTTATTTAGCCCAAACTAATTATTGACTAAATTCAATACAATTGATGTATTTTAAATGAAATTAACACACTTACATCAATGCCTTGTTGCCTCATTTTGTATAGTTCGGAGGTTCTTCTTGTTTCCTCCTCTATGTCTTCTTCAGACATGACTTCCATTACATCGTAAATGTTTCCTCTTGCATCATCCATATCCTCCTCACTAAGTTTCCTTTTTCCCTTGTCCATAACATTTGATATTTGTTTCCTGTCCCGCTTCCCCTTAGGTAAAAGCTGGTGCCATACTGAACTGTCAATTGGAGTATCCCTGTAATCATACCGAGTTCGGTCACGTCCTCTCCTAGGTGTACAAGATACTGGATCAAAAAGAGGATCGACTACAGGATAGCTTTCTTGACCCTCCATGCCTTTTTTTCAATAATTGAAAGTAATTCCTTAACCCTTTCATTCAAACATATATTCTCCTCTGTTAGCTCCTTGATTCGGTTGTCCTTAAGAATGCATTCACCACATAGCCTAACATCTCCTTCTAATGTCTCCATTGCCCGTGGTATGTCATCACCGATATCAAGGTTCTCAAACAATGTGTTCTCATGTAGGGTAGGAATTAATTCAATAATAACCTGTCAATTACGAAGTACACAAATGTTACTACCTCTCTATCTAACTCAGATAGATCACATTTAAGAATAATTACCTCTTCGGACGAGAGTCGGTCGACAAGGCCCCTCACCCTACTAATATGCGAAGGAATATTCCTCCACTTATTTATTCGGGGCCCTTCAACATTGAATGGTTTTTGAATTGGTACATGCTCCAAAAACCATGCCTACACAAATTTTTGCAGCCAAATACATTAATGACATCAAAATATTATAAAATTTAACAAGCTAATTCTACTCACTGCCAAAAGCCCTGCAAATCCCTTTAGGTAAGGGAGGTTGGTGGTGCTCTCGTTTCCCTGAGTTGATGAAAATAAGTCCCCAATCTTAGGTATTTGTGGAGACAAAAATTGATGGATAGCTTCTACCCAATTGAATCTACCTAGATTGTCATAATCATCTACTATATCTACAAGACCTAGAGGAACCTTATATGTACTAGACGAAAATAAAACACAAACAAATATATACAAAATATAAAATTTACACACTAATAACACATCATCCTCTGATTCAACACTTTTAGAAAAATGTTTAAGTAACTCCTCAAGTCTTGTTCTTGTAGGTTGTTTTCCTTTTGAGAAGTAAGTACGATAGAGGTCACCCGATGCTTTAGTTGAATTAATAGGGACCGAAACACCACGGTCCACTATACCCAGTATCAAAGCAACATCTCGTCTGGAGAACGCAACCGGTACACCTGAAACAATTACAAAATTTAGTTATCATCAAGAATAGAGGCTTGAAATTATTCCACGTTGGGCCTGAAATGATTTCAATTCAGGCCCTACGTGGGCCTGAAATGAATTCAATTCAGGCCCGACGAGGGCCTGAAATGAATACATTTCAGGCCCGACGAGGGCCTGAAATGATTACATTTCAGGCCCGAGGTGGGCCTGAAATGTATTCATTTCAGGCCTACCGAGGGCCTGAACTAAATTAACTTCAGGCCCTCGGTAGGCCTGAAATGATTTTATTTCAGGCCTACCGAGGGCCTGAAGTCATTTTCACTTCAGTCCCTCAGTAGCCCTAAAATGAAATGATTAAACTTTATCAAAAACTAATCATTTCAGGCCATCTATATTACTGTCTTATCTTACTATAGATACTATAGATATTGTCTACAATTCATAACTAAAACTATTACCTGAGAATTTAAAACCTTGCGAGGTTGAATCCCAACTTTCAAATATATTAACCAAAATTCCATGGATATGCTGCAATTCTTGTATGTCCAGGAAAAAACTGAAAGGCGACCCTTTGATCTTCGCAATGTGTCGATCATTTAAAATGTCAAATTCTTCAAAAAATTGTTTAAAGTGGCCTAAAACACTGCACCAACGTAATTTTTGTCCAATGTCATCTGAATCCTACAGTTTATATACAGTACAAATTTATTCAGCAAAATAATTTTAAACATGTTGACAAACAATGCTGGTTTGACCTAAGCATATCGCTAACATACCTTGGTGGATAATGCCAAGGAAGAAGACGCTGAACCACCTACAGACCTTTTGCCTGACATTATCAAATAAATCCAACGTGCAGAAACCCTAACCCCTTGGTGTATTATGCCGATCAGTCTCCACTTCAACGTTAACACTAAAACCCACCTCAGGATCACACAGAAACGCTTTCGAGCAATGCCTAGGTTTTGGTTGTCCGCAGGGATTCGGGGGATGAGCTCGCGACTATATCACAGCTAGGGCACGTAGGACTGCAAGAAGGCGAGTTCTTGCGCTGAGAGAGGTTGAGAGTGAGCTTTTATCCGAAATGAAGGACTTCCATTTACGTTGTTGCGCTGAGAGAGAACGGAGAAAATTTCCACTGCTACCCATCCGAACCACAAATTAATATTTTATTGATAAAGTGGTTCGGTTGTCTCGAAACTGTGTTTGATAAAGTCATTCTTTGGCGGGAGGGGTATAAAAGTAACTTTACTATATGGGATGCACCCTTTGGTATAATAGAAACCATGGTACTCCTTTCGGTAATTACGAATAGTTAGATACGCCCTTTGGTAAATTGCCGAATAATCTTCTCATTTTTGATATTTGACAATATTCTTAAGTTATACTTTGGTCTTAAAGGTTTTATGTCAAACTGAGAGCTATCAAATTTCTCTAACTTAAGGTTCAATCTCCTCCTTTGATATAGATCAAAATGTTAACTACCTAAGGTCAACCTCAAGCTTTGCACCAACAATAATATTTGAAATAGTTTTCAAAAAATTTCAAGTTTATGAAAATAATATTTTTGAACGACATATATTTAAGCATCGTCAAAATTTTTAATTTTTGAAAACACTTAGAATATTTTGAAAATAAGGCAATGTTTTAAAAACTAATTTTGAATAAGATTTCTTTTAGGTATTCAAAGTTTTTTAAAGAAATTTTTGCAAAGTACTAAGGATTTTTTTAGAAAATTTGTACTAAGTATTATAAAGGTTTTTCAAAAAAAAAGTTCTTTTAAAGAAATTTTTCAAAGATTTAAAAAAAAAATTCAAAGAATTTTTTATTTTTAAAAAGACTTTTCGAAAAGTTTGTCAAAAGTGTAAAATCATAATAATTTTTTGAAGTGTAATTTTAAAATCTTTTTATATATTAAAAAAAATCTATGAACTTAATATACTCTTAGGATATCTTTATTAACCACAAAGAAGACATACCTAATGTCTAAGTATTCGAAATTGACCTATGCATCTTGACTCTAAATATTGGTTAACAAACATGATTTTTAAAGGTACATATATACACACTAACAATCATGAAATTTTTTAAAATATTACTATATTGAATAAACTATTTTGAAAATAGTTTGAAGAAAATAATCTTATAAATTTTTTAAACTTTTTCAAAATATTTTCAATTTAAGTGTCTTTATCATCTCACTCTTTCTAAGTGTCTCAGTATAGTCAATCACGATGATCTAATAAGTTTTGTGAGATGATTTGTCAATTTTACTTAATTCAAATATAAGTTTGAATTGGAAAAATTGTTTGACCTTGTGTTAGATTCAGGTTTAGTCTTCAGTCAACTAAATGAATATTTCAAAACTTGGCTTCTAAGTCATGGTGAGTCAAGGTCCTTCTTAATCGGATCAACGACCACTTTTTTAGATAAAGCTAGTTCAAGAAATTATATACTTAACAAACTTATTGTAAAACTCTGATCTAACTATTCTAGAATATGGTAAGATAGCTTCATTCAATTTCTCTTAGTTAAGTAAATTAAGTTGGATATTCCTTATGCAACCCGAACATACGTAGACTAAGTCTCCCAAATATATTATCATCTTGTCACGTCCTGTATTTATGATTAAGCAAATGATAAAATATTAACATATATGACATGACACAAATAAATATAAAGCAATTAATTACAAGTATATGTATGTATGTATATGACAAGTACACAATGAGTCAAGCAAGTCAATTAATTAATAATTATTTATTTTTAATAATATATCAAATTCTTAAGTTGATAAATTTCATATGGACTCGCGAAACTGTCCACCCGTTTTAAGTGTATCTTAGTAGTTGTTATAAGTTGTAATAGTTATGGTCGTAGCTTGTATTAAAATGATTTTAATTAAGTTTAAAAATTTTAATTAATTTGGTAAAGAATATTTTAATATAATAATATTTTATATGTAATAACTTTAATAAGTTAAACTCCTTACAAATTATAATTTCTTTTCAAATTTCATTAATAAACTATAAATTTTACAGATCAAATTCTATCTTATAAAATAATAGAATATGTGAAATTAAAATATTGCATTGTAACTTTTTTATGTAAATGTTATAGATATTGGAATTTAGCCAAAGATCATAAAGGATATTTGGTCAAAAATTAAGGATATTTAGCCAATGTCGCGTTTAATAATAAAAATTAATACTATATTCATAGTTTAAAATGTCTTATCGTACGAAACAAAATAATCAAAATATATTATTTTAATAAATTAGTAAAATTCAATATCATAAGACTAATAAAGGCTAGATGCTTTGCCTAGGGAACTTTATTAGATCTACAATATAATATTAAATTAGGTGAATAAAAAAATGTATAAATTAATTTTAAATATAACCCATATTTTGGTATAATATGATTAGGGCTGTTAAGGAAGGGTTCTGGGGACTAAAGGAGCATAGAAGAAATAAAATACCACTAAGGAACTCTAATAATTAAAATAAAAAAGATTGAAAAAGATTATTAAATACTTTAATTTACAAAGATGATCACTTCATCCTATCCCTAATAAGTCAAATTATATGCACATCCTATTACTTCAGTTTATTTTCTTCATGAACATTGTAATCCATTATGTAGTTAATTTAGTGTGGAAAAATGGAGGTGCAAGAAATAAGAATAAATTATAAAAGATGTGTGCGTAAACAACATATACAAGTCAAGATTACAATGACAGAAATGAAATTCATGCAATACAATTTTTTTTTTCAAGAACTTCAATTGATGGAGTGGAAATCTTGTAGTACTTGAGACAAAAGAAGAGGATGAAGCTAAATTCACATCTATTTTTTTTTTATAGAGAAGTTACACATGAAACTAATACCAAAAAGGTCACAAAAATAGGAAAGCAATTGTGGGAGTCTGCAACGCAAACAGATAGGCTGAAACGCCACACTCTGCGGTCCATAGAACGAACAATTCAAGTGCACCAAAGTTTAATCCTAACAATACCTTGTGCACGGAGAGCCTGATGCATACTCCTAGTTCCTGTGAGTTAGTGACCTGCCAGAAGTTTAAGTTGAACATCAGACTCGAGTTATAGCACAAGCATCAGACTCATCGAATATGAATTCAGTCAAATAAAAGGCTGAACATTCTGATCTATCATGCCAAGGTTTAGGCTCACTTATTGGTGACAAATGGCATTTGCAGTTACATAGAAATAAACAATTAGTCATCAATTCTCAAAAAAAAAAAGAAGGGGGGAAAAAGCATTTTTCATTTGCCGTATATCTTCGCAAGAAATTTTGCCAACAGTTTGTACTTGAAAGCTAATCCCCACCTTCCCCACCAAGGTCCCTAATTTTTACTAGCGTATGGCAATAGCCTAATAGGATTGCACATGAAAACTATAAAGTCCTATTTTGCCCCAAAACTACACGAACATATTTCACCATTAATATAGGATAATGACTTTCCAAATTTCATGACATGTTTTAGTTTGCCAACGAAAAAAATGCCTAGTTACCAAATTCTCACTTCTTATGTCTTTATATAAGCTCAGTGTTACTTGCACAGTGAGCCTTAGATGCAGGCTAACATGGTCTACTAGCTTAATTAACATAGTCAGCCAATCTCAAAAATTTAAATAATCAATTCAAACGAATCAGTTTTGATAACGCATGGGCGTGGCCAACAAAAAAGATAAAGAATAAAAAGGAAACACAATTATACCATAAAACAAAGAAGTAAACAACTTATTTAGCGTTTTTGGCTGAATAGAAAAATCAGATTGTCATCACTCCAGAGAGAGATAAGCAAGTTGTATATGTACGCTTATATATAGAATAACACACAAAAAGTTCGTAGTAATGTATTTTTAAAAGAAACTATATAGCCAACCTATATGGCATTGCTAAATTATTCTTATGGATTAAGACTACTAAATAGAAAATCTCATAACCAAAATCAAAATTGTATCTTGGAGAACAGTACTAGGAGAAGATAGGAGTCAAGGTTAAGGAATTAGAAAGTGACTTACATTCAGCTAAACTAACTTCCCTAATGCGTGTTCTCATCAAGAAGATTTCTCAGTTTCTTTTCCTTCTTTTGTGCATGAGGAAAAGCTATATATGTGTCATTGTCATGTTCAAGAGAATGGACAAATGAGTACACAAATAGATGTTTTTGTATCTTCCATCCCACGATGCAAGAGTTTCTCAAAAGGAGACCATTGACTTTTTCATTTGTAATTAATCAGTCATACACAAATCGCACATCACCATGAATATATTTCCTCATAAAGCGAAATACAGATGAATTAAAATTGGCTACCATTTGACACTCTTTATATGTTTTCATCCCCGAAAGTACACCATGGATGACTAATTTCTTGAGGTTGGGAC
Organism: Boesenbergia rotunda; assembly: GCA_024364735.1. Lineage (NCBI taxonomy): Eukaryota > Viridiplantae > Streptophyta > Magnoliopsida > Zingiberales > Zingiberaceae > Boesenbergia > Boesenbergia rotunda. The sequence goes on from JAGFNQ010003577.1 coordinate 291,259, forward strand.
ATCTTCCAATCATCCCAAAAACCCAAGGCCCAAATTTATCACTTATGATAGTCCATCCTAGTTCTAATACATTTACATTTTCCAGGGTCGAGGAACCTCGCAACACATGATATAGTAGTTCAACTCTAATGTCAAAGTTCAATGCCAGATGTTTAAGTTCTGGGAATGAAACTGCAATAGATTCAGCATCAATGAAGAAATCATCCTGACAATCAAACTCTACTGCCCATAGCCTCAATGTTGTTAGTTTAGATGCTCTGGAAATCATTTGGTAAAATTTGGGCGACTTTATAATAAAGTAACTCACATCAATTACCTTTAAATTGTCCATGTTCTCACCAATTTCCAAATGCTTGACCTGGATATCATCTATCTTGAAATGTTTAAGAGAGTCTTTCCCATTTAGCTTTAAAAAACCAATATTTGAGTCGATTAACTGCAAGCTCTCAAGGTTATCTGCCTCCAAAATTATTTTTTCCACACTTACTGTCTTTGCAAATATGCACTTCAATGTAGGACTACTCAGTTCCATTGATGATTGAGAATCTGAAGTGACAAATCTTACAACATCAAAGGTCAAGGACTCTATTTTTGGACACACAGTAAACAATACGCTCAGATCCAAGGCAGAGATAATAACATGTCCAAGAGAAAGAGATTTGAGACAAGTAAATCTGAGATAACTTGATTCAACCCTGATTATAGAATGATGATCTAGATCAAAAGCTTCCAACTTATGTCGACTACATTGCTCTAGAACATTCACATTTGGAATAGCGCGCCCATTGTAGGACAAACTCTGTAATGTTTTCCTAGTGTGCAAAAGCCAAGCAATGACTGGAACAGCTGCAAATTCATGGGTGCTGCCCATATGAATCGAAAGACACTGCAATCCCTTGGTTTGTGATATAGTTTGTGATATAAGGATCTCTAGCTGCCTAGCGGTAATATCACGGGGCCAATCATCAAATTTGAAAGAAAGTGTATGGAGGTACTTCTTGTAGGCTTCTCTCCATTTCCGGCAAGTTGCAGATAAAACAACGACATCTCGAGCAGTTCCAAGATGAGAAAGTATGTTACCAATGATTTCCACAGGAAGATAATCCATGATCCAAGATAAAGTAGCTTAGTCAACCACAACAGTTTGAAGCAGTTTAGTCGCAACAATGAGTTGAATTATACAAATGCAAAATCCGCTTCTAAACTGGAAGACCATTAAAGGAAAAAATCAATCTGAAAAGGTCGACTAACTAACTCCTGCATCTTCCTTTCCTGCAGAAATATTTTCCGGATAAAGAAATTCAAAGAAAAGAATCAAGAGACAAAAATTTTCATCATCTTCCAAAATCTGTGAACAAGCCCCGACAATATGAATATTCTTCACATCAAAATAAGGGGGGAAAACAACAGAAATCTCGCAAGGCAATAATGACAAGACCCATCTTTTCTTCAAACTTCGATGAAGCAACACTGAGTATTTAAACCTATTCCATCAACAACTATGTCAACCATTCATGAAAAATCTTCATCAAATGAACTCGACGAACAGATTCACGATTCAACCTTAAGAACGAAATGAATTTAGAAATCGAGATTTCATTCATCTGAATCAAACAAAATAAAAGACTACAGAGTGTGGATCGAGCGGCATACCTTCCAGTCTCGAGTCCATCGACGAAACAATCAAGAACAGGCGGATCGAAGATCGAGGGTTACCGATTAACGTTGGCGTCGAATAGCAACAAGCGACGACAAGAGTGAGGGAAGAACATCAAACGGAGAAGACGCTTGGGGGATGCTTCGCTACGCTTTAAAGAATTTATGAGTTTAATAATAATATTTATAGTTTATAGAAATATTAAAATTTGAATAATTAATTAATTAATTTAATTCTTCAAGAAATTCGTTTCACAATAACTCCGTAAATTTTCAAATATGCCCTTAGGAATTAACAATATGATTGATTTGGTTTATTAAATCATATTTATATGATTATATCATAGGTTTTGTCTAAATAACTTGTGAGAAACTACTTTATTAAACTTATAAACAAGCTTATAATAATCAAATAAGCTCGAAAGGTCTTAAAATAGACGAGCATCTTTAATATCAAACTCATTAGTCAATTAAGTATGTTTTAAATACGAAATTTCAAATAATTAAATAGGCTCAAATTAAAAGCTAAGAGACATGAGCATTTGGCTCTAAGTAATTATATTAAATTTAAATAATGAAGTATTAAAACAAAGAGACAGTTTGGCCGAGTGGTCTAAGGCGCCAGATTTAGGCTCTGGTCCGAAAGGGCGTGGGTTCAAATCCCACAGCTGTCAGAATTTAAATTTTTTGAAAAATTGTGCGAAAATTTGTTTATTAAATTATTTTATGTAAGAAGAAATAATCAAATGTTGATAAACAGACATTTTTGCCGAGTGGTTAAAGGCGCCTGATTTAAGCTTTGGCCAATGAAGGGCGTGGCTTCAAATATCCCACTGCTGCCAACGTTTAATTTTTTAAATTTTTCTGTGTGAAAAATTGGGCCAGAATTTACTTTATTAACTGATTTTAGGTAAAATAAATAGATCAAATGTTTATTTAGTTTTTTTTATTTTTTCTTCGTGAAAAATTGGGTGAAATTTTCTTTATTAACTTGATTTTATGTAAAACAAAATAAATCTAATAAATAAGTTTGATGTTTGATAAACGAACATATTAAATAATTCATTAAATTAAATAAATAAATTTAAAGAGTTTATTAAATTAAACAAATAAATTTAAATAATTTATTAAATTAAATAAACATTCTTGAATATATTAATCTATTAATATTCATGAATAATATTTACGAATCATATTTATCAATAAAATTTTATCAATATGTTAAATGAAGCAAGAAAATTTTTAAATAAAAAATTATTTTTTCTTTGTGAAAAATTGGGCGAAATTCTCTTTATTAACTGATTTTATGTAAAAATAAATAAATCAAATGTTTATTTAGTTTTTTTTATTTTTCCTTTGCGAAAAATTGGGCCAAATTTTCTTTATTAACTTGATTTTATGTAAAACAAAATAAATCTAATAAATTTGGTATTAGATTTGGTAAGAGTTTATTTAAATTTAATATATAAAAGATTAATTAAACGAATAAGTTTAACCATTTATTAAATTAAATAAATAAATTTGAACAACATATTAAATATATTAAACTAAATAAATAAGATTGAATATGTTCAGTTTCTTAACTTTCATGGACAATATTTATTTCAAAATGAACAAATAAAGTTTGTATTATTAAACTCAGTAATCAACTAAATAAATTTAAAATATAAAAATTTTAAACAATAAATAATCATGAATTAAGAGCTAAAAACCTAAATAAATTAAGCTCAAATTAAACTTAAATAAAGCTTAAACTCATGAAAGAAAATCATGTCAAATTTAAATAATCATTTCAATAACTTAATTCATTTTAAATTTAATTAGGGTAATTTACCAAAAGGCGTACCCAAGAATAGGTATTTACCAAACACAGTACAATGGTTTCATTTTTACCAAAAGGCGCACATAATAATAGTGAACTTCCTCTTATACCCCTCCTGTCATCTACTGTCTTTCTCCTTCTCTCTCTCAGTAACAAATTTCGAGACAACTACAGATACTTTTTCAGACTTTTATTTTAAAATAATATAATATAAAATCGACGCTGAAAACGTTGTAAGGTAAATATCAAAAAAATATTTCAGTTAACAAATATCTCATCCAACGTGATTTAAAAATATAAATAAATAAGTTTTATATTTGATTAATAAAAATTAATATATTAAATAATATTTAATATATATATTAATATATAAAAAAAATATTAATAAATATATTAATATCTCATCGCACGATATTTATTAATAAATATATTAATAAATATATATATATATATAAATATATTAATAAATATATTAATATATAAAAAAATTTGAAAAAAAAACGTTGACTGAAAATTAAAAAAAAGAGTGTGTATTGATTTCAGGCCCACGCTGGGCCTGAAATCAATACATTCAGGCCCAGCGTGGGCCTGAAATATTTTTATTTCAGGCCCAGCGTGGGCCTGAAATTTTTTATTTCAGGGCCACGTTGGGCCTGAAATATTTTGATTCAGGCCCGACGTGAACTCAAAATTTTTTCTATTTTAAAAATATATTAATATATAAAAAAACCTATCAAAACACTTAATTTAAGATTTAAACACAGGGCCTGAAATCATCCCAGGAGAATTTGAAGTCAAATAACTTCATATCGTATAAATAATTAATTTAATAAATAATAATTAAGTATAAAAAAATATTTTTAAAATTAAATTTTTTTTTGTGCCCTAGGCCTGAAGTCATCAGACTTCAGGCCCAAGGAGGGCCTGAAGTCATCAGACTTCAGGCCCTCCATCATGCAAATAAAAAAATATAAAAATTTTTTTTATAAAAAGGTTTAATATATAATTACATATTATATATGAGTGGTTTAGGTATATCAGTGAGTTTGGGTGCCGAAATATCTAATAGGAGTGGTCTAGGAGATGAGATTCTAGGTGCCGAAACATCTAATCTTGCTGTATCACCAATGCTATAGGAGTGGTTTAGGTATATTAGTGAGTTTTGAGCAAAACTCACTGATGGACTTACCATATTTGGAATTCTGAAAACTCTATATCAGTAGACAGGGTTGAGCTAGGAGATGAGATTTTGGGTGCCGAAACCTCTAATCCTGTTGTATCACCAATGCTATAGGAGTTGTTTAGGTATATCAGTGAGTTTTGAGCAAAACTCACTGATGGACCTACCATATTTGCAATTCTGAAATCCCTATATCGGTGGACAGGGTTGAGCTAGGAGATGAGATTTTGGGTGCCGAAACCTCTAATCTTGTTGTATCACCAATGCTATAGGAGTGGTTTAGGTATATCAGTGAGTTTTGAGCAAAACTCACTGATGGACCTACCATATTTGGAATTCTGAAAACTCTATATCAGTAGACAGGGTTGAGCTAGGAGATGAGATTTTGGGTGTCGAAACCTCTAATCTTGTTGTATCACCAATGCTATAGGAGTGGTTTAGGTATATCAGTGAGTTTTGAGCAAAACTCACTGATGGACCTACCATATTTGGAATTCTGAAAACCCTATATCAGTGGACAGGGTTGAGCTAGGAGATGAGATTTTGGGTGCCGAAACCTCTAATCTTGTTGTATCACCAATGCTATTATTTGACTTCAGATTCTCCCAGGGCACAAAAAAAAAATTTAATTTTAAAAATATTTTTTATACTTAATTATTATTTATTAAATTAATTATTTATACGATCTGAAGTTATTTGACTTCAGATTCTCCTAGGATGATTTCAGGCCCTGTGTTTGAATCTTAAATTAAGTGTTTTGATAGGTTTTTTTATATATTAATATATTTTTAAAATAGAAAAAATTTTGAGTTCACGTCGCGCCTGAATCAAAATATTTCAGGCCCAACGTGGGCCTGAAATATTTTTATTTCAGGCCCAGCGTGGGCCTGAAATCAATACACACTCTTTTTTTTAATTTTCAGCAAACGTTTTTTTTTCAATTTTTTTATATATTAATATATTTATTAATATATTTATATATTTATATTTATATTTATTAATAAATATCGTGGGATGAGATATTAATATATTTATTAATATTTTTTATATATATTAATATATATATTAAATATTATTTAATATATTAATTTTTATTAATCAAATATAAAACTTATTTATTTATATTTTTAAATCACGTTGGATGAGATATTTGTTAACTGAAATATTTTTTTGATATTTACCTTACAACGTTTTCAGCGCCGATTTCATATTATATTATTTTAAAATAAAAGTCTGAAAAAGTATCTGCAGTTGTCTCGAAATTTGTTACTGAGAGAGAGAGAAGGAGAAAGACAGTAGATGACAGGAGGGGTATAAGAGGAAGTTCACTATTATTATGTGCGCCTTTTGGTGAAAATGAAACCATGGTACTGTGTTTGGTAAATACCTATTCTTGGGTACGCCTTTTAGTAAATTGCCGATTTAATTATCTTATTAAACAAGATTCTAACATCACAAAACTTTACTAGTTTAAGACCCCATATAACACCAGATTGTGTTCCACAAGTACTTATATTACATAAAATCAAATTAGAAGTTGCATTAAGACTGTATTTGATAGGGGGTAATCCATCCTGTAATGTAATCAAGATTACATTACAAGTTAGATTCCTTTGTTTGGAATAATTTTAAAATTGTAATGTAATAGAATCTCGATTACAAAAGTGACTCAAGATTTGTAATCTCGATTACAAAACAAAACTGATGTAATCCGATCACATTGCATCTTGTAAAGTTGTCGGCCGGGCAGCGGAGGCCATAGTTGTCGGTGGTCGTTGTCAGTCGTCGGCCGCCAATCTTTGATTACATTATAGGATGGATTACCCTTCACCAAACGCAGTCTATGGTTATCAAAGATTACATACAACTCGTTACCGTCAATCTTTGATTACATTATAGGATGGATTACCCTTCACCAAACGCAGCCTATGGTTATCAAAGATTACATGTTATCAAACATAGTAATATAATTTTGATTATATTATATTACATTACAAATTTGATTATATTACAGATTCGATTATATTATTTTTTACTAAACGTAGCTTAAGAGGCGTTTTGGCCGGATGGTCTAAGGCGTCAAATTTAGGCTCAGGTACGAAATGCATGTGTTCAAATCCTACAGCTGTGAATGTGAAAAATTGAGCGAAATTTTCTTTATTTTAGGTTTCCAAATTAGAAATATTATGGCTACGTTTGGTAGGGGGTAATGTAATCGGGTCTGTAATGTAATCAAGTTTGTAATGTAATGTAATGTAATCTTGATTACATTGTTATGTTTGGTAATGAGTTGTATGTAATCTTTGATAACCATTACAAGTTGGATTCCTTTGTTTGGTGAGTGGTAATCCATCCTGTAATGTAATCAAGATTGACGATCGACGACCGTCGCCGTGCGGCCGGTGACCATTGACCGGCCGGCGACCGCCGCCGGCCGACGGCCGACGGCCGGCGATGGTCGCCGGCCGTGGTCGCCGGCCGGCGGCGTTGGTCGCCGGCGGCCGGCCGACGACGGTGGTCGCCGGCGGCCGGCGGCGGTGGTCGCCGGCGGCCGGCGGCCGGCGGCGGTGGTCGCCGGCGGCCGGCGGTGTTGGTCGCTGGCGGCCGACGGCCGGTCGGCGGCGGTGGTCGCCGGCGGCCGGCAGCCGGCCGGCGGCGGTGGTCGCCGGCGGCCGGCCGGCGGCGGTGGTCGCCGGCGGCCGGCGGCGGTGGTCGCCGGCGGCCGGCGGCGGTGGTCGCCGGCGACGGTGGTCGCCGGCGGCCGGCGGCGGTGGTCGCCGGTGGCCTGCGGCCGGCTGCAGGCCGGCGGCGGTGGTCGCCGGCGGCCGGCTGCCGGTCGGCGGCGGTGGTCGCCGGCGGCCGGCAGCGACCAATGACTGTCACCGCCCAATCGACGACTGTCGCCGCCCGCCCGACGACTTTACAAGCTGTAATGTAATCCAGATTACGGAGGTTTTGGTTTGTAATCCAGATTACAAATCATCAACCTCTTTTGTAATCGAGATTACATTACATTACAATCTTAAAGTGATTCCAAACAAAGGAATCCAACTTGTAATGTAATCTCGATTACATTACAGGGTGGATTACACCCTACCAAACGTAGCCATATATGTTTAAATGGCTAAAAATCTCCAATCATTTAATTTTATTAAACCTCGCCATCTGTAAAATTAATTGTCAATCTGCTATAGTCGAGATGATAGGACATTTGACTTTATCTTGATTGTCAAATATGTTATGGACAGGACATTTCACTTTCATCCAGGAGATTAGCCTCCATGGATTTAATTGCAGTGGTTAATACGTAGAAGTTTATCATTTAAAAGTATGGGTTCAAATCTCAGGACAGTCAGGATGTAATTCTTTGGTTTCTGTGTACCTCTTTCACTGCGCACTAACTTCTTCAGTCATCGTGATTTACCTCCTTTGTGTTAGTCCTAGGACGGATTGACGGAGATGCTGAAGACGAATGAATCACTTTTTATTACTTTCACCCAGGAGATTAGGTTCCGAATATCATTTTTTTACTTCCGGAGTAATAATCTAATAGTTCGACCCTCACAAATAATCAATTGATTTATGATTTAAAGTTTAGTTATACCTCTTATCAACCTCTAAAAATGTTAGTTATTTTGAAAGACTTCCATAAATACTGACGGATGGCTCAGATCTAGCCGTTCTCTTGAATGGACGACCCATATTAATCCGATGCTTGATCATCTTGATCCGGATCCAATTCTGACTCAAGTTTGACCCAATCCAATCTAGGTCCATGATCATTTGAAGCCTACAAAATTAAATTCACATTTTAGTGTCAAAATATCTTAAATATACAAAGATTTAAATCAAAAGCCAAAATAGAAAGAATTCATGAAACCTAATGTAAATGCAAACTTAAACATATAAAAGTGGATCAAAACATGGATTAGAGAGCCTAAATTTATCAGCAAAAATGATAATTATCAAATACTCCTCGATTTATTCTAATTAACGGCCAATAGAAACTTTTATAGAGTCAGACTAATTATCTTAGGATTAGTCGATTTGAAGATTTAGATACCTGATACCAACTAATATAAATAAATAAAGAATTTTTTATCCCAGATGATGGTGTAACAGCAAAACACTTTCTCAATTTCATAGATATCTAAGGATCAAGTCTCAATTTCTGTAAATTAATGGAAGAATTTCTCTTAATTGACAGTTAAAATAAGAATGTGAAAGCGTTTTCATATTTACCCAGTGGTCAATGAGAAACTTCCATGGTTCAGGTCGGTTACCCCAAGATTAGTTGATCTAAATTAGATATATAATGCCAATTAAAAAATAAATAAATAATTTTTAATCTCATGGCAATGATGTAGTAGTTATGTCCTCTAAGTGAATAATCAAATATCTGAGGGTTGAATTCAAACTACGGCATATTATAGGGATTTTCATCTAGTGAGACGACAATCCTAAGAACATTGGCGGCTTGTATGGGCCTTTAAGAGCACTTTCCAATTGATCATCTTTCAGATTAGTCTATTCAAATTGTTAAATATCTGAATTATAAAAATAATCATTAACTTAATTTCCAAAGTTTATATTCTAAATTAATGTTATTTTCTTATAATTGGATCAAATGGTTAGTTTGCAAATACATCACAATATTATAATGTTTGTGTCTTAATATTTAAAACTTGTTGAATCTATCACTATCCTTATAGTTTTAGATAGGTTATAAATGAGGCAAACCAAGTCACGTTTTGTGTTATCAAATTTATTTGATAAGATAATCAAATTAAACTAAACAAAATCTAAAATGAATCAACTTATTAGAATGATTATTCAAACTTAACATAGTTTTTTTTTCACAAGTTTAAGCTTTATTCATTTAGATATTATTAAAATCTTATTTTGAGTTTTTTTTAATTTTTATATTTTTAAGTTTATTTGGTTAGTTAGTGAACTTGATATTTTAAATTTATTAATTCATTTTAACAATTTTTTTATTTTTTTATAAATTTGATAAATAAATTATTAATGAACATAATTTATAAATTCTGTTTATACATATAGCTCATGAATAATTCACAATCTATATTAATGAATATTAATAAGTAGAATACATATGTATTTAAATTTATTTATTTAATTTAATAAATTATTCAAGTTTATTTATTTAATAGATTAAGTGTATGTTAAACAAATATAAACAATCTCTTATTAAGTTGAATACTAATCTTGCTCACAAATGTTTGATTCATTTAACCTAACTCATCTTTGAAACTCTTAGCTTTCGAAATCTAACATCCTAGTAATTCTACCAAAAAAAGAGGTTAATACTAACCATCCCCTTTGAGTTGTATGGTATAGGGTAACCTAACACTCAAGAATAAGCTCTCTATAAGTAACACAAAGCAAGAAGGACGGATCAAATTGAACTTTTACTCAAAAGTCTGACTCACCTATTACAAGTGCAAACAAAACGGGCACTTCAAAGACAATTGCCCCAAGTTGAAGAAGAAATATCAAAAGACAAAGAAGACATTAAAAGCAATGTGGGACGAGTATTCAGCCTCCTCCTCCGAAGAAGAGCACCACAACCACCTGACAATGATGGCTAGAACCAACTTCGACTCCGAGTCCGAGTCCGAAACTGAGTCCGAGAGTAGCCACGAATCTGTATCAGTTTCCGAATGATCAAATCCTGATGCAAGTACTAGTATAGAGTCATAGTTGTATGAAGTTATTGTTGGGTGGGGTGTAATGATTACAAACAAAGTCTCTGAAAACACATGAAAATGATCATGGACTTATAAGAAAATAATGTCTTCATTGGTATGAGGTCTTTTGGGTGGAGTCCAAGAACAAAATCATTAGGGCTTAGACCCAAAGTGGATAATATCATATCTTTGTAAAGAATAAAGAACAAAACGGGCACTTCAAAGACAATTGCCCCAAGTCGAAGAAGAAATATCAAAAGACAAAGAAGACATTAAAAGCAATGTGGGACGAGTATTCAGCCTCCTCCTCCGAAGAAGAGCACCATAGCCACCTGACAATGATGGCTAGAACCAACTTCGACTCCGAGTTCGAGTCCGAAACTGAGTCCGAGAGTTGCCACAAATCTGTATCAGTTTCTGAAGGATCAAATCCTGATGCATGTACTAGTATAGAGTCATAGTTGTATGAAGTTATTGTTGAGTGGGGTGCAATGGTTACAAACAAAGTCTCTGAAAACACATGGAAAGGATCATCAACTTATAAGGAAATAATGTCTTCATGTCCAAGAACAAAATCATGAGGGCTTAGACCCAAAGTGGATAATATCATATCTTTGTGAAGATATCTAAATTTTTTTTTGTCATAACAATTAGTATCAGAGTTAGGTCGCTCTTCATCGGACTAACTGCTGGAAGAAGCACGAGTCAGAGTCATGATCCAGATCGAACCATATGGGTAGAACCTTAACTGAAGTAGGGGAGGCCCTGAACACGTCAAGAATGACCTGATGCTTGAGGGGAGGACTTGAGCAGTTATTACTTATTTGAATAATAAATTAACAAAATCCAATGTCTGAGCCAAGTAACTCTTAAAGGAGGATGAACTCCTCAAGGAGCATGCTAACCCAAGTTTGATAACTGATCAGGTTCAAGTCGAAACCTCATCTCAAGTTCAATAACTTGAGGAAGAGAATTTCAATCTGAATGATCTGATTATCAAACTTTAAAGGTTCACCGGAAAAGTTCGTTATCATAGCTAAAGGCCTAGATACGCTAGCTTCTTCGATCTCAGCAAGCCGTGTACAATCGAATCGGATTTAGATTCAAAACCAAACCCACTTAAAAATGATCATCCATGTCCTAAGTTAATCGAAACAAACCTAGAATCCAAGCATGGGCTCGTAAAATTTATCTGATTAATCAAGTCAAAATGAACAAGTATTAGGTCCCTCGAGATCATGTACATGTTTTGGATTGACCTTATCTAAGTCATGATCAAGGGGAAGCCAATAGGAAAAACATCTTTATTATTAGATAAATTGATTGATTGTTTATTTCATTAATGTATGCTTAGCATTTATTCTTGCTTAATCTAGAACAGTTAGATAAGAACATAGGCTTGCTTAACACTAGCCATATAGTACCAGGGTTGGAGGAGAATATGAAATGATAGTACATTAGGGACATTGGTCTAGATAGTCAGGTTGGATAAATAGTACCCTACTTGGTTTATTTAGCTAAGTGAAATTAATTGAAACTACCTGGCCAAATCCTAGACTATCTAGACTAGAGTTTCACAATTGATTAACTAAGTGATCAATTTCATGAATCAGTTTTGTCTTAGAAATTGGTCATTGCTCCAATACCTAAGAAGGCCTCTGTGCCTCGCGCGCTACGGTCTACAAGTTAAAACCTAAAATGTGCACTTAATTGGTCAAAGGTTAAATATAAATATAACACAAGGTCAAACAACCTTTAGAACTCAAATTAAAATTAATCAAGTTAATCTACACTATAATTAAGCTTAAGCATAAACTTAATTATTTACTTAAACTTGATTAATAATTTTTATTTTTAAACTAGATAAAACCTACTTAATAATACTAATAATCCTAAAGTTAAACCTAATTATTAATTTAAATATCAACTTAAATTTTAATCAATTAATAAACTTAATCCAAAAATATATACTCAATTTAATCTATTGTAATTTTTCCTTCTTTTTCCACTTGCTTGGATCATAAGAACAAAAATATTAATAAATAATAATAAATAAATAAATAAGATAAAACTTAATTTGTGACATTTTTTAAATACTTTTGAAAATATCTTTACTTAAAACTATTTTGAAAATCTCTTAAAAATATTTTCAAAAATCTCTTTATTTAAAAATACTTTTGGAAAAATCTCTATTACTTAAAAATATTTTAAAAATTCTCTTTACTTAAAAGTAATTTTTGAAAAATTCTTTACTTAGAAATATTTTTGAACATTCCTCTTTTCTTAATTTTTTTGTTTCTTCATAATATTTTTGAAAAAAAAATTCCTCCTTATGTATATTTTTTCCTTCCTTGCTAAAATATTTTTCTATCACCTATGTTTTCTCTAAGTTATAAATGATTTTAAAATTATTTTTTTTACAAGGTCTTAATTGTTTTTTGATATTTTGCAAAGGGGAGAAAAAGAAAAAATTAAGCAAAATATCTTTCAACTAATGAACCTATGCATAAATTAAGGGGAAGATCAAGTAAAGGGGAAGAAGAAAAAAGTAGTACTTTAAGTGTCTTATACTTAATGTGAACTCATTTTCTTTCTACACTTAACTACTATTTTTTCTGCACTTAATTCTTTTTTTTACTATCCCTCATTTATTTTAAATGATATATGTTTACTTAACTTTAATCATGTTATCATTAATAAAAAAAATGTAGAGATTGTTGATGTAAGAATCATTATACAATCGAACCTAGGTTTTGATATTGGTAAAGGGATAAAAGTTAAGTTTGTTTGAGGTTTGATGTACTTATCAAGTTTGAAAGAAAGTTCTAGTTGAGGCTAGATGAAGAAGTCCTGGTCGGTGGGACTAGTTAAGGATACTAAGTAGGAAGCCCAAGGGTAGAGGACACCAGACAAAAAGTGTAAATGGGTCAAGGACCAGAGTTCTAGTGGAAACTCCTGAGGGTCAAGATCAAACTGAGCAAAAGTCCAAACAAATCGGGTGGACAAAGGTTTGACACCAAGTAAACACTCCCGAGTGGAGTAGTGAGGATGCACGCTCAAAAAAAGAGTAGTAGATATTAGTCCAACCTAAAATTTCATGGGAGATCTAAGTTGAGACAGAACAGCTTGAAAGCTCTCAATCATACTTTTATTATACTTATGCTAACACTGTGATAAAGGAAGCAAGAAATAGGAGCTAGCCAGAAACAAAAAACTCTGGGCACTCGGAGAGGATCTAGGCGACAGGAGGTTGATGGACCCGATTTAGCTAATTAAAGTTGTCACGAAATGTGTGAATCCGTCAGAATTTAGATATTTATAAAATGCTGGAAACCTTTTTTGCAATCAAAATATGAAAACGTAGTAAAGGGGCCACAGGTCGTATTTCTCCAAGGGCTAGTTCAAGTTGTTTGATTCGTACTTGAGTTATGTGTCATCGATGATTTTGGGTTTCAAATAAAATCTGGGATTTGTTTACAATGACAAATGAAGAAGCAATGAGAAGATAAAGAAAACTTAACTAAGTGACTTAAACTAGGTAATGACAATTAAAGACTAAACAATTATGAACTTAAACAAAGCAAAGTAGAATTTCGGATTTGGGGATTCAAACTAATAACAAGTACTATAGCAATCGTATTCCAACACTAAGTAGTTGAATCAAAGTAATGTTGGCATTTAAGATTGAATCTAATACAGAATTATACACAAAATTTCAGAAATGCAAACTTGATACAAAGTAAGAATGAAACTCACTTGAAACACAAGGAAAAGGACTTGTGTGCTAAAAGAAATTAAGTGCAGGTTTATAACTGATGATCACACTGATGTGGAGCAATTAAATGTGAAACAAACAATTTCAATGCAAAATTCAGAAGCAAGTAATGCAAAGCAGCAATTCAAATTCCCAAGCTTATGTGCAGGAATGTATCTAATGCAGTAATGATATGCATGACTTAATGAATTAACTGCATGAGTTCGGAAATGAGATGAATGTTGAACTAACAAATGCAAGCTAAATACTAGTCACTAATCTAAGGCTCCAATACGATTAAGAAGAGCTATTGATTTCTTGACACCGAAATGCAGAAGCAAATGAACTTAAATGGCAGAAATGAGCTGAAATTGCAAAAATGGGAATCAAATTACAGAAATGAACTTGATACACAATCTGAAATTGGCACGCACGATTGAAACTGGATTCACTGTAATAGAAACAAATTGCAATGTAAATTCAGATGACAAACTAAGATTCAAACTCAATTCAGAGAACTAAATGAAATTCAGGCAAACAAAAGTGATATGCAGAATAAAAACTTGATACGCAGGGAAAGAGCTGAGCAAAAATACAGTAATAGAACTGATTCAAAGCAATCTAAACTAATTGCAATTGCTCTCTAAAGTTGATCTCTAATTTCAGGAATTTAAACTAAGCTCAACTAAATTTGAAACAAACTGATGGAAAATTCAGAAACTAGGGTAATTTGCAATGCAGAGAACAAGAATTCAGAACTTGATACGCAGAAATTAAATTGCAAAGTAAACTGAATTAGAAAAGATTCGTTCACTAAACAAGCTCCTAACTAATTACCTTGCGTAATGAAACCTAATTTAAGCTGGAACAATTCAGAAATAGCAACTAAAGTGGCTGATACGAAAGAAAACAGAACAGAACAGAAATGAATTGCAAGACAGAAATGAAATTACAACTAAGAAAAGAAGAAATACAACTAGAAACTAATCCTCGATCCTTCACTTATATCAAGACCTCCTTGTTCGTCACGCAAGGGCAAGCCAAGAACCCCTTCAACTCGCAAATCGCTGGGAAATTCAGCTCCAATGTCAGATCTGCTCAAAACTGCACGCAGCTGGAAAATCCACTCCAAACTCCTAGATCTCAATGTGAAGAGTTGCGATGATGATTTGGAAATCATCTGAGCTCATCCTAGGACCCCTACAGATGGTTCAGATGGAAGGAAATGGGCGCGATTGAGATCCAAGAGCTCAAATCACAAAACTGTCAAAACCCTCAAACAGCTCTGCATCCGGCGCAATTTGGAGCTGAAATCTCCACTGAAGCTTCCTCCCAGCGATCCAAATCTTGCTCCAAGGTTGTGATCGAGTTGGCCACGCCTTCACTGAAGAAAATTGCCAAAGAATTGAAGAAGAAATGAAGAAGAACGAAGAACAGCTACTGGAATTGGCGAAGACGCGACAATCAGATCTGAACAGGGCAACCATTTAAGTAGTTGAAGCAGTGGACGGCTGAGATTGATTCCGCTTCATCCAACGGTGGATCCTTGTCCGATTTGATTCAAAATTTCCAGATCTTGATCAGTGGTCAGGATCATCCTCGTCGTAGCTCGGATCTTCCAGATTTGTAGCGGATGGCACAGATCAAGCTGATCTTTGAATGGATGGTCTAGATCCCTCTGATCGTGATCCAACGGCTAGATGATCTCCGATTGAGTTGAAACCTTCAGATCTTGATCTGATCGCTTGATTAGCCTTAACCTCAGCTCGGATCGATCAGAAATTCTCCGATGGTCTAGATCTAACCGTTCTTGCATCGGACGGTCCAAATGAGTCGACGCTTGATCACTTGATCTAGTCCACTTTTGACTCAACATTTGACCCAACATGACCTAGGTTCATGATCCCTCCAAGCCTACAAAAGTTGATCAAAAATTTAGTGACAAAACAACTCAAATATATCAAAATTTGCAATTAAGTCCAAAAAGAGTATAAATCCTAGAACCTAGGGTAAATCCACAATTATACAAGTAAAATATGAGTCAAACACGTATTTAAGTATATAAAATGATCAACAAAATGATACTTATCAGAGGTCCGAACGACATGAATGGATTCAGATGCCCTAATGACTCGAAGTCCATCCCGCATCCAGATGATGTGGCACACCATGATTGGGTGATGTATGTCAGATACAAATGCTCGAATTGATCCAGGCACCCGAGAAGGGATAAATTCAACAAGGATAAAGCTTTGTTCGAATATTGCCACGTTAGCAAATCAGGCACCCAAAGTTGAATAAATCACCTACAGAGGTGAATCGGATCTACCATGTTGAAGGTGCTTGGAGCCGATCCAAGTTCCCGGAGTACTACATAGAAGTATCGAATAACAACTTCGAGACAACTTTCACATCATTCCCAAATGTTGTTATGCACCTCTCTGATTTTGAAATGCCGCAACACTCAAGTTTCAATGATGCAACAACGTCGTGATGAGCTACGAGTTCAAACCAACCTAGCATTTGATAATACGTAGTTAGTTGTTTCTTTTTATATTATCATTTCTTTTGTACGGTTTTATTTCAAGGGGCTAGTAAGATTGTTACTGAACCATATGATAGTAAAAGAATTGAGCCTTCTTCTCTTTTGAGAAAAGGCTAATATTGATTGCCCACCTAAAGTGGTCAAACCGATTGCGGATTTTGGAGTAATAACCACAAGACTACAAACCACGTAAAACCAAAGTGTCTCCCTTCTACTCTGTTCTTAATATTCCATTGCACAACTTTGATTTTTTGAATGATTTTTGAATGCGTACGAAACATGCTATTCATCCCCCTCCCTCTTGCGCTTTCTCGATCCAACAGACTTGACTTGCTTGATTTATCACCTATATATCATGCTCATTCATATTGTCATATTCAATAAATTATTATATGTCATGTCATGCATATTATCCATGTACTTTTAATTGCTTATCTTAGAATGGATGGATAGGACAAAGGAAATTTTACCTTGACAACATAGTATCAGGACACGATGAGATAATAATAGGTTGAGGGTACTTAGATTGAGTGTGTCTAGTCTAGATAAGGAGATCCTACTTGGTGCATTTAATTTAGTAGAACTAGCAGAACCTAACTCACCACATTTTAAACTAGTTAGACCAGGGTTCTGTATTGAATTGGTCAAGTGTACAATTTCTTTTGTTAGCTTTGTCTAAGGAAGTGACCTTTGATATGATTAAGAAGACCTTTGTGTCTTTCCACAACCTGAAAGTCAATTTAATAAATACCCACTTACTGACCCAAAGCTAACTTGAATCTAATCAAAGGTCAAATATCTTTCGCAGAATCATTGTTCATCTAATCAAGTCAAAGTGAAGGACTCATCTCATATAACTTTAGGTTACCATGTATTGGTTGTACTGAGACACATAAAACTGGTGAGATGATAAGGAAAATTAAATTGAAAAAAATCTCAAAATCTATAAGATTATATTCTTAAATTTATTTTCAAAATAGTCATTTCAAAATTATATATATATATATATATATATATATATATATATATATATATATATATATATATATATATATATATATATTCAAAATCTTATACACAATTGAAAAGTGTTGACTAACATTAAGCTTCTGGATTCTTATGTCAATTATAGAATCCTAGAACTTAGACACTTAGGCATGTTGTCTTTGTGGTTAGACATATAAAATGGGTCAACCCGTGATAGGGCGAGCCAACCCATCAAAAAGTACTAGTCATATGATGGTTGGAGCAATTGACTTTAGGTCAAGGTTGACCAGGTGACCAAACTTGGTTGACTCATATTTGAGTTTTGATATTTGATCAATATGTTAGTAAGATATCAAGTAGGTCAAACCATTAAGGTTGACCAAATAATTGATGGTGAGAAGAAGAGTTGAGTATGTCAAGTTGACTAGATCATTGATGGTAAAGAACTTAAGTAGATCAAAATTAACCAAATACTTGGCAATATCAGAAGTCCAACAGAGAGTTGGCACGAGAAGTCAAGTAGGTCAAGGTCAACAAGATACTTGACTAGAAGTGGAAAGTCTAAATGGATCAAGGCTGATCAGGCACTTGGTGGTTGAAAGTCTAACAGGAAGTTAACAAGAGGAAAAGCCAATTAGGTCAAGGTTGACCGAATACTTAGTAATCGGAAGTCCAATGGGAAGTTAGCAAAAGGAATATCCAAGTGGGTCACGGAGAACTGAACACTTGGCGTAAGTGAGGAAGTCTTGACAAGATAAGGTTTAGAGCTGTCAAACAGGTCAACCCGTGGCGGGGCGGGTCGGCCCATGGCGAGCCGGCCATTTGGCGGGGTGGGACGGTCGACCCGTCATCTAGGCGGGTTCGGAAATCCCCAACCCAACTCAATCCAAGGCGGGCCGTCGGTTACGCGGGCCAACCCGCGGGTCCATCAAAATATTTTTAAAAAAATAAAAAATTAAAAAAAATCATATATTTAGATTTCATCAATCAAATATATTAAGAAATATATTTTTTAAATATAAATGGATACAAACGAGTACTCATGTGATGAAAAATATTATTTTTTATTTCAAAATAATAACAAAGAAAGATAATAAATTATCATAAAATATAACTAACATGTAATTCTCAACTCGCGAGTCAACCCAAGCCCTTCGCGGGCTGACCCGTGCGGGTCGCGGGCCTAGGTGGGTTGGCCCGTGGCGGGCTTGGGTTGCTTAAATTCTAACCCAACCCGTTTAAATTGATTGGCGGGGCGGGCCAATCCGACGGGCCCATCCCAAATTGACAGCTTTGATAAGGTTGATTGAATGCTAGGCAACAACAAAGACATGGTAGGTTGAGGTTAACCGGATACTAGACAATGATAAAGTCTCAATAAGTCAAGGTTGATCAGATATTAGGTAATATGTCAAGGTTGACCAGATGTAAATGAAGTCTTAGTAGGTTAACATCAATCGAATACCAAAAAAAAAACATGAATTCACCTTTGTAAAGGTTGAAATCAAAATTAGCAATCGATTAGCAAGAGTGGCAATCGGTTGGCAAACCCTAAAACTAGAATTTTAGGTTACTGCTTGACCAATCGATTGATAATCGATTGTTAGTGTATTTAGGGTGAACAAAACGATCCCAAATCAGCTGGCCCAATGTTGGAAGCAATCAATTGATTGGCGCAATCGATTGACTAGGTAAATTAGCCGCTCTATAGTTTAAAACGATCGGAATTGATATGACAATCAATTTGTGAGTAAATTCAATCGATTGGTTAGCATAAATTAGCCCAAAGAACATCTTTTCAAAGAGGGTTTTGAGGCAAATGGGCAGCGCTAGATCTTGAGGGGTTAGACGCGAAGTGCTACTGTATTTCCAACCATCAAAAGGCTATCCAAAACAACAAGCAAGTTTCCAAAGCAAATATTTCATATGTAAAATTTCTTTTACTTTCATCTACATTCGTATTTGTCTTTCATGTTATGTTCTTGTAAAAACAAGGTTGTGAGAGGCTTCTTAGCCTCCAAAAGGTATCCAAAAAGAAGAAGATTCATAGTGGAGGGAGATCACTAAGAGTAGAGTCCCCTCTTCTAGGTCTCACAACTCCTAACAATGGTATGACAGGGCGAGGCAGGCCGGCCCACCATCCTAGAAGGCTTAGATATCTCCAACCCAACTCAAGGTGGGATGCAGATTAGATGGGTCAACCCACAAGCCCACCAAAAAATTTAAGAAAATTAAAAAATTAAAAAAAATGTAAAAATTTTAAGTTTGGGTTATGATTTAGGCAGGTCCTACGAACCTATTGACCCATACTTAAGCTTGAGCGTATCGCAAAACTACTAAGTATGTATCCCCTAGATTTTCTTAAGTATAATTAGAAGCAAATGAAAAGAAATTACCTAAGGTCGTCAATTCTCAAAAATCTAAGCTCTATGGATTAGTATCTTGTCCTTAAATCAACAACTTAGCCTTTTCATCCATCATGAGTCATCGAGATAAATTCAACTCACTAGCCTTTCCAGGAAAATTTTGGGTGGCTCTCTTCTTAAGTTCTAAGTTGATGATGAAAGTGGAGCTCACTCAAACACACATGCTTCTTGCACTACCATAGGCTTGCTTATTATCTACTCTCCACCATTAGTCATGATTAGGATCAACATCTACAAAAACAAATGAAAGACATAGAAATAGTAAGAAATGGAATAAAAAACCAAGCAAATGGAAAAATGGATAAAGTGGAAGACTTGAGTGCTTGAGGATGTTTTTAATGCTCTTTGCTTCTCCATACAGTCCCCTAATGATCTCAAAGGTGTTGTGAAGTCAAACTTAAATAATTGCCTTTGATTTGGATGAAGACACCTTCCTTGTTCACATGTGCCAATTCTTGTCTATGCGTGTCAACTTTGCTTACTTTTCTTTTCTCATTCTTCTTTTTCTTCTTTCTTTCCAGCTCAGATTTGTATCAAAGAACATATGATATCAAGTGAAATAGATACTCAACATAAAATTTTCACTCAACAACCCTTGTAACTCACTCTTGATACACTTCCTTTACAAGTTGGCACACTTCCATCATTTGTTCTCTCTTTTTTTTCTTCAGATTTCGGCTTCTCAACATCACTTTGATACCTTGCAATTCTCTGGTTGCCTTACATCAGTTAGCATCAATTAGTAATTGCATCAAATGAAAGTGGAAACCTCAGGTGTTCCTCTCACAAATTCAAATCAGCACATGGAATTTCAGCCCCTTGCATTCTTCTTTCTTCTATTCTGATCAGCAGCTTCTAGCATCCATTGGTTTTTCTTAGATCCGAAATTGAATGTGCACCTTCAACTTCAGATGCATTTTACACTTAATATCTTGATTCATAGCTTCTTAAAATTCAGATTACATGCTTATACTGTTAGTATTATGAGAGAAGTTTCCTAAGGCAATCGTTTTATGATTGTAAACATTTATTTTAATAAATGAGAATTCACTATTTGAGTATACATGTTTGTGTATTTGATTGGGATCTTAAACTCATTTACTGAATGTCCGCAATACAATTCACAGCATGAGAGAATTTGTGATGGATTCATAACTAGTGATTATCTCTACATGTGCAATTGTGAAGTATTGAAAATATCCCTAGTCGATGAATTGATAAATACGGACACTATCAATTCTGTTGAGACTAGCATGGGTTATTCTCTAATCAGCTGATTCTCATTGGCTGGTGACATTGGGATGTCCGGAGATAAACATGAATGCTAGTTAAGGGAACTAGTTCATTGGAGTGACTAGCTGTAAAACTTCATATGGTAATCTACATATAGATATATCAATGAAGTTCTTACTGCAGCTTAAGTGCGATGTTCCTTTGACTTGCGGTGATCAAGTCATCTTGGTCATGGAGACTTATACTTTAACATCTTAAGCAAGCATCTCTAAGGAGGTGTGGACCCAGGATGGTTGGATATAAGCCGAAGTACCCGAAGATGTTTGAACAGCCTACAAAGAATTCACCACTCCTTGCGAGGAGATGTATACCCAGGCCTATCGTCGGATTGTTACTCAAAGCCTCTGGCCAGAGCATGTCATGTTTAGAGTGTGAGTCTCTTAAATACATGAGAGTAATTAGAAATCCAAAGGACGAGAGAACATTACTTGGGCTAGGTGTGACGTAGTCAGCCTAGTGGGGACTGACACACACAGACAATGTCCTGAACCAAGTGGGTATAAGATGGTGAAGGGAATGAGGCACGATTCATTAGAGCTGCTGAAGGGTTTCAGAATTATTTCTGAGGTCAACCGTTGATCTTTCGATTAATTGGGGGTCATGATGTACTACTAGGTGTCACTCATGATCGTTCTATAATTGGTTGATTATAGACGGCCAACATAAATCGAAAGCCTATTTAGTCACACGCACTACGAGTAATCTGAAGGATTTAAAACGAGTTGAAAATTGGATTTTCCAATCAAGAGAAATAAGTCGAATCTGAATTAATCAGAGGCGCAACGGAAGCTTAAAATGGCTAAGTCTTTTGAAGGCTTATTGGGCGAATTAAATGAGTTTAATTCGCGATGGCTTTGGCTTGGTTTGGCCGGCCAAAGAGGGTACCCACCCTCTTTGGTTTGGCCGGCCACCACAAGGAGAGAAAACCAATTAATTTGGTTTAAATTATAAAATAAATCAAGTGCAATTTGTTTTATAAAATTATGGATAAATAAATTAATTTATATAAAGAAATTTATATAAAGAAAATTGTAGAAATTTATTCTTTTTATGAAAATTAAAATGAACCATGAATTGGTTTAATTTTAATTTATAAAATCAATTATGAATTGATTTTTCCATGATAAGAAAATTTTATACAAATTTTATTCCATAATTAAAAGGGGAGATGTGTTTGTTTTATTATAAAGTTAGTTATAATAAAACTTGGCATAACGGAATAATTCATAAGAAAATTATTAAGATAAATTTCTTATGAAAATTTATTCCGTTAAGAGAGACTTGGCGATAAAGAGGCTACTATATAAAGGTGCATAGGCAAGGCTTGGAAATTAATTCAAGTGATCAAGGATTCTTGCCTAGCCTCTCTTCCTCTCCTTCTCTCCCTCTCCCTCTCCAAGTGGGCGCCGGCCCTAGAAGTTCCTCCTAGGGTTGCCGTGAGCCAACTCCACCAAGAAGGCACCGAAGAAGAAGAAGAAGCGGGTCGCGACTCCTTCCTTCCTTTCCCCGGAATCTTGATTCCGTTACTTGGTGGTTAGTTTCCATCTCTCTCTCTCTTTATATTCTAGTTATGCCTTTGGAGAATCTAGTAGTTCTTGTCGGCACGAAACTCGTGGCTTTGCGAAGTCATCCCAAAGAGAACTCGGCGTGGACGCGAATAGAGGCGAAGCTTCCAAGGGACGCTACGGTTGGATCTTGTCCCTTTCTTCGAGTTACGCGAGGTACTAAGTAAATTAGTTTACTTTTCTGCAAAATTTTAATTTATGATCATGTCAACACATCATCAGGTTGCATGCTAGATACGTGGTTAAAATAATTTGAGAAATTATTTATGCTAATTCTTCCGCTGCACGTAATTATTTTTAAAAATTACGAACCCGTATCCATGTCAACATGCACCCGGTCCCAACATATACTGCAATGCAGGGCAGTTTTTTTTAGCTTCATTCAGCCTTTCGAATTCTGTTTCTGATCTTCCATTTCTACTTTTGATACTTTCAGCTTGTGCCAGCTTCTGTCAAACTTACAGCTCCTCAAAGCCTTCAATTCAGAAGCTCTCAGATGTAGTACTCGGCAGCTACAAATGCAATGCAGTTCAGATTTGGGCAGTTCTGAATTTTTTCTCAGCTTTTGATCAGCCCCTTTCGAATTCTGAACAGCTGATTTCAGGCCTCCAACAGGGTGTGGCTGATTTCCTTCGCAAAGAACAGCTCCCATCCCAACATTTCTGCCCAAAGGTAGGTTCACAGAATTTTCTTTCTTTTTGGCACAAGTTTCCTTCATTTGGTGCCATTTTTCTCCTCATTGCAGATTTTGTCTCTTCTTTTTATTTCGTGTGGGTCTTCAAAGAATGATGAGAATTCTAAATGTCTCAATTGCTTCCATACTCAACCACTCCTTCTTGAACTTCAAACTCACTCAAAATGTAATTGTTTCCATCCTTCCATTACAAAATTTTTTTCTTTTTGGATCAAAATGCCTTCTTGATACAAAACTTTTCCAAAACACTAATCACTCCCCCACACTTAAATCTTTGTCCGTCTCGGGCAAGGTAGCATCAAGAAAACATCCCAAGCAAACAAATCCTTAGAAAAATGGGATTAAGAGTAGGAAAATAGAAAGGAAAATCGAAAAGAGAATGTATCAAGTATGATCATTGCTAAGAATAACATGGAAAAGGGAAACAATTTGATTAGTCTTCATAGATTTGATCCAATCAACGAAATATGGTTTTGAAAGAACCTAAGCAAGTTCTAGAATACAATAACATATGTGTATCACAAATATAAGGCTAATTCTCACTAGGCAAAAATAATTCATCTTAAGTCCTCAATCAAGAATCTAAGGAAAAGTAGTACTCAAGCATCCAAGATTTCATCCATGAACTCAAACCCTAAGTATTGATAACCAAATTTAATTTATTTTCAAAAGACTCTAAAATGACAAGAAGATAACCTAAAGGGATACATTTATTCCTAGTCATGCAAGAAAAAGTGCTAAAAGAAATAACAAGGTATTTACAATGACTCCTATTCATTCTACTCTACTCATGTATTTACTAGCAAGAAAATTCTACTTCTAGAAAGCATGAAAATGAAAATTGCAATAAAAGAAAATACAAGAAAGAAAAATCTCCCCTTTATTTCTGGTGGACGGAGTCTATCCAGAAGTAGCCTCCATCGTGGTAGTGGAGGAACATAGGTGGTTGAGAGAATTCGGACTCCCCCACACTTGAACTTCACAAAAAATTTCTCTGGTGGCCTAAGGCGATTCAGGTTCAAAATCCATGGAAGGAATGGAGTGCTTCGAATTAAAGTAAAATCATCTCCTCCTTTATGCCTACTAGAAGTCCTTCCAGGAGGTTGATGTCTGTTCAGTTGGAGCACCCACTCCTGAAGTCTTGTAGACCCTGCAAAATAATGTAATACCTCTCTCAAGCGTGCAGGGTCAGAAAGAAATGATATAAATTCAGTCTTTGCATGAAATGTATCCAAAACTGCATCACATCCAATTAAATCAATTTGTGGTGCCTCAATAAATTTTTCACAATTATTTTCTACAAAATTTGCATCCAGGATTTCATCACAAATAATAAAATCAATCCTTGGCACTTCAATAGAAATATCACAATTATTTTCTACCAAGGATGTATCAAGTAATGTATCACAGCCAATAAAATCAATTTTAGGTGCCTCAATGAATTTTTCAAAATTATTTTCAGCATAAGATATATCAAAAGACTCATCATAACAATCCACAATACTAGGCACTCCTAAAAAATTTTCACACTCAGCATTGGCATCTGATTTATCACAACATGCTTTATTTCCAACAAATTCTACACTAGGTACCTCTAGGGATTTTTCACAGTCAAATTCTACAAGAAATGCATCCCTAAGTATATCACAAACAATAAAATCAATTTCAGGTATCTCTATACAATTTTCAGAAAAATTAAGAGGAGAATTTACCTGATCGTGCTGAAAAATACTTGGAGGTTCTACAAGAGTAGATGTATCCGTGTTCTCCTCCAGGTAATGTGCAATCTCCTCTTCAGGTTCAGGTTCTGGTGGACACTCAAGTAAAATAGGTGATCCTTGGGTTCTTGCTTCCACCATGCAAGTCCCTACACTTTCTGGTAATTGTGGTGGTCCCTGGGGCATAGTGCAATCCCCTACACCTATGGAATCATCTCCCATGCATGTTCCCTCAACCATTCCTGTATCAATCAAATTAGAAAAATTAGGATCATTAACAACTAAATCATCACAAGATAAAAATATAGAATGATCCTGTAGAGTTTCATAATTGAATTCAAAACTATCACAAGCCCTGCTATCAATCTCCTCCAATGCCTCTAAATCAGTAGGAATGGGTGATTCTTGGGGCTCAGTGCAATCCCCTACACCTGTAGATTCATCTGATTGTCCTGATCTTTGGGCTTGTATCTGATTCCATTGATCAACCAATTTTGCAAGGCGTTGTTGTTGTTGTTGTTGTTGTTGAAAATTTTGCTGTTGTTGTTCTTGAAAACGTTGCTGAAAATTTTGCTGTTGTTGTAGAATTTGTTGCATCATCTCCATCATCCTTTGGTGTAGTGCCTCATCCCAATCAGGATCATCAAAGCCTCCTTGGTTAGTGTGGAACTCTTGTTGATCTTGAAATGTAACATAAGGCTGCTGAAGACCAAGAGTAGACTGTGCATTCTGAAATGGAGACTGTGGGGGCTGATCAAATGGTTGAATAGGCTGATTAAACTGCTGAAAACTTGGTTCTCAATTAGGTGGAGATTGCTGAAAATCATGGTTCTGAAATTGAAAACACTGAAATGGAGGCTGAAAATTCTGATTGTTTTGTGGAAAGTATTGCTGTGAAGGTTGTGATCCACTCTGATTTTGATATTGGTTGGGCTGAATTGGTTGGAACCCTTGCTGAAAATTTTGACTTGGTTGAAAATCCTGCTGAAATTGTTGAAATTGTGGCTGAAAGGATGGTTGAAATAGCTGAGAATTACCGCCCTGAAAATTCTGGTTTTGAAGTGGACATTGCTGTAGTGAGGACTGAAATGGAATGGGCTGGGAACTCTGATTTTGTTGCTGCAAATTCTAGATGCAAGGCTGAAAATTCTGGAATTGTGGAAATTGATATGGTTGTTGGAAATTCAAATTATCTTGGTACCCTTGCTGAATTCCTTGAAAAAGTGATTGATCTTGTTGATAAGGTGGCTGAAAATTTGGCTGAAATTGCTGAAATTGGGGCTCAAAACCCTGGAATTGTGGCTGCCCACTGTGAATTTGTGGCTGGAAATTTGATTGATTTTGCTGAAAATTTTGGAAAGGCTGAAAAAACTGGTTTGGTTGTTGAAAATTCGAGTAGGGCTGTTGAAAATCTTGATTTGGTTGCTGAAATTGCTGGATAGGCTGAAATTGTGGCTGAGGTGGCTGAAATGCAGGCTAAATCTGCCGCTGGTAAGTAGATGAATGAGCTTTATGTCTTTGTTGGTATTCCAACACCTTAAACACATTTTTTAACCCCACCAGTGCATCTTTGAGCTCTGTATAGTCCTCTGGTGAAAACATTTTGATCTTACAACCCTATCACAAAACAAACAAGAAAAATGGCAGCAACCGTATACAAAAGATAAAACAACAGAAAATAGAATCAAATGATATGCCCATAAGTACACAAGCAAAAATAAAAATCAACTAGTTGCTTCCCCGGCAACGGCGCCAAAAATTTGACGGACCCGAAATAGACTGTCACGAATGTGGGTCCATCAGAATTTAGAATTTATAAATGTGCTGGAAACCCTTTTTGCAATCAAAAATATGAAAGTGTAGTAAAGGGGTCATAGGTCGTATTTTTCCTCGGGACTAGTTGATATAATTTGATTCTAACTTGGTTTATGTGTCGTTTGTGTTTTTGGGTTTCAAATAAGTAATTGGGTTTTGGGTTGTAATTCAGAGATGAAATCGCAATGGAAAAGTAAAGAACCTTAAACTAATGCACTAAACAAGAAGTTGGCACTAAAGAACTCAACTAATGGTAAACCAAATCAAAGCACTTACAAAATTTTTGGAAACTGATTTCTGATTTCAAAGACAAAAGAAATGCTAAGCAATGAAGAAGAGGCAGTGATGGGAGTTTTCGGTAAGCAAATCGAGCTTAAAACAAGTGCTAACTATGGAAGTCGGAAATTAAGCAACCAACAATATTAACTCAAACTAACTACAAATTTTGGAAGCTAACCAATGCAAAGAAAATTCAGGGATTCTAAAGGTGATATCAATAGACTTCAAAAGCTGTCCTACACCAAAAAAACTAGTGAAAATCTGATGCAAATCAATGCTCCAACAACTTGGCACGCAAGATGAAACTCTTGTGCCAAGGCTGAATTTTTGTGCCAAAAACTGATTCTAACAGTTCAGGATTGCAGCTGATCAAATGCAATTTGAAAGGCAAACTATCAATGAAGAACTTGGCAGGAATTTATGAAGAAAACCAGTCCCAAACAGTTCACTTTAGACACAAACCGAAAACTAAAATGAATGTGCAGAAATTTCAGAAATTATGAGCAGAATTGGAATAGATTAACTAGTTGAATGCAAAACAAATGGAACAACTACGAACACTGCTCGAATCTAGCTCAAGGAGCAATGAACCTAGTGATTTCTGAATTTGGCTAGCAATTCAAATACAAACTGCAGCAAAGAAAAGAAAAACAGATTCGAAACTGAAAACTCAAAACAGGCAAGTGCAGAAATTCACCCACAAGCCAACGCAAAATTTGATGCAATAAGGAGGAGATCTGAAGCAATGATTCACCAAACAAGGGCCTTTTGAAGTGCTGAAATCTAAAATGCAGAAACAAACATTTAGAAAGCAGAAACAAATTGAAGAATTCAGAATTTAACTTGGCACGCTAGCTAGAATTTGGCACGCAAGAAATGAAATTGCAAACTAACTGAGATTGGATCTAATTGTCACCTAAACAAACTCTTAAACTACTTAGCTCTAAGAATTAAAACCTAATGAAGCTAAACAATTCAGAAATACAAACTCGATAGCTGCTAAAAGAAAATGCAGAAACAGGACAGGTTGCGGCAGAAATGAAACTACTGCAAAAACAGAAATTAAACTAAGGAAAACTACTCCTCGATTCCTTCCCGAGTTCAAAATCTTCTTGGTCGTCAAGCAAGAGCTGGCTTCGAACCCCTAAGCTCAGCAAATCAGTGGAAAATAATTTCTGAAGTCGACTTTGCTCAAATCTGCGCTTAACTGGAATTTACCATCCGATCCACTCTATCACAACTGATGGAGCTGCGGTGATGATTTGAGAATCGTCTGAGCTCACCTGAGAACCCCTACAAGTGGCTCAGACGCTTGGAAATGGATCGTGGATGAGAAGCAAGTGATCGGACTGAAGAATTGCCGAAACCCTCAAACAATCCCTTTCCGGCGCAAATTGAACTGAATTCTTCAAGGAAACTATCACCAAGGATTCAGATTTTGATCTAAGGTAGAAATTGAGGGGTCGCGCCCCTTTGGATTGAAGGAAAAAAAACTGAAGAAATGGAGAAGAAACGAAGAAGACGAAGCTGCGGCAGAGACGCGACAAGGAGAAGCTGCGCAGGATTTTTGATTAAATACTTAAGCATGGACGGCCCAGATTGATTTGAGGAAATCCAACGGCTGATCTTGCTCTGATTTGAGCCAAACTTTGAGGATGATGATCTGGGGTCAGGATCTGCCTTGTGGTAGCTCGGATCCTCTAGATTTGCAACGGATGGTCCAGATCAACCTAATCTTTGAATGGACGATCTAGAGCCCTCCGAGCTTGATCCAACGGTTGATTTAGCTCTGATTGGGATGAAACCTTCAGATCATGATCAGAATTTTTGATCAACCCTAACCCTAGCTCGGATTGCTTCAGATGGTCCCGGATGGCTCAGATCTAACCGCTTTTGAATCGGACGGCCCAGATTAATCCAAATCTTGATAACTTGATCTGGGTCCACTTCCGACTCGAGTTTGACCCAATATGCCCTAGGTCATTGAACCTTTCATGCCTACAAAAATAGATCAAAAATTTAGTGGCCAAATAATCCAAATATATGTAAATTTATAATTAAGTCCAAAATAAAAGAAAGTTCTAAAACCTAGGGTAAAATCATAATTAAGCAAGCAAAACATGGGTCAAACATGGATTTTAACAATTAAAATAATCAACAAAATGGTACTTATCAGTATTCCACTTTAATTTTTTATTTAATGGGGGAAAAATCTCAACTCGCAAACCAACTCGAGACTACCACAGGTCAACTCGTGCAAGTTGTGAGCCCAATTGGGTCGGTCCGCCTGGACCTCTCCTAAAATGAATCGATAAAATTTTAACCCAATCTGTTTAAATTATTTGGCGAGGTAGGTCAACGCGATGAATTCAACTCAAATTAACGACTCTACTTGTGATTAACAAGAATATCCTAAGGATGTCTTAGGATAAAGGGAGGTCCCTATTTAAAAACTAAGTAAAAACAGAAAAATTTTCTTTAAGTCAAATTGGCATTTTCTTCAACAAAGATTTTGAAAAGTAATTTGGAAAATATTTTTAAAGATTACTTTGAAACTGGGTTTAAGATTAATTCTAAAACAATTTTAGAAATTTGGAAATTGCTCTTTGCAAATTATTTGCAAAAAGATTTTGAAAAGTTTTACTCTACTTTAAAAATTTGTAAAAATGTTTTAAAACTATTTTGCAAATGAATTTGACAAATGCTTTGAAAATTTAAATGTTTTTTGAAAATGTTCTCACAATAATTTTGATTTTTTTAATTCAAAAACTTTATGTATACAAATTAAATTTTCAAAACGGTTTGAAATACTTTAAAGATATGTTGAAAATGGACTTTGAAAAAATTATTTTTTGCAAAAAAAAAAAATGAAAATGCAAGATTTTGAAAAAAAACCTTAAGATTTTGAAAATATTAGGTTTTTAAAGGTGTTGAAAAAAAATTAAGTGACTATTTTCAAAGAAAATTTTAAAAATATAATGATCTTTCAAAACAGAGATAGATGGAAATTGTTGACTAAAGGAAAATTTTGATATTAGTGGTGCAAAATCTTAGGTGGACTTTAGGGAATATATATATATATATATATATATATATATATATATATATTTTATAATCCAAGTATCCAGCTCTTGGAATTTGATAAGTTAATATTTTTTTTTGATATAAGTTAAAGGAGGAAAGGATGATTTTAAATTAGAAAATTTTAGTTCCTCTGGAATTGGTATAAGATATAAGCCTAACTTAAATGTATTATCAAACATAAAAAAAAGAGATTATTGATCCAATCATCCTCCCGAATTTCAATGTTTGACAATATACCTAAATTGGTCAAGGTTGTCTAAGGATTGATGCTAATATGACTAGATGTTTAGAAGTAAGTTAAAGGGAAAGTCTAGCCAGGTTAAGGATAACTAGATTATTAGCAAAGAAAAAGTCTAGTTAGGTCAAAATTGATTAGATAACTTTTAGCAAAAGGAAAGGCTAATCAAGTCAAGGTTAATGAGGTCAAGGATGAAGTAATGTCTAGCAAGTGTAAAGTCTAGGTATGTGAAAATTGACCTGATATCTAGCAAGTATAATGTCCAGGCAGGTAAATGTTGACCTGATGTCTGGCAATGTGAAAGTCTAGGAAGATCAAGGATGACCTTGTCACATCTCGAGGAGCCGCTAGTCCGATATAAATCGGATAACACATCCCCTGTACGGCGGACAATTTGAAACAATAATACATGTCCCACATGACCCCTCATACCTCGCCCAACACGGTCGGAACATATTGCACATCCATAAGAACTAAAATCCATCACAAACAGTAGGATCATGTATCGTCGCGACTACGATAAAACAAAACACCAAGTATGTAGCCCTCCATGGAGACCGACACATAAACACGCATAAACCACAGCACATACAAGTCTATAGAACATAATGTGAAAAGAAATGCAATCATCTATAAATAAAAGGAAAATTACGCTGCGAACCAAAAATAGTACGAAAGGAGGAGGGATTGGCTGCTAAGCTCTCCTGGCGACAACATCCTAAAACGGATAAATAAGCAAATGGAGGTGAGTCCAGGTGGACTCTGTTGGTAATATGACCGATATGCATAGTATCAAAAAACTATAAAAGCATAGAAGAAACAAATGGATACAGTCTCATAGGAGTAATCAGAATACATGATTGAGAACTGAATATATATACATACTAGTGACAATCCCACCTACGGGGTAATAGGTCAATAAGCTCATACTCATAAATAATGCAAGGTTACCAGAATAAATACAAAATATCTCCTGTATGTGTATGTCAACTAAGTACAGCAACCATAGCTCAATGACAAGCACAATTAATGTAATTGTCTATCATGCCCATGATGCAATGGCATGGTCACTCCTGACACCAGTCAGCCACCGTCACAAGTCATATATGAGGTCGAGTATGTAGCGTTGTGACACTGTGTGAACTCTGCCATCACAACTCCTGCGTGACCGAGTGGTAGGATGTTAGTGGAGTCCTCACTCCTGCCCCATATCATATGGGGGAGATATCTCTCTCATCTCCTCATATCACCAGAAAGATGAGGGATTCTAACTGGCTACTACACTCCTGAAACCACTAACCCATGAGTAGTCGTGCGAAGCAACACAAAGCATTGCACACCAACCCCTAACCCCTGAGTGGCTGGGTGTACAGATCCAAATATAACTGACAACCCATCTCAACTACAAGAGAGTCAAGGGTCGCTAGCTATGCAATAGTACAAGGATGGTGCATGATACTGACACATGCGAGCACCAACGGATCATCATCTATACCTTAATACGACATGCACGAGTGAGAATCATGAATCATGATCTACAACTCAGCTACTAGGTGTACATGCAAGGTATAACTAGTGATCAATCAATGTCAGATATAATGTGACATAAAACTACTCCTATGCACACGTGCTCACGTGTATACTTTAAAGAGTAAGAGTATCAAGCATTGAAACTATATAAACATAAAGTTAATCATCTCAAAGATCAAGCAACAAGTATCAAGTAAGGATAATCAAAGACAGATATAAGGTATAAATTTGCTGCTATCCATAACAAATCATGTATAGAAAAGACTATATCTACAAAGATAAGACCCGCCTCAATGGAGATGTTCGTAGTGAAGAGAACCCTCCATTTGAGTAATCCGCAGCAAAATAATCTAGTCAATTCCCTATATCAAAGGTACAGTGTTTAGCTACAGTAACATATGATACCTAGTTAAACAAGCTACCCAAATTAATTAAGATCATCCTAATCACCATGTTCATTTAATTAATCATAAGTAAATGGTTGACTCTTAATTTAGCAGAGTTACCGAGATTAGGTCCATGTTAGGTTTAGCCTAACCTAACGCAATGGTTCATCTAATACAGATCCAATACCCAATCAAACCTACGGTAGTGACATCTTCATCAACCTCTAAGTTCTACCTCCAAAGAACCCACGATCAAGCTCTATCACAAAATTATAAACCGATCAAAAGCTTCTACACAAGAAGAGCTCATAAGAAGCATACGGCAAAGAATCCCAATTCAGATCCAAACATCCCCACTGATCAGATCTAACAAGACGAACTCAAAACCTTCAATTGGCATTCAAGATCAACTCACGGTAGTCAAAGCAATGCTCCAAGATCTCTCCAAAAAGTTGCCACAATGCCCGCGCCCACACACACAAGTTCACGCAAGAGCTAAGCTACCACTTCTGAATCTACTAACTCCATTACCATTCTAATTGATACAACACAATATGATATGGCATCAATTCACTAAACTCAATAAACCTCCTTGAACCAACTCGTTCACACATAGCATCAAAGAATCTAAACCATTTCTTTTAACTGATAGCTCAAATCAACAATGGAGAAGAACCCAAAGTGTACAACGATCAAAAAATCTAACAACCTAACCAGATCTACAATCAAACTAGCTCTCATCAGACATCTGTTCATATTGTACTGACCTAACAATCCAAATCTATTCATCCAAGATCAATACATGAATCACACAAAACTTACACGAGAATGGCACGTGTGTTGCCCTTCTTCCCACTCCCTATTCCGATTCAAGTGGATATGGCGATATGAGCAAGTCTAGACAAAGATCCCCCCTTCCGATGAGCCCTCCACAATCTGATTCCTACTCCCAACTTAAGAGCAGATTGGCCGGACAGACCGACTCTGAATGGGAATCGAAAATGGTGTTACCAAAGGGCAAGGGAAGACCCACAGAAAAACAGCAGGATGAATCAAGGACTTATTCAGATGACGAATAACTAGTGAAGAAGCCGCAGTCGATTGGCGCACTATCATGACGAATGTCTCGTTCTCTCTCTCTCTCTCACTCTACCTGACACCATTGCTAACCCCCTTCGAAGAAGTGTTGGACCATGTAGCAATTACGAACCTGGGGTGACTGGTCTTGCCCCACGGAAGTTTCTCACCAGTCGCCAGGGTAAATCAGGAAGCGCTCACGGTGGGTGGTTTAGAAGCCCAGCTCCCAGGGTTTACGCCTCATTTGGAGAAAAAATTCCTACAAAATATGCCGTAGTTGGGGATCGAACTACAAATGCCTGGGATAGCGACTAGTCTCCCTACCACTGCACCATAGCCCCGGGGCAATGGTAAAGGGTTGATAGATCGTCACTAAAGATCTTAGGTTTGAGTCATGGGCCTGGTGGGGCGTAAATCTCTACACCCTGTGTAAAAAGTCTCTCTCCCCCCCCCCAACCTCTTGCCTTCTCTGTCACCATGATTTACCTCCTCCGTGTTAGTCCTGGGACAGGCTGGTGGAGGCGCTGGGGCAAGCGTTTTGCCTTTTGCCACTAACCTCCTTCGAAGAAGTGGAGGAAACCAGCAGCCGGTTGGGAACAGAGGGCGGAGTAGCCTCGATCGTATAGGCATCGACGAGACCTCGAGTGGAAGAGAAGAGAAGAAGAAAGGGGATCTCGGGGAGTAGCGTGCGTCGGGTGGGGAAGAGGTGCGTTGAGTGAGGGAGTCGGTCGGAATTGCTGAGGAGAAGAAAAGAAGGTGAGAATATAAGGGTAGGTCTTTTTGCAAGTAGACCCCTCATATTTGGTTATTCTAGCTTTCACCCTTAATTTTTGATTTTTAACCATAAAACCCCTCAGCAGTTTGCTTTATTAAAACCATACCCTTAACTTATGTTTTTAAGCGATCTAACCCTACAAGTTTAGTCGTTTAACCCTAACCCCTCAAATCCAAATCTCAGAGTCCGGATTAAACTCTAATATCGTCCTGAGGAAAATTTTTGAATCCAAATTTTTAATTTATCATATTTAACAAACCTGATATCTAGCAAGTGACAAGACTAAGCATGTTAAGGTAACCGGATGCTTAACAAATGAAAAATTCTAAGAAAATGAATCTTAGATAGTGAAAAATCTTTGAGGAGTAAACTTTGACCAAAAGATAAGTCTAGTAAATCAGATAGACTTACAGGATTATGTTTGTTTGTTTATGTGTTTGTATGCATGTCTTACCAGAAATCAGAGCCGGAAGTAAGATCGGAGAACATGTCAACACAACCAAACGTAGTCGAAAAAAGACCGAGTGAACTAAACCAAAGTCAGTTCAAACCGAACCTAATTCAGTCTGGTCGATCGGTGGCCAATCCTATTGATCGGATGACCTCATGCAACCAAACTCTAATTCAAGTTTGGTTTGGGTGATTGATCTGGTTCAGTCGATCGAACAAGTTTCGGTCGACAAATAAACCTAATAACAACGTGATCACATGGTTCAATCAAGATCACGAAGGGTTCGATCGTGGGGATGAGGATTGACCATGTTCACTTGATCGAATAGGGTTTTAAGGTCGACCAAGAAAACTCTATAAAAGAACATTGAGATCAGAGTCCAAAGAACAGCTAAACTCTCAATTATACAACTTTGCTCTCGGGAAAGCTCTCTTTAGCACATGCAATTAAGAAAGCACTAGGAGCAGTGCAAGACACTCAGGGCTTACGGTTTGACCATTAACCAGTTTGTTTGTAATCATTTATTATATATGCATGTGTTTTATTCCTTAATACTTGTGCTTCTGCTATCAAATTTATAAAGGGTTTATTCGCTCTCTGAAAAGTTCTCAAAGGAGATAAGTTTAGTTGGCAAACACCTCTTGTATAGTTGTATATAAGCCTTGGAGTAGATCTAATCATGATTCAGAATTGTCACAATTCCTTAGAACGTTAACTCTTAATCTTAATCGTTCAAAATAATTATGATTTATAAGTTAGAATCATCGATTCACGATTTACGACGATTCAAAATTGTTATTATTATTATTTAAAAATATTTTAAAATTATGATCACCCAATTACGTGTATGGCCGAATTTAGATATAATGATATATACATTACATAAATTGTATTTTTAATTATTTTTATATGTTTAATGATAGTTTTTGTTATATATATAATTTTATTGTTAAACAAATTATATTCCTATTTTATAGGAATTATTACCAAGTTAAACAATTGTCATCATATAAGTTAATGACATTTTTATAAATTTAATATTAAATAAATAAAGTAAGACCATTCAGTAATTAAAAGATTCAAATAAAATTAATAAATTTAATAAGTTAAAAGGCAGACTAGTTCTACAGTCAAATAATTCAAGGCAAATAAGGTGTGAAATTACCGTTGATAAAAAAGTATAATAGTTCTACATCAAACAAAATTCAAGGCAAATAGATTTTAAAAAATAATTTAAATAGAAAGGTAGAATATTCCCATATCAAATAATTCAAAATAAATAGATTAAAAAATTAATCTAAATAGAAAGGTAGAATAAGTTAATTAATATTAAGTCAATATTAAGTCACACCATTAATATTAATAAAATATTCTAAATATATTAAATAAAAGTCTATAATTAAAAAGTCTAAATAAAATTTTAAAAAAATTAATGAATCGACGGTTGAACAGTTCATTTAAACCGGCAGTTGAACCGGTGGTTGAACAGTCAATTCAGTAGTTAATTGTGGTAGGGTTGTAAATAAGTTGAACCAAGCCGCCAAGCTTTGAGATATTCAAACTTATTTGATAAGGTACCGACCCAAATCTAGCCTAAAATGAACTAATCCATTGAAATAATTGTTTAAGCTTGACTTGATTTATTTTTTATGAGTTCAATCTTGACTTGAGCTTGATTCGTTTGGATGATATCGAACTCTTAAGTTAAGATTATTGCTTATTTGATTGGTAAACTTGATAATTTAAACTTGTTCATTTAAAAAGTGTATTTAATTATTTAGCATGTTAATAAAAAATTATTCATGAATATTATTCACGAATATCACCTAGTTAAACATATATGTGTTCAAACGTATTTATTTAATACATCTTGTATGTATTGAATGAAGTCATGAACATAAACAAGCTTTTACCAAATCAAATATCAAGTTTATTCATGAATATTTAATTCATTTATAATCTTAGGGTGTATTTGGTTTAGGATTATCGCGGATAACCAAGGTTATCCGTTGACAATTATCCAGAATAACCGTGTTTGGTTCAAGATTTTTTTTTATTCCGAAACGTTAGCAAACAACATCAATTGGGGCATCTAAACCGGAATAGGAATACCTTGGGTTGTTTTGATTTTTCTCGATTCCAAAAGTTAAGTAAAAAAATCTGCAAATTATCCTCAAGCGATCGGAGCCGAGCGTGGAGGTGACGGTAGGCGGTGAGCGTCATCGATGACCGGAAGAAAAAATATTTTTTTAATTTAATATTTTAATTAAAATTTTAATAAATTAAATTGATTATAATTGAGATAAATTAAATAGATTTAATCTTTTTCAAATAAAAAATATTTAAATAATTTTTTTAAAAATATAGAAACTAATCCTTTGACATTTTCTCATATTATATTTTATCATATGCATGAAAATTGAATAGCATCTCTGCAACAATTGACTTAGTTCCCAAGTATATATATATGGTTAACATGTGGTCCGACTAATGATTAGAGCATGCTTTACTATCTTAAAGTCTAGAAATAAAAATCTCATAAAATTAGTATATCAATCCTCCCATATAATAGTCATAATATTCAAATTAATAATTTTTATAATTTATTTTTTTCATATTAATCCTGATTCGAATTGACAAAGACGTTAGAGATAAACAAATCACTTTTTATTATCTATATTGTCTACATGTGCGTTATATTTACTATTTAATTAATCATAAACTCAAAATTATGCTGATATTCATTATTAATAGGGCAATTGTCGAGAAAGCGACCTTTTTTAAAATCATTAAAAGGGCATCTCATGTTAGTCGTGTACAATTCAGTATTATTATGCCTCATTTAAATTTTGAGTTGGTTAAAGTTGTTGTATTAATTATGACATATCGAATTTAGGCCGACAGATATATTGTTTAAATTATAATTTAATAATTATTATAATAATTAATTAATTTATTCTCTTTGTATCCACTAGGAAATTATAACGGTTATCATTCAAATTCAATAGTAATTACAAAATCGTAATTACTATAATACGGATTCAATCTACTTATTTAATATTCACATTATAATAGTTATAAAATTATAATTATTATCATACGGAATTAATCTGTTCATTTAATATTTATAATTTTATAATTATTATAATATATTAATAGTTGAATAACGTGCAACAGCTGAAACTTTATAATTAGTATAATACATTTGACCCGTTCAAAAATTAAATGATAGATAACAGTTTAAAAGATAATTAAATATTTATGTACCATTGAATAGTGCGGTTGAAAATCCTTTTAATAAAAAAATAAAAATGAGACGTCTCTTTTTGATTTGACAAAAAAAAAATGATTGACCTTCAAATGTTTGCCTTTGGTACGGGTAGAATTCATATTTCGAATTTTGATTGATTACATTCACTGATCACGATTGATTTAATCGTTGCAAGTGGTTCTTCGAGACCTCAATTAGAAACGCTGCAATCCGGCCCCAACCCGTTCAGGGTTTGCCCAGGTTCTGGCAACGGCCGGATTCCGATCGGGATCGTGCTGGATCGCATCTGGAATCCAATTGCGATCCCCTAGATTCACTTTCTCCCAGTCGGGGCCAGCTGTCAGAAGTCGCCTACGGTGGGAGAGTGATCGAACGTCAAGAGCGAGGAAGCGGCCGTGAGGCGGAGCTCGTACAGAGGAAGACGCCTCCAATTCAAAAATATAACACCACGATTATGCTTCTTTTTTTTAATGAGAAATAAATACATAAATCATGGCCAGCATAATCATGATGATAAATGATAATGTGAAGTAGAAGGTAGCCCAAAAAGCGGAGGATCACGAAAAAAAATAAGTAAATTTGTAATATACTGACGGGTTTTATCAAACCCAAACGTTACCCAAGATGGAGACCACCAAACAAACCTTTTGCAGAGTATACAGAATGCGGGCCCATGATCAACCATTCCCACCGACTTCGCTCACTGTTTCCGTCAGTGTCAGACGGGGACGCCTCACTCGGTCCCTAGTCCGCCGGGTGCTCCGCCCACGACTCCGCTCTCCGCCCGGAGGCGAGCCGCCTCATCCCTCCCAACCCGGCCAACGCCTGGGACGGATCCCTCCCGGTGTCCTCCGGCGAAGGGAGAGAGCAATCCTTCCTCCCCTCTCCCGTCGGCACCGCGCCGGGACCGCCTCCGCCGAACCAGAGGCAGCATGTCCATCGGGCCCCCGGCCGCCCCTTCCCCTGCTTCCGCTCCCTCTCCGACAGAACTCTACCGAAGCAGGAGACCTTGGGCGAGCCCGGATCCGCCCCGGCGGACTCCCTGCGCGACCGCGCGCTGCCCTTCCTGATGAAGATCAGGCCAGCCGGCTGTCTTCTCGAGAACCGCCCCGCTGAGGGTCGGATCGAACTGTGGAGGCCGATGACCGGGGGCGGCTTCGCCTTGAGGCTGGCGGAGGAGAGCTCGGAGATGGATCGGGACTTGGAGTTGGCGTGGCAGCTCGACTTGGGGTTGGTGCTGCCCTTGGTGGAGTCCTCTCGTTCGAAGACGGCGTTGAGGTAGGCCCAGTCGATCCCCTCGCCGCCGATGGGGACCTGAATGGACTCCGGCGGGAGGTCCGCATCCTCAGCCCGCGCATCAGGTCGGGTAACTGCACTCTCCTGGTGCCCTCTCCCGGAGGCGGCGGCGGTGCCTCCGTGGCGCAGGAGGCCGTCGGGATCCATCCGGACAAGAAGAAGGGAAGTAGGGAGAGCCAAAATGGAAAGGGAAAGGGTGGGGGACTCGGAAGAAGATAATTGAGGAAACTCCCGAGATCTAAGCCGCCGATCACGAGGTGCGTGAATCATAAAGCAAACAGTGGAGTGGCCTGGGGTCGGAAGGAACAAGGAAGCAGATTCGCTTCCAGTCTCTCCGTGGCATCGCCGCGTCGGCATCTTCAAAACCACGTCACTAGTTCTTTTGCTCCATTTAATAATTAAAAAAAACGTTTTTTTAAATAAATGACGTAATATTAGAGTTTTTTTATCTAAAAATAATTTTTTTACTTTCAGAATTATCATAACAACTATGAATAACTATCATAATAAGCATAAAAAAAAAAAAGGGTGATTAGTAGTCAGCTCAGGTAGCACATGTATTCACTATTTTATTTTCATGTATTCACTATTCGATCTTCAGCGATTATGTATTTTATAAAAAAAATTAAGAGGGCGCTTAATAAACGGGTTTAGAAGGCGGGTATGAAAATGAAATCTATTTCATTCCCATTTATGATGCTTGGTATACGGGAATCGAAATCAAAATATGGATATGATACCCTTGATTTTATAACCTAACCCTCACTAGGTTATCACTAAACCCATAAACTCCTCAATCAAAACCTATTACCATTCCCATTGTCGAATATATATCAAGCGCCCCCTAAATGATACGTAAATCCTTCGACGCTGAGTTTCTAGATTGTTCATCGCAAACATTTTTCGATTTACTCTGACTTGTCGCGGCAATCATATTTGTTTCGGCAGATACCCTCTTAAAGCACTCGAACCCACTTGGATCACAGCAAAACAAATAGAAGCAGGGCGAAGAGCAATGACACGATATGTGCGTCGTGGTGGAAAAATATGGGCACGCATATTTCCCGATGATCCTGCCCTATATTTGGCACCATACGGGCAGCCAACGTGGCAAACGACCTGGCCAGCTTCAAGGTCCACGTCATTGTACGGCAGCCAACTCGACAAACATCCTGGCCGGGCCCAGGGCTTCGCCGGCCGGTCGGACTCAAGGCGGCCGGTTAGAATAAATATAGCGGTTCATCCGGCCGGTCAAACCCGGCCGACCACATTAAGGCTTACACGCCTCGTCTATCCGGGTATTTCCGCCCGGCCACATTAAGGCTTACACGCCTCGTTCATCCGAGTGCATCCGCCCGGCAGTCCTTTATGCCCATGCTTGATATCCATCCGGGCGTGCCGTCCCGGTGTCCACTCGGGCACTCTCTCGGAATCACCCTGGGATAAAGACAAAATACACCTGCACCAGCTGCAAATAACAGGCTGTCACCACTCGTACGAACCGACACTCTCTGACAGGCGCCGCCTGTCAGAGACTTACAGAAACCTGTCTTTGTCCTCACATAAGACAAATAGTATACGACAAAGAAGGTTGGTTACAAATCGACATAATCATACAATATCTTCTGACCCTGTCAGAGAATCCTGACACAGGTCATACTCAAATCGACATAATCATACAATATCCTCTGACCCTGTCAGAGAATCCTGACACAAGTCAGACTTGGTCCTTTTCCCCGGCTATATAAGCCCCTCCCCTCCTCATTATCAGGTACGCGCGCACGAAGCCCCTCGTCTACATACTGCATCATTTTTCCTGTTCATCGGAGTACTGACTTGACCGTCGGAGTGCCTTGCCGGGACGTCTCCCGGCTAGGTTGCTAACGGTCATCTTCCTCAGCAGGTCCACCTCCAGCCAGTCGGCCGTGCATCAGGCTACATCCGCTTCCGTTCTGTCGGAGGATACCCCCTACGGCGCTGACATTCTGCGCGAGGACGTCCCGTCGGCATCCACGTCACTCATCGCTACACCGTCACCCGGTTGCGGCTCCACTACGCTCGGCGACAGGATCAAATTTGGCGCTAGAAGAAGGGCCTTCTGCCTGATCGAGAGCGAA
Organism: Boesenbergia rotunda; assembly: GCA_024364735.1. Taxonomy (NCBI): domain Eukaryota; kingdom Viridiplantae; phylum Streptophyta; class Magnoliopsida; order Zingiberales; family Zingiberaceae; genus Boesenbergia; species Boesenbergia rotunda. Next base: position 332,929 of record JAGFNQ010003577.1, read on the forward strand.
GAATGGAAAACCTCAATCCACTGACGGTTACTCTTTCGCCAGAAGAATATGAAATGCTGATGTCTGTCCGGACACAGAAGGCACAACAATCGCATCCGCCGACCGGTAGTCAAGGGGCCCGGCCCCCTGGTCCCTCTATACGGGGAAATTCAGAAGGTATGGCTGCTCAGCCCGACCCCTTCGTTCCTAATTTTCCCCGAGCACTTTTTCGGAACGAGGCCTACTCAGCCCCGACCGAAGCTTCAGCGTCCAGCCTGGCGCACCAGGCGCGCCCAGATAAAGGGAAAGGTTTAGCTGACCCCGCCGCGGCCTATCCGACTCACAGCCCTTTCTCCTCACAAATTCTTGGGGATCCCGTTCCCAAGCATCTACGATTCTTCACCATGCCTGAGTACTCGGGGGCCAGTGACCCCGAGGAGCACGTCATGAAATTTGAAAGCGCCGCCCAGTTGCACCAATACCCGGAGGGCGTCAAATGCCGCGCTTTCCTGACAACCCTCTCCGGGCAGGCTCAACGATGGTTTGACGGACTCCCGGGTGGATCAGTTGGGAGTTTCGCAGAGGTAAAGCGGCTGTTTCTGCAACATTTTGCAAGCAGTCGGAGGCACCATAAGACCAGCCTCAATTTGTTCGCTCTGAAGCAAGGTCCGAAAGAGTCACTCCGGGCCTACATCCAGAGGTTCAATGGAGTAGCTATAGAGGTGCCCAATACCACGCCCGAAGTACTGGTCACCGCCTTCTCACAAGGGCTCCAAGAGGGTGATTTCTTCCGATCCCTGATCAGGAAACCACCGAAGGATTTCGACAGCCTGCTCGGGAAGGCTGTCAAGTATATCAATGTAGAGGAAGCGCAAGCCGCCCGGAGGAAGGAAGTAATGGTTAGCCCACAGCCCGCACCTCAACATAACAGATCGCCAGGAGGACCGATTCGCAGTCCCCGACCGGCCGATCGGCCCGGAATGAGACCCCAGCAAGTGCAGGTGGCACAGGGGAATTGGCCCAACAGATGGGCACCGTATTGTGCGTTTCACCAGTGTAATACGCACAACACTGAGGACTGCCGAGCAGGCGGCAGAGCTCGGACCCCACTCGGCAGGGGTCAAGGACGACAAACCCCGCAGGGACGCGGGCGTGGTCATGGAGCCACAGCCCAACAAGGACAAAGGCGGGATGCCCCCGCCGCCCGGCAATTGTTTCCTCGGCCCGAGCAGGAAGAGGTGGAGGAACTTGACGAAGATCAAGCTAATCACCAGAACGCCGTCCGAGGAGGCGTCAATGTGATTTCCGGCGGTCCGACCGGCGGCGACTCCAACCGAGCCAGAAAGACGCAGGTGCGCCGACTGGAAATTCACCAAGTCGGAGTCAGCACCTCTCAAGCTCAAGGGCCCCAAATCAGCTGGGGGCCGCAGGATTTGCAAGGATTGGAGGTGCCGCACGATGACCCGCTGGTCATCACGGCTGTCATCGCCAACTACGAAGTCCACCGCACCATTGTGGACACCGGCAGCTCGGTAAACATTTTATATAAACGAGCTTTCGATCAACTGCAAATTGAATTATCGCAGCTAGAGTTGGTGGCTACTCCCCTGTTCGGATTTACGGGGAACGAAGTACAGCCGATCGGACAGATACGGCTGGCCGTCTCACTTGGAGAGGAGCCACTCAAGAGAACCCGATGGACCACATTTCTGATTGTGGATGCCCCAGCTGCCTACAACGCTATTCTCGGTCGACCGGCTCTCAACGAATTTAAAGCGGTAGTCTCCACCTACTACCTCAAGGTGAAGTTTCCGGTCGGCGACAGAGTCGGCGAGGTGAAGGGCAATCAGACCGTGGCCCGGCGCTGCTATGCTGATGATGTCCGCTCGGGAGGTCAAAAGGCAAGGCGGGCAGGTAGCGGCTGCAACATGGTGCAAGCCTCCCCTTGGGCAGAATTGCGGGAGGACAAAGAGGAGGTACAACTTTTGCCCGGTAGGGAAGATACCAAGATACAAATTGCTGCAGGACTTCCTGAGGAGCTGAAGCAATCCCTAATCGACTCCCTCGCTCGAAATCAAGACGTATTTGCCTGGTCGACGAAAGACTTAAAGGGAGTCCGGCCGGAAGTAGCAGAACATCAACTCACGTGCACCCAGGTGCGCGGCCAGTGAAGCAGCGAAAAAGGGACCACAGCGCCGCCAGAATCAAGCCATCCGGGCGGAAGTAGAAAGACTGCTGGAAGCAGGACACATCCGGGAAGTTCAGTTCCCGGCCTGGCTGGCGAATGTGGTGCTGGTGGCCAAACCCAACGACAAGTGGAGGGTATGCATTGATTTCCGAGACCTCAATCGTGCATGCCCGAAGGATTGCTACCCACTTCCACGGATCGATCAAATGGTAGACTCGACGGCCGGCAGCGAGTTCATATCAATGCTGGATGCGTACCAGGGGTACCACCAAGTCCCGCTGGCAGCTGCCGACCAAGAGAAGGTTAGCTTCGTCACGGCTGACGGCACCTACTGCTACACCGTCATGCCGTTTGGCCTCAAGAATGCGGGCGCCACCTACCAAAGAATGATGAACAAGGTGTTCCGGTCGCAAATGGGGCGTAACGTCGAAGTGTACGTCGACGATATTCTGATCAAGACCGCCCGGGCGGAAGAATTAATCCCCGACATTGAAGAAACTTGCCGAACTCTACGGCGGTTTGGCCTGAAGCTTAATCCGGCCAAATGTCTATTCGGGGCTCGAAGCGGGAAGTTCCTCGGTTATATAGTCACCGAGCGGGGAATCGAAGCAAATCCGGGCAAAGTAAATGCCATCATGGAGATGCCGGCTCCAAGGAATCTCAGAGAGGCTCAACGGCTGATCGGACGGATAACGGCCTTGTCAAGATTCATTTCCCGGTCAGCCGAACGGGGTCTGCCATTCTTTAAGACATTACGCCGGGCCACCAAATTTCAGTGGGACGAAGAATGTGACAGGGCCTTCGAGGAGCTGAAAGCTTATCTGTCTGAGCTACCGACACTCGCCCGGCCGGAGCCGAATGAGAATTTATATGTATACTTGGCAGCTTCCTCCGACTCGGGCAGCATGGTGTTGGCCCGGCAAGAAAAAACTGAGCAAAGGCCGGTGTACTTCTTTGCCCACTTATTTAAAGGAGCCGAGTGTCGGTACACGACACTCGAAAAATTGGGCTACATACTGTTCTTAGCCGCCCGGCGACTCAGACCATATTTCTTATCTCACCCAATTACTGTATTGACTAACAGTAACTTGGGTCGGGTGCTCACAAACCCAGACGCCTCAGGGCGGCTAGTCAAGTGGACAACTGAGCTGAGCGAGTATGACATACAATATCAACCCCGGCCGGCTATCAAGGCGCAAGCCTTAGCCGATTTTCTCACGGAATTGCATCCCGATAGGCCGAGGGCGTATGGAAGGTGTACGTTGATGGGGCATCCTCTCGGCAAGGAAGCGGAATCGGCGTTCTCATGGTTTCACCCGAAGAAGAACGGCTACACCTGTCCGTGCGATTAGAACACAAGGCGACGAATAATGAAGCTGAATATGAAGCACTTATAGCCGGTCTGCAAGCCGCCCGGCATGTCGGCGCCACCCGGGTGTGGCTATACTCAGATTCGCAACTTGCTATACACAACTGCCGGTAATTTCGAAGTCAACAGCAACCGGCTGCAAGAGTACATCGATGCCTATGAACAGCTGAAGGTGGGTTTCAGGGAGGTACTCTTACAGAAGATCCCTCGGGAAAGCAACTTGAAAGCGGATGAGCTAGCCAAATTAGCTAGCGCAGTCGGAGCTTGGGTGATCCCTCGGCCGGCCTGCCATGCTTTATTCGTCATGCAAATCGAGCAGCAAGCAGAAATCGAATTGGAGACCGATTGGAGAACTCCATTGATTGCATTCTTGACCAGGGGAGAAGTACCATCCGACCGGGAGG